>JABXJD010002055.1:0-63571 GCA_013375575.1 Percina caprodes | reverse complement strand
ATTCGACTTCCCTGTTCAAATGGCGCACCATTAATGTGCCTACAGACGTCTCAATGTTTACCCTTGAGAGTTATCCTTTATAGAGTTTGTTTATGAATCACTGAGAAAGGCACTTCACTCCACAGACCTGTCAAGTGAAAAAAACAGTTCTGCCTGCTTTTCAAACCTGAGTGATGAAATAATCAAATAGTCAGAAAAAGCCCAAACACACTCATTGTCAATACAAACAGCTGCTTTCACTTACTCTCTCGAATACACCTCTTCAGGGACTGTTCGTTTAGTTGCACCTGTTACAGTGGGACCATTTGCACCTTTAGGTTTCTTTTCCACAGCAGGCATTTTGACTGTACTTTTTATTTAGTTACAATAAATACCTTTAATTCTCATCATCCAATGTGTCCCGTATTTGTCATGACGGTAATGTTTGTAGTTACAGTTGCTTTTCTATATCACAAGTTAAAATGTTTGCTGTGAAAAAGATTATTTGTACTGCACATATTTTGGTGTGCTCAATTCCCAGTAATAGCTATGCCCAACGTTAACCTGACTAGTCGTTTAATCAGCCAGATTAGTTAAAGGTCCCATGACATGGTGCTCTTTTGAGGCTTTTATATAGGCCTTAGTGGTTCCCTAATACTGTATCTGAAGTCTCTTTTATATAGACCTTAGTGGTCCCCTAATACCGTATCTGAAGTCTCTTTTATATAGACCTTAGTGGTCCCCTAATACTGTATCTGAAGTCTCTTTTATATAGACCTTAGTAGTCCCCTAATACTGTATCTGAAGTCTCTTTTATATAGACCTTAGTGGTCCCTAATACTGTATCTGAAGTCTCTTTTATATAGACCTTAGTGGTCCCCTAATACTGTATCTGAAGTCTCTTTTATATAGACCTTAGTGGTCCCTAATACTGTATCTGAAGTCTCTTTTATATAGACCTTAGTGGTCCCCTAATACTGTATCTAAAGTCTCTTTCCCAAAATTCAGCCTTGGTGCAGAATTATAGCCACTAGAGCCAGTCCCACAATGAGCTTTCCTTAGTATGTGCCATTTCTGAGTCTGTAGCTATTGAGGAAGGAGGGGGGGAGGTGGAGGCTGGGGGTGTGGCCTTGACCAACTGCCACTTTGCTCGTTTGAAAGCCATGATGTCTCTCTCTCATGGGTGGGCCAAATTCTCTGGGCGGGCAAAGCAGACTTTTATTCCAAATATGACAATAGTCTGAATTGAATACAGGTCATGTAAACAACATATTCTGGTTGGATATTCCGAATAAGGCCTTTTTCTAAATATAGCATTTTCTGATATGTGGGGATATTATTCGGGTTTTCAATGCATTCTTTGGACATGTTTACAGCAGTATTTGCAATGTGCGTCTCAGTCAGGTTTTACACTCAGTTTACAGCTTACAGTCAGCTTCGGCGTTGCTATGGTTGCTGTTCACAAATAAACCAGCCAACAGCTTGCAAGGTACTTGGATATCAACAGGTATTTGGATATGCGCAAACCTAGCTACGCTAACCTTTTCAAGGAGCTGATTGGTTTGCAAAGTCCTCCACCGCTTGTAAACTTTGTAAAAATTGTATTTTGCACGGCTGCCTGTATGGTAATATTAGTAATATTAGTGGAATATCCACTTTCATTAGCCATGTAAACAGCTTAGTCAGAATATCGTTTTTTTTCAGAACAAGGACAAAACCGGAATATTATGTGCACGTAAATGTAGTTTCCGTAACTGTCATGACTAACTGACTGACTGTCACTAACCCTCCTCCTCCCCCAAATCTTGTCAGTGATTGGCTGGAGTGGTTTGTTGTATTTTGGTGCACAGCCTGTGCCTCTAGTGTTTGAGACAATTTGAGACAAGAATGAAATTGCGCTGAAACCATGCAGGTACTCATAGTCCACCTTTAAGTATGTGCACACACTGCTCTCGTTTCTTTAGGTATTGACGTTGTTTAGCTAGAAATGAAACACATTAGATGTACTGAATGAATCTGGGGTGCAGTCCAAGTACATTTCATCAGTCTGGTTTTACTACAAGTGGGTGGAGATTTATTCCAAGGTTGAGTAATAGCTTGCTCTTACGTCTAACTTTCATAACAAGCTATGACAAGATAATCTGACCGACTTTTGCTAATTCTCTGCACTAATTACACTTGCTGGGTTTGCGAGGTGTTAATGCATTTGGCTAATTAATCACTGCAGAAGAGTCCCATGGTGCCTGCTCCGCTGCACACGTTCCAGGCAGAGAGAATGACGTGAGACAGAAATTAGAAGACCATGTTGATCACTGCAGATTTTCTAGCCTTTTATGTCACTTTTCATTTTAATGGTAGACAATGACTTTGAGGGTAAGGAAAAATACAGGACTCAAGCCCTTTTTTTTCAAGTCAGAGAGCATTGCTTTTCATGTGAATATTTTACAAGTAAAAAGTCATTCATTTTAGTATTGTTTCTCTGTATTTTTTTTCATTTTAACTTTGCTATACTGTATTTTCTGACACCCATTTACACCAGAAAAAAAAAAAATATATATATATATCATAAAGATAGATAGATAGATCCTAACATACGCAAAAAGCACACTGTAATCATTTAAAATAAAAAAAGTAATTATTTTTTTATGTAAATGAGAACAATACAAAAAAGATCATTCCCTCCAATATCCTGAATCATGTAGCAATCGCAATAATAGTGAAAATAATTGCAATTAGATATTTTCCTCATATGGCGCTGGCCTAATAGACTAAGAAGACTTACCATTCATGCCCCAAACCTACAAACCATGTCTTAATTTGTGAGGAATGCAAGCTCCCTTCACAAGTAAATAAATAAAAAGCGTCAAGACAACCCTTGCCTACTTGCACATACCAAACAGGCACTTAGTTTCAAAGTAGCGCTGGCCACCATGGCCTGCATACTTTCATATAGCGTGCTCCCTTTTCTCCGTGGGGCCTGAGGTGAATGTGGCCTTTGATAGTGGAGGGAAAGCAAACATGTAGCCAGCAGCTCTCGCCTGGGAAAAGAACATCCAAACTGAGTGGGCTGTCTTCAGAGCAACAGCCTGAGCAAACAACCTGAGAGGGCTCCATGAGAGGGAGGGGGAGGGGGAGGAGCGGGAGGGGCATGCTGGGTGACTGAGGGGCTTCATGGAGCCATCTGGGGTCCTACCTTTCATACAACAAAGGCTCTTTAACGTCTTCAGGTGGCCATCGGAGTGAGAGATGGTGAGATATGATCCAACGGGACATTCGAATAACACAACACCTTCAAAACGATTGATAGCGATCATAGAATAGCTCTTTATGCGGACGACGTTGTTTTATTCTTAACACAATTAAACACATCCAAACCAGCTCTGTTAGATCTAATCGGCCTGTTTGGTTGTATTTCCGGGATTAAAGTAAATGCTTCAAAATCACCACCAATACTGCTTAAGGGAAATGAAAGACAATATATAAGCCAATACTTATTTACTTTCAAGCTCTCATCTAATTTGACATATGTGGGCATCAAATTAAGAACCTAACATTTTAGACTCTCTGTCACAGTTCAGCCCAGTGTGGGGCAATGGTTCACTTACACCAGGCAATGCAAGACTTAAGATATGAGCAAAGAAAGGAATAAGTAAAGTAGGTTTCTAATTACCTTTAAAGAGGGGGCGGTTGTTGAAAATTGTTAGCATGAGTAAGAGTGATAGCATAACATAGGCTCAAATTTCAACATTTTGGAATTACTAAAGGTCTAATTACTGAAACTCAAAGATGTTGGGATCTTTAATCAGCTTTTTTTTTTGGTAGAGGAAAAAAATACCATTGTTTAAAGAAGAAGCGAAAATAGGGTTCACAACTTTTTGTTGTTCTAATTACCATATGTTTTGATTCACAACTACTTAATTGATCTTAAATTTAGATAAAATAAAGATGTGCATAACTGGGGAATTCTAACAGTTAAAGATATGTAATTAGGCAGATCATTTTACCTTCCAAACAGCTTTTTACATTTATTACTGTAGGGCACATTGACCGAGCCCTAATGAATATGTTGTCAAAACCTGGCAACTTATTACAGCTACTATAACCTGCTGCTGGAACCAGATCCAAAATGACCCGCACTATGGGAAAACAACTGTATTTATATAAGAAACCATTTTGCAACCAGAGACAAAAGATTTGTTAGGCATTGTTTTGTTTTTAAGGATGTTGATTCTAATTCCAAATCTTCTTTTGAATCCAGTTGTTATCGATTTTCGATTCCGATTCATTGTGGAGTTGACACGGGTCACAGATTTTTTTTATTTTGATTCAGTGGTGATTCCCAGTTTTACCGGGCTGTTTTATCATAAAATAAAGCCACACTAGAACGCTGGTTACTGTGCTTTGCGGCTGCAACACAATTAGCGCCTGGAAGTACGGTGGCCGCTATGGAAAGCAAAACTTGTGCAGGTTACATCTGGAACCGATGATCGGATTCAAAACCAAAATATCCAAATTGTGTTTCATTGGGAATCATTTTGTTTTTTGAAGATTATTTTTGGGGGATTTTCCCTTTATTTGATAGTGACAGTGGATAGACAGGAAAGGTGGGAGAGAGATTGGGGGATGACACACAACAAAGAGCCTCAGAAATTTTGAATTTTAAGCCACATTTTGAATTTTTTAAACAATTCCAAGTTAAAATCGGTTCTCGATCCTATTTGGAAGGGGCATTTGACTTAATTGATGAACATTTGCTGTAGCTCTATAAAAAGCTTTCAACCTTTTTTTTAAAGAACAAAACTTCAGCTAATGACCTCTTTTTTAACTGAAGGGATCTTTTAAATAAACTAGCAACATAGTATTGGTTCTGGCCTTGGGCAGAGAATCATAAAACATTTTTCATGCCATGTGGGGACGTACTGGAATGGAGGTCAATACCTCACTGTAGGCGCCAAGTCATAATTCACACAACCACCCCAAAGATTTTTCCTTGAAAAAGAAAATACAAAATATGTTTCTCACCATCTGACTGAACAATAAGGGCTCTGTTGGTTATAAAAAAAAACAGCGTCTGCGTGCAGATAAAGTTAATAAAGGTGCAGAGAGAGACCAGACTCTGTAAATAGTATCACTCTTCATTTTGCCTGTGAATGAACACATGAATGTGGCTGTGAGTGGTAGGGGGGAGCCCTGTTTATCCAGCGTCCCCCCCACCCCAAGTCGTGACTACTGTTCACGCAGCCAGGATCAGAGCCCATGGATCCGGGCTGTGAGTGTTTAGCCCGTGGATTAGCTATTGTGCCGGGCTAGTACCATCACCCCCCGTCCCTAGCTGATTGCCCCCCTCGCCACCCATTACACCAACTTCTATTGTGGACACCCAACACTGAGGGGGGTCCAAGCCAAGTATATTCACTGGGGAGGAATGACTGATTTGGGACCAAATTGTCGTCTTAGTCAATTGAAGTTTATAGATTGAGCTTGCTGGATATCAGGCTGTATCAGGTTCAGGAAGTTGCAGCTTGTCCAATTGGCGCCATTTTAGGTAGACATTAAATGGGACCCCCACTGATTTTAGTGCTGCACAGATGGAGAAATGGCTGTTCATCAAGATGTAGAGAAGCTATAGCAGCACCAGTCCCACTTAAATGGTTATGATTCATAGTGAGCTTTAGAGCTGGTTGTAGACCTGGCTAGCAGTTTCCCATTGTTTCCAGTCTTTATGCTAAGCTAGGCTAACTGCCTCCTTGCTCAAGATGTATACTTAACACAAAAACCCCAAATAGCTTTCCTTAAACAGAAACCTGCATTACTACGGAGCCCTGGAGGTGACATGGAGGAAAAAAACAAAAAAAACATGTAAAATGCAAATAAAACTCAAGATCTCGCAAATGTGTTTGTCCCAAGTACATGTTTTTATTTTTATTTATTTTTTCTGGGTTTTATTTCCCCTCCATGTCATCTCCGCGACTCTGTACATTACAAAGATTGTTAGCTTCTCTCTTAAGTGAGATTGCAATGCGTCCAAAGTGTGGGTTGATTAACCTAGAAGGAAGAGGATTAATGAAAAAAAAAGTTGTGGACATAAATAGCCAAGTGTAGCATCCATTGACTCATAGTCATGATTCATGGTCAGAATATCTCTTCTGCATTCATTTTGACCATTGTTTTTGTAAGCTGTCTCTTGCAGGTCCCCTAGATTTATGGAGGTGAAATAATATTGTAAATCCATGGATTGCCAGTTCACAAATTATGAAAATTAAGCAAGTAATGTATACAGTGCGGCCACTTTTGTTTATTCTGAAGGAAAAAGACACCTATTTCTGAAAGTCCCCTCAGATAAACACCAAGACAAACGTTACATAAAGCATGTGAGAATTTTCCTCTTATTAGATGGGCAGAAATGCAGTACATTTAAATACGTGTCTGGATTTTAGGCATTGTTAAAGTGCTCATATTATGCACATTTTCAGGTTCATAATTGTATTTAGAGGTTGTACCAGAATAGGTTTATACTGTTTTCATTTTCAGAAAACACCATATTTTGGTTTCTCTTTTCACCCTGTGTGTTGAGCTCTCTGTTTTAGCTACAAAGTGAGACATCTCACTTTTGTTACAGCTTTGTTTGGAGTCACACATGCGCAGTACTTGGGTAAAGACTACTAGCCAGTGAGAAGCAGAGTATGTGGGCGTGCCACGACAGTACCTAGGTAAGGACTACTAGCCATTCAGAAGCAGAGAATGAGGTGTGCCCTGACAGTACCTAGGTAAGGACTACTAGCCATTCAGAAGCAGAGAATGAGGTGTGCCCTGACAGTACCTAGGTAAGGACTACTAGCCAGTCAGAAGCAGAGTATGAGGGCGTGCCATGCTAGCAGCTAGGTGAGCATTATAACATGTGTTCTGAACTCTGAAGTAAAGGCTGGACTCCAACAGAGCTGTTTGGAGCAGTTTGTGAACAGTATTTTCTGTTGGAGATGGTAAGTCCCTTTGGGGGGGGGTCTTTGGGCTTTTTCACTTTGTAAACCTATAACATGCACAAAAAAAGATATCTAACACAATAAAGGAAAGGGGAAAAGCCAAAAAGCATAATATGAACACTTTAAATGGCTACCAAGACATGTCTTATCAGTCCTCCATATATGAAATACTGCAGCACTTTAGTAGCAGTTATGAGGACAATTTCTTTATATTAGACCTTTTTATAGTAGGTGTTGGACGAAGGAAGAAAAACTGTTAATTTTATATCTCATTCAAGAATCTGGTGTGAAACTGTGGAATAGGCAGAATTAACCATTATAAACTGAATGCAGCATATAACTATTTTAGGCCAGCAGCCTGTGATGCATGTAAAATAAAAGATGTGTGTGCTCTTTCCCAGAAGGGAATATATTACTAATTGACTATTTTATGATTTCAGTCCCCATGTGGGGATGTCTGTACATGGTCCTTTCACACAGCACATTGCCGCTGCCCCTGCCACATAGCTGCAGTGATGAGGTGATGGTCTGCCTGAGCACCGGGGGCAAACAGATGGTCCACAACAGCCCAGGAGAGATGTCTTTGACCGGGAAGCAGCGCCAAACAAAAAGCTCTCCAATCCAAGGCCTGGGGGAGTGAACAATTGGCCAAATGCAGAGTGAGCCAGTTCTCATTCACTCAACAGCTGGCTGAGAACCAACAGGTCGGCATGCACGGCACTCCACATGGACAACAAGAGGGGAACCTTGCCACAACGAGGCGAAGAGGGAGATTTGTCGGCAAATGATCAAAATCATTAGAGAACCAATCAATGGCGGTGTAATTCTCAAAACCTCTTTGTCGGCTCTCTTGGTTTTGTTGGAGCACCTGTTTGACACTTTGGCACTTTGATCACTCAGGCTCTCACATTTTAAAGAGACTTATCCTTTTCCTGACAATGTGCAGGTTACTCCCACTTTAGATGTTTCATACTCCGTTAAGGAATGTGCACATAACAGTGACGATTGGATGGGCTTGAATTTTAGAAATTGCAAAAGCAGATACTCATTTTCTTGCCTGGTCACAAAATGTCAAAAAACCTCAGGAATCAAGATCTATGTCTCCAGTTTGTGTCTGACTATAACCCAGAATAAGCCAACTGTCACTCTTACATGGATATATGAGACAGATTTGACAAATATTGAATCAGTCCATTTAAATGCATGTTGAATAAGAGTGGAACCTCACAGGGCATGTTGAGTGTTCATTCCTGATGTAACTATTTCCGATTTTGCTAATTATTTCTCTAGCTGAGAGAGTTACAAGCGAGAGTTGTTCTGCTTTAACAACCCACAACCAAATGCATTTACGTGTCATAGATACCTTTTGGAAAGCGCCACCTTGTATATATTTTTAAAGGGACTGTCAACTGGTTTATGCTGAACAGTAAGATGGGCTTTAACTGCCTGTCTCCCTGTCTTGCTTTCTAAAGACATTTCTGCCAATCTGCCCACCAGTCTGCCCGTCTGTCTCACTCTCGGCTAGACGAACCAGCCCTGTTAAAGTTAATAGCTCTCCACAAGCACAGAAGCCCAGACAGGCCAACGCCAATAAAACTCAAGCAAATTATATCAGAGAAAAATGGGCACAGAGGAGTCATTTTGTTACTGGGTTCAGCATTCCTCAGTTTAGGAGAAGGACTTTTGCGTCACACAGGAATAACGTTGGAACACTTGAAGAGATGATGCAGGCTGTATGCACCTATGCACACTGACTCTCGGCATCACTAAGACATTGTCAAGACATTCTGAGAGGGTGACAAGTGTCCTGGCAAAGCTCCTGTCCTCTTGGCCCCTGTCATACACAGTGTCCTGTGGCAAACTGCCATTATAAGACATGTGGCTGCTTGCTTTGCATCAAAATACAGTTTGCCCAAAGTCAGCAGAAGGTGAAGGTGAAGCCAGCATCACATACAATGTCATGGAGACATGTTGTAGCCTGCTCTCCACTCAACGTTTTAGATCTGCTTGGCCTAATAATGATGGGAAAAGGTTGTAGTTTGGAATCTAAAATATTGTCCACTTATCTCAATTCTATATATTACACAGAAATTGTATTGCATTTATTTCTGTTAAAGGTCCCATGGCATGAAAATTTCACTTTATGGGTTTTTGGGGGGCTTTTCCACCTTTCATTTTTGACAGGACAGTTAGGTGAGAAAGGGGAGACCTGCAGGTTATGTCACAGGTCAGATTCAAACCCTGGACCTCTGCATCAAAGCATGAACCTCAAAGCATGTGTGCGCCTGCTCTACCACTGAACCAACTTGGCCACTTTATGGTCCCCCAGCCTATCTATGGTCCCCCAGTGGCTAGAAATAGAGATAGGTGTAACCCGAGCCCTGGGTATCCTGCTCTGCCTTTGATAAAATGAAAGCTCGGATGGGCCGATCTGGAATCTTGCTCCTTATGAGGTCATAAGGGGAAAGGTAACCTCCCCTTTTTCTGCTTTGCCCGCCCAGAGAATTTGGCCCACCCATGAGAGAGAGACATCATGGCTTTCAAACGAGCAAAGTGGCAGTTGGTCAAGGCTACACCCCCAGCCTCCACCCCCCCTACTCCTCAATAGCTACAGCCTCAGAATGGCACATACTAAGGAAAGCTCATTGTGGGACTGGCTCTAGTGGCTGTAATTCTGCACCAAGGCTGAATTTTGGGAAAGAGATTTTATATACAGTATTAGGGGACCACTAAGGTCTATATAAAAGAGACTTCAGATACAGTATTAGGGGACCACTGAGGTCTATATAAAAGAGACTTCAGATACAGTATCAGGGGACCACTAAGGCCTATATAAAAGATACTTCAGATACAGTATTAGGGGACCACTAAGGTCTATGTCATGGGACCTTTAAGTCAGCCCAGTCTTCCGAGAAATTATGTTCAAACTGGACAATTCTGCAGCATGATTTACGTCCTCCAAAAAGTGTTGGAGGGGCGTGGTCTGACTTTCATGCAAGAGCGCAGGGTTCACTTCCTGCCAGTAATCCTAACCATTCATTAAACTGTGTATGCTGTAGGAATAAATAAATAATAATTTTTTAAAAATGTTGCCATTGGTCATTTAACCAAACTAGGAAGTCTAAAGACACGCAAGCGGCTCTGTGAGGCTGTGTGTTGAGCTAAATGCTAACGTCCGCCCGTTAATGCAACCCATGTTTCAGCAACCTTTGAAAGACTGCTCATGAGTAACTCAAATGGGTCCAGTGTAAAGTCAGCAAGTGATGCCTTGTAAGTCCAATATTTCGCCAGTTGGGCTTGAATGCCATTTAGCAAGCAGAGCTTCATGTTGTGACGCTGATTCATGCTTTGGCTCGGGGTCTCACAGTCTGGCTGTCTGTCTGTGTGTATCCTCGTCTGGACTGGAAGACTGGGTCCAACATAAGCCAGTGTTATAACAGCCAGCACCATATACCAACAGTGTTTATACAAGCAAAGATAAGAATTTGAAAGATAGAGTGCAGTTTTATGCGATTGACAATGAAGCACACAGTATGAACTGTGGTTAACTCCGTTACACAAATAAACGCTTGACATATTCACAGCTACTATTGGACCCCTGTCTCTGCGTAATGGGAGCTCACTGCTCACCAAAACCCAAATCCCCGGGCACTGCTTCTGCCAAGCAGTGTAAATATTTAGGGTCACCCGTCGCACAATGGAAAATGAAAGCCATGACTTTCACGTGCATATGTGTGTGTGTGTGTGTGTGTGTGTCACAGAGAGAGGACGATAGAGCCTACACTAAAAGCAGTTTCATATGCTTGTGTGTGTACATGAGCACACATGTCTGTGTGTGTCTGCATGTGTGTGTGTGACAGAGAGGAAGATAGAGTACACTAAAAGCAGTTTCATATCCATGCGTGTACATGAGCATGTGTGTGTGTGTGTGTGTGTGTGTGTGTGTGTGTGTGTGTGTGTGTGTGTGTGTGTGTGTGTGTGTGTCTATGCTTCAGAAATGCATTTGAGTCTCTGTGGACACAAGCCAGCAGCACATAACTGCAAGTGTTTGTGTGAAAACCTATATTCCATTTATTTATTTATTTATTTATTTTTACTTTTCAGTTGCTTCCCGGGCTGAGACTTTGACAGGAGGCAGAAAACTGTTATCTGTCTGATGTGGAAGCCGTGGCATTCAGGGCACCACATTAATCACTGCTGCCGAGAAGGCCCTCCGCTTAACATCAACACCATCCTCCAGAACCAGAGCACGACACACTACCAGGCCCGATGCACTGTGTCACTCAGCAGCCTCTTATTTTAACTTACAATTTTAGGCATGTTGCTCTTTTTCTCTTTCATTTTCCAGATAGTAGAGTGCTACCGAAAGAGAAAAAGCAAGTTTATTAACGAAGGTATAGTTAGGATGTTTATGCCGACTTAGATGTTTACTGTTTCCCCTCAAAATTCTGTCCTTGTCAAGAAAAATTAACATTCAGACCATCATGCAACACCTAAACTCACACTCACACTTACACAAGTATCTGCACCTTATTAATGCAGAGTGGCCAATACTGCCTGTTGCGCTGTTTATATCATTAATATAATTTATAGGCCCCATTGTTTTGGGGGTTTTACTAGGGAGGGGCAATTCCAAACTTTTTTAATCCGATAGCAAAACTTATGATGACCGATACTGATCCTTTTTTTAAATGGGTATTTGATTTATTTTTTCAAATAAGGGCCTTTTAGAAAAAAAGATCATCACACAGAAATGTATTACAAAAGCAAATATGAGTACAATTAAATTAAAATGTGTACGTTAAACTAGGGCTGTAGTCAAGACCACCTTTGTCGAGTCCAAGACAAGTCCGAGACCAGGACTAGTCGAGTCCGAGTCAAGACCGAGTCCAAAGAGGTTTGAGTCCGAGTCAAGACCGAGTCCAGAGAGGTTTGAGTCCGAGTCAAGACCGAGTCCAGGACAGAAAAAAAGGTCTTATGCATGACAGTATCAAGACAATTATTTGGGTTATTTTTTTATATAAAAGCAAAAACAATGTCAGAACACCCAGGATTTATGAGTATAGGCATTCCCCTTGATATCATATGGTGATAACTCATAATAGCTACATAGACAATACTGCTACAGTAGTACTAGTACTGAGCATTAGAACTGCTACGGTAGGTACTAGTACTGAGCATTTGAGCAATTAAATGACAACATAGCTTCACTCCAGATGTAGTGTAGAAATGAAGTGAGCATTATTACAGAGTGTAGCCCTATTGTTGGTTTATGGCTTCCCTAAAAAATATTGTATTCTATTATTATTTGGACGTGGGTTAATAGGAAATACATGTATTTTCAGAAAACAAAGTTTGGTTAAACAATGAACAGAGTGTAATTTGACATATGTTCGTTTTATTTGAGACAAATTGCAGAATTTTAAAATAAATCCATCAGGAAGAAGTTATTTAGGGAACACACACACACACACACACACACACACAGAGCTGGCTTGGCAACGTTAGCTAATGTCCGCTAGCATACAAACGGGCTAACTATAGCCAGTTAGCTTTTTATAACGTAACAAAAACCCACCCATCTCGTAGGAACAAAGCTTATTTAATGTAATACAATGATGGCTCAAACTAACGCCACAGGTCTTATGTTGACAACGTGGACGCAGATATAGGAAACTCCGAAGGCAGCCGTAATATTTACCTAGTAAGCTAGGCTAACGCTGGTGCGCTAACGTTAGCAACATTAGCTAGCTGTCTAAACTTGTAAAAAGCCGAGCAATATCCCCACCTGAACTGAGACAAGTCCGAGTCCAAATACTACCGAGTCCATAGAAAACGGACTCGAGTACTACAGCCCTGCGTTAAACAACCGTATACTATAATCAAATAATAATACAATGAATAAATATAACATAAATATGAATAAAATAAAATACCAACAAAAACATGCCCATTTGCGTTCTTGCGGGGGTGTGTTTTATGAAGTTTAAACAGGTTACTGGTCACAAATGGTGTTTGGTCATGGTCATATTTTTATCAACAGAAGAAAAAAGTAGCCTGGTCCTACCAGACTCTGGGCAATTAGTCTGGTCCTACCAGACCCTGGTCCATTAGCCCGGTCCTACCAGACCCTGGTCCATTATCCCGGTCCTACCAGACTCTGGTACATTAGCCCGGTCCTACCAGACTCTGGTACATTAGCCCAGTCCTACCAGACTGGTCCATTAGCCCGGTCTTACCAGACTCTAGGCCATTAGTCTAGTCCTACCAGAGCCTGGTCCATTAGCCTGGTCCTACCAGACCCTGGTCCATTAGCCCGGTCCTACCAGACCCTGGTCCATTAGCCCGGTCCTACCAGACTCTGGTACATTAGCCCGGTCCTACCAGACTCTGGTACATTAGCCCAGTCCTACCAGACTGGTCCATTAGCCTGGTCTTACCAGACTCTAGGCCATTAGTCTAGTCCTACCAGAGCCTGGTCCATTAGCCTGGTCCTACCAGACCCTGGTCCATTAGCCCAGTCCTACCAGACTCTGGTCCATTAGCCACTCTGGATCTACCCCCTGATATTTGCACTATTAAAGATGTATGTCTTTTTAGGTCAAAACTCAAAACGTATAGAGTCTGGCTTTTAATACGTAGCAGTGGTGTGACCATTTCATTCTTCTGTTTCTTTGCAACCTTTTCTGATTTTACAGTTTTCCATGTTCACTCTTTCTCCCTCTGTTTGCTGATTGGACTGCCAAAGATTTGGCAAACCCAAGAATATACCGCAAACCCAGACGGCGTACTGAAGGAAAGTGAAAACTGAGCGGATGTACGTAGGAAGGCGGAGCCAGGCTATACAGATGGCACCACACACCACCACGTTTTTCTCCCATTGGATCTGTTAGCCTAAAGTAGCAAAAAAACAGATTTCTCTACATGCACAAAAATAAGCACTTAATTTATTGAGAAATTTATTTAAAAATAAAGCTTTAAGGTTATTTCAATATTTCAATTTTTAACAGAATATTTTAGAAAAATAAATAGGAGGATTTGCTTTCACAATCAGCTATTATCAGCATCTCTCGTGTGAAAAACATACAGATATGCACAATTAATGCACATAGGCACATTTGCACATATAATGTATGCTTATGACGTGGTAGGTACCAGCTCTAACATACCAGCTGTGGAATACACCATTTGTATATATATATATATATATATATATATATATATATATATATATATATAAATAATGAGAATCATACCCAGGGCTAGAGTTTATTGCTTTTTATGTCATGAAAAAGTCAAATTTCTTTGCATGCCGCATATAGTCTTCTACAAAAATGTGGGGAAAAAAAGCATTAAAAACGTTGAAAAAGGTGCCAAAAACTAGGTGGGCCGCCCCCAGCGTCCTGTACCCGGCTCACTGTCAATATCATACAAATCGGTGTGCGTATGTTTTCCTACGATATCATACAAACCTGTTTTTGAGAATGCGTGGGGATATTTCTAATAAATCCTACATACACTTAGCAGTTTTCCCATTTCCCTGAAATAGGGCGGAGCTCATAGCAGAGGGTCAAGTCAAGAAATTGTAAGAGAAAAAAAATGCAATGTGATGCAAAAAAGGTTGAAAGATTTCATAGATGAGAGCACATAAAAAAGGAATACTGTTAACGGGAGGGGGGCTGTGATTCAGCAAGACAGAGGAGACTTTGAGAATGTCAAGCAACCCTGCGTTATTAGGGACCAAGGCTACAGTAGGAGCATTTACAGGCACTTTGAAAAGAGCCTCAGAGACCTTGCAACGAAAGGAAAACTAGCTGGAGACATCGGGCGGGGGGGATAAATATAACTTTGTGTGTGTGGCCTGTGGTGGATACTCTGCTGCTCAACATAGAGCCCATTGGGCCCATTCACTCAGAGAGAATAGACAGCTTTGACCCCACAAGGAGTCCCAGCAGCCCTGACCCCAATAAGTCATAATGTTATCATCGCTCAGCGTTTTTACAAGACAAGGTTTCACTCCCACATTTTGAAACATATTAAACCGGATAAATAAACTACTGGATAAATACCTGTGTTTGTCGCCTGTGCGAGCCACCGTGAATGGTCCGTATTCAGATGGTACACTGACAGGGCTCCCTTGTGCTCGCTTTACCCCCTACTCTCCCCGATACACACACTCTGTTCACTATACATACATCACGCTATGTGGTAAGTTTGGATTAAAGTGTGTTTGGTTATCTATCCTCCAAGGATGTACATTTACATCTGTTGAAGAATGTCAGTAATTAATCTAGTTGACAAAGCCTCAATGGAGCATCAGTTTATAATGTATCATTATGACAAAAGATGACTTGAGAGGGTTACGGTTAGGAGAATTAGCTTCATTTAGCTCATTAATAGGCACATTTAAAGTAGGGGAGAGTGGGGTAAGATGAGCCGGTGGGTAAGTTGACCCACCCCCTGTTTCTAGGCAACTATGCACATTTGGTGTCATGTGACCATACATTCTGAAGGACTCTGTTTTGAAGCACATGGGACAAGAGGTAAGTTTTTTTTTTTTTGCTTGTTAACATTAATTAAATGCATTGCAGATATGGTAGCAACAAATATCTAGGTCTAAAGTTGTGTATGGTACATGTTGGTGATTAATCAACGTACAGTATAAAATGATGTGGATCATTAAGCTAAAGCCTGAATTGCTAATCCGTTTTTACCAAAATGGTGACTATG
This sequence comes from Percina caprodes, assembly GCA_013375575.1. Lineage (NCBI taxonomy): Eukaryota > Metazoa > Chordata > Actinopteri > Perciformes > Percidae > Percina > Percina caprodes. The sequence goes on along the minus strand of JABXJD010002055.1, from coordinate 47,882 downwards.
GGGCAAAGTGAGCCAGATGATGTGGGGTGAATTGAACCTAACCTAACTTAAGGCACTGAAGTTAAGTTTTAAGCCCAACATATAGTATTACACAACCGGTAACCATATAATACACATTGCACAAAACTATCATGCCAAGATTCTACAAAAGCCAACTGGAACCAAACCAAAAGAACCAACTGGGGCTCAACACTCTTAGAAGAGATGGAGAGAGCAACCATTGATGTTGAGGGCGGAAAATCCATCAGATCAGTGGCGAAGGACAGAAATATTGACAGGTCAACACTGTGGAGGTACATAAAAACGGAGGTAGAGAAAGTCAAAACAGAAGGGTACAGTGGAACAACAGAAGCCACTACTTGATAACCACAAGCCCCACCAAAAAAAACAAAATCATAATGGATGAAGTTTAAATGATAAAGGTTTATTTTAATATCAGCCACTGTAGGCCTACCATAATTAATAGATTAGATTCAACTTTATTGTCATTACACATGTACAGGTACAAGGCAACGAAATGCAGTTTTGGTCTAACCAGAAGTGCAGGATATACAATGGTTCCATAAGTGCAGGACATGGATATGTACTGAATAAATATAGAGATGAATACTATTAGAAACAGAATTTTACAGATAGATTTGTCCTATGAATATAATATATATAACTAACTAGTATTGTGAACAAAATTTACAGCTGGATATGTACTGACTATATTATACAGGTGGATATTACCATAAATAGAATTTTTACAGATTTGTACAATGAACATAATATACTGATGGTTCTTACTATAACAGAGTTTACAGGTGAATATGTACTATGAATATGTATACAGATGGCTATTACTATAAACAGAATGTGAGCATAATATACAGATGGCTATTACTATAAACAGAATTTTTACTGATATATATATAATAAGTTAGGCTAAAATGAGCAGTATTGTAATGTATATAGTACACATAAAGTATAAATATTGATATGGTATATACACAAGTATATATACAGTATGTACTTTATTTTTAATACAATAAATAAATCATCATTAATGGCATTCAAGCATATGTGTTCTGATTTGTTTACTACGTCCCTGCTGTCAGACATAGGCTAATTGTTATATTTCTACATGTGGTTTTGACACAAAAATCATTTTTTTCATTGACCATGGCAAGATGATCCTAATAGCATATAACAAAACATGTTAAATTATTTTGATTTGGCATTAGAAGTAATCAGACTTCATCTGTAAGCGACACTAAGTGCTAAATTAAACAAACGTGAGGAGGATTCGGAGCTTGAAAACTTTTCAGACTTTCAGGGCAGAGCCTTCTTATATGTCAGTTGATAGTCCACATCCCAAAATAACAGTTTCATTGCACTTCTGTCTCAATTTCCCTTACCTGGAGATCCACATAAGTAAAAACTGGCTCATCCTACCCCACTCTCCCTGTGATTTAGGGAACAAACTGAACACTGACCAGCATCAATATTCCAATGTCTTTATACAAATTGAGTATACTTAATCTTTATTGGAATTTGGATTATGCTGACCTAGGAAACTAAACATATTAATGATGAATAGGAAGGCCTGCCGACGGAATCTTTGCATCCGAATCATGACTTTATATCATGACATATTTCATCCTTTTTCTCTGGCTCTCTTATAACACATTAAAAAGCATGAAGAAAATACCCTGTCATCTCCACAAAACAATTTAAAATAAATCTTTGATGCTTTTAAATATCTCGTCAGTCCTTCTAGCTGGCGGACAGCTTTCAGACATTGATTTGAACAACTCTGACAAAACAATATTTTATCCAGCAAAGATATTCGAGTCGGATGAAGATACGGACATACATTTTTCATGACTTTGAGCGGACTCAGCTGCAATTTATGTCATCCGGCATCCACTGATTGATGGATAAATCCTGCATTAGAGTCTTTGTCAGCAGCTTTCTCAGAGAAGCTGAGGTTTAGAAGACGCCTGGCAGCTTTGATGCCTGATTGGCTTAAGCAAAGTTGAAGTGAGCACCTAACAAGAGAAAGAGATGTAATTGATGTTAACAGAAGATAGTGGCGTTAAAACGAATATGTGGTTTTTTTTTTCCTTTCTCCATTATTATGAAACACTGTGATGCATGTATCATGAAATGTCTGAAACACAGTGCAATCAAAGTGAAACAATGGCCACAGCTACAGTAACATCCAAAAAAAAAACTTAACAGCATATCTTACACTCTTTGAATATTTGAGGCATCCGTGTTTGTTTATTTAACGCCAAATCAGATACATCTAAGCCTTCAAAGAAATATGAGATTTATAGTCCTAATTACAAATTTAAACTTGATATAAATAATATTTCGTTCAGCCCGCTCATGGAATGTATTTTTGTGCAAATGAAGAATATGTGAAGGGATTGTATTTATGATGACATGTTCCCTCAACCCTATCTCCCCACAAAGATTTCCCCCCAAATTAGGCCCTGTGGTCCATCTCTCCCCTCTTATCCTTTCTTCAGCTGTCCTGTCCAATAAAAGCCTAAAATGGTCCAAAAAAGTATCCCTAAAAAAAGAAAAGAAAATTAGGCCCTGTGTTCCCTCAGCCCACATACCCCCACCCCCGTTGTATTTTATGTATGGTTATGTGACTATATATATATATATATATATATATATATATATATATATATATATATATATATATATATATATATATATATATATATATATATATTGATGCAGTAATACTGGTCATTTTAGTTTAGGGGCTAGGGTTAGGGCTGAGGGACCATAGGGAACATAAGGCTGAAGGACCATAGGGAACATAGGGCTGAGGGACCATTGGGAACATAAGGCTGAGGGACCATAGGGCTGAGGGACCATTGGGAACATAAGGCTGAGGGACCATAGGGAACATAGGGCTGAGGGACCATAGGGCTGAGGGACCATAGGGAACATAGGGCTGAGGGACAATAAGGAACATAGGGCTGAGGGACCATAGGGAACATAGAGCTGAGGGACCATTGGGAACATAGAGCTGAGGAACCATAGGGCTGAGGGACCATAGGGAACATAGGGCTGAGGGACAATAAGGAACATAGGGCTGAGGGACCATAGGGAACATAGAGCTGAGGAACCATAGGGAACATAGAGCTGAGGAACCATAGGGCTGAAGGACCATAGGGAACATAGAGCTGAGGGACCATAGGGAACATAGAGCTGAGGAACCATAGGGCTGAAGGACCATAGGGAACATAGAGCTGAGGGACCATTGGGAACATAGAGCTGAGGAACCATAGGGCTGAAGGACCATAGGGACCATAAGGCTGAGAGACCATAAAGCACATAGAGCTGAGGGACCATAGGGATCACAGGGCTGAAAGACAAAAGGGCTCAGGGACCATAGGGCTGAGGTACCATAGGGACCATAGGGCTGAGGGACCATAGGGCTGAGGGATCATAGGGCTGAGGGATCATAGGGCTGAGGTAACATAGGGCTGAGGGATCATAGGGCTGAGGGACCATAGGGCTGAGGGACCATAGGGCTGAGGGACCATAGGGCTGAGGGATCATAGGGCTGAGGGACCATAGGGCTGAGGTACCATAGGGCTGAGGGATCATAGGGCTGAGGGACCATAGGGCTGAGGTACCATAGGGCTGAGGGATCATAGGGCTGAGGTACCATAGGGCTGAGGGATCATAGGGCTGAGGGACCATAGGGCTGAGGTACCATAGGGCTGAGGGATCATAGGGCTGAGGGACCATAGGGCTGAGGAACTATAGGGTTGAGAGGACATTGGGTTAACCCTTATGTTGTCCTCTCAGGTCAATACTGAAAATGAACAATTTTTTAATGGTTTTTCAACATTTTATTTACGCTTTTTTATTGCTTCTTTGATGCTTTTTCAACATTTTCTTCATTTTTGTAACACTACCATCAGTATACTGTACACATCACTAACACCAATATATTACTAGTTTTACACTATTTTCTTTTTCAAATTCATGGTCAAAAAATCTTATTTGTATGAAATTATATAATTTTTTGTCTTTTGTCAAAGTTTTTTTTTTTTAGGGGGGAAATAAAAAAAAACAAAATTCAATAAAATAGTGAACTGATCCTTCGTTTAACTTGCAATAAGTGTTATAATGGAACCATCAATGTAATATTTGGACAATTTGGATGAAAGAATCCCAAATTTGTGATGTAGAAACTTTTAAAAACGGGGCAAATTTGACTCCAGGACAACAGGAGGGTTAAGGGAACATATGGTTGAGGGGACATATGGTTGAGGGGACATATGGTTGAGGGAACAGAGCTGAGGGAACATAGGGTTGGTTAAGGGACCATAGGGCTGAGGGAATTAAATACACACTCTTGTTTAGTGATATGACAGAAGGCATGACAGCAAGAAAGTGAGCAGGGCTGTGATTTTGTCATACAAAGGGTGGGTTGAAAATGTGTTGCAGGAAAGAGCCTCCAGTTCACTCTCGGTAGCTTTCAGGAACTTCTTCTTTTACATGTGTGAAGCTGATTAAGATGGTAAGTTACATACATGAATGCAGCATTGGTTCTGTGGACATTGAAATAATCTTGGAGTCATGTTAACCTCTGCAGCTTTGCAACCACAACTGGGCTCCATGTAACAATTCCCATGTGTTGATTACAATTTTGTTACAAAAGAACATTTTCCCCCTAGAACTTTTCTTCATCAACTCAAAGGGCGTACAAATGAGTGTGCAGGGATGCAACACCTAATCAGCTCTCTCACGCCAGAGGAGATGATGAATCCCAGATAAAGGAAATGGATCACAAATAATAATAACTTCCACGTACATTTGCCCATAGCACAGTGCAAATCACCAAACCTCATCTCTTGAGGGCTCTACCTGCTGGGGTTGCTTATTAGAGTTTTGGTGGAAATGGATTTAAATGGAAACAGGTAGGCACAAGGTGTTCATGGATATACCTGTTGGAGTTGAAAGGGCTGGGAATCAAAACCAATGACTCAAAGACTGTTAAGATTTCTGACTAATCTGTTTTTGGAAAAAAAGTCCACACCTATTCATATTTTAGACATGTAATTCAATAGCAATGCTGCTAGTCTTTACTACCACTAAGGTCTATATAAAAGAGACTTCAGATACGGTATTAGGGGATCACTAAGGTCTATATAAAAGAGACTTCAGATACAGTATTAGGGGACCACTAAGGCCTATATAAAAGAGACTTCAGATACAGTATTAGGGACCACTAAGGTCTATATAAAAGAGACTTCAGATACAGTATTAGGGGACCACCAAGGTCTATATAAAAGAGACTTCAGATACAGTATTAGGGAACCACTAAGGTCTATATAAAGAGACTTCAGATACAGTATTAGGGGACCACTAAGGTCTATATAAAAGCATCCAGAGAGCACCATGTCATTTGACCTTTAAACATAAATGAAAATATCAATCAGTCAATGTTCTAGTCAATATGAATTAGATGACAGAATTGAAAACAGGTGCACTTCTCCTATACAGAATTTTAATTGGGTTCCCTGTTAAATAGGACATAAAAATGTGTCTGTTTCACCAACACACATTTAGAAAACTCCAGCGGTAAAAAAACAAATGCCACATGTCATGAACATTTTTGATACAACAAAACTGCTCCCGAGGCATTTCAGCATGGATCTTAAACCAGAGCATGAATAAAGCATGACCTGGATTAATTTGCTTAATTGAACACAAGAAATTCTTTGGAAGTGTAAGTGCACCCAGTAAACTATTTGGGATGAAAGCCAGACAAATGTCCAGGGGTGTTTTTGGAAATGTGTTTCATCATGTCTGTCAGTAATCTTAGAATGCACTGTACCGTTTACTCCATTGGTTAGGCTTTTGAATGATGACAGTTTATTAAGCTTTTTTTCTTTTCAACAAAATGAGAGTGTGGCTGGCCGGCCTAACGGCGGTAAAGATAATTGACACTTTACTTTGGCATGCCAAAAATATCAACTTAGGCAGTGTCAATGTAAAAACGTAAAATCGTATTCAAGATTAAGACTAGCTCTATGTAATGCCAGATTCTGCTGTTAAAGGCAGTATGGTTAAAATCATTTGGGTCACCGGCAATCTTTAAATACATGTTTTCAATGGGAATTTACAGAGTTCACCTCTAGTGTGTTCTTTCTTCTTTTGCGTCCTGCTTAGCATCATGAGTTTGTACATGCTGCTGCTATAAGAGACTAAAGTTAGTCTGCTTTTTCTGCTCTGCAGAAGCAAAGGCCTGCCCCTCTCTCTATGTTTTACTCTCTGGAAGCACAGTATATAATTTTCTCTAAGCCAGCCGAGCCTCTATTTTTTTCCAACCACTAATTAATTATAATTCAGCACAGTTTAATGCAGTCAGGCCAAAGGAATGCCGGAGCCTGCAAGTCGAGTTTAGAGAGTAGAAGGAGGAGGCTAGGGAGGGGAGGGGAGGGGAGGGGAGGAAGGAGAGAGTCTGTGGTTTTTCTCCAGCTTGCAGGCCCGGCCCATTGAAGGCATTTAATTACTTGTATGACCAAAGTCTCAAGGGCATAGACACAACACGCTGCTGACTGCAGAGGTGTGACCCATCAAGCCGCAGACAATTACTGAGGCTTGTCTAACCTCCAGCAGTTTATCACTCCAATCCCATGCTGGCGATAAATGAGAAGAGGCAAGGGACAAAATGTCAAATGCAACAGGTCCGAGCATTGACAAAGCCCTTTGTCTCTCAAAATACACTGTGGGCAATCCGGTCTCACGCCTAACTTGAAAAATACTGACGCTTGGTCAGTGGTGTCTGGGCAGCAGCTCCAGCAGGGGACCCCAAACTTCCCTTTCTCTAGCCACATCAACCAGCTCCGACTGGGGGATCCCGAGGCGTTCCCAGGCCAGGTTGGAGATATAATCCCTCCACCAAGTCCCGGGTCTTCCCTTAGGCCTCCTCCCAGTTGGACGTACCTGGAACACCTCCCTAGAGAGGCGCCAAGGGGGCAGCCTTACCAGATGCCCGAACCACCTCAACTGGCTCCTTTCGACGCAAAGGACCATCGACTCCACTCTGAGCTTCTCCTCAGATCTCTGCCGGGTAAATCCAGACAGCTAGCTAGACTATCTGTCAAATCGGAGTTTGTTGTTGCGCGACTAAAACTACTTCTGAACGTACACATGTTCCACCAAAACAAGTTCCTTCCCAAGACTATATAGCAGAGGCACCTGTCTGGTGCCTAGTGCCGACCAAGGCAATTGTGATTGGTTTAAAGAAATGACAACCAGACCAGAGCATGTTTTTCTCCCATCCCGGAATGTTGTGTGGACTAGCCAGACCCTCCTCCGCTTTGTTGTGGAGGAAAGTCCGGCAATGCGAGACTAACATCAAGTCAACCGATGACTACAAGCGAATCGCATATCAGCGACTTCATGCCTCGTCTTCCAGTCATCTTTCAATTTTAAAACATATCTGGTTGATGGTGTGGTCCTTGCTAGTGATTCATTGCACGTGAATAATATCCCCACTTTAACATATGAAAAGCCTCGTTACATTTGTGCTGCTTTATGACGTATAAAAAGAAGCCACAGAGCAAGAGGAGTCATGCCAGAACTTTCTGTCGACACCTCTTGTGCTGCTCGCCTGCACCGGGGAACCACAGCCTGATGGAACAGCTTGCCATATGTTTCACCCGGCAGACATCAGCAATCTGTACTTAAATTGAGCCTTAAGTATTTTGTTTTGAAAAATGGGGCTGACTTCATTTACATAAGTGGTCTTAATTAGGCGCTAAACTGAGGAAAGCTGTGGCTGAGGAGTTTTAGCGCACTGTATTAATTAGCGCTACCTCAACCCTCGTGTTCAACACTTTTGTTGACGCTTTTTATCGATGTTTTTAACAATTTCTTCTTCTTTTTTTGTCCCTTTTATCATCATCATTTTTTTTTATTTTCAACACTACGTAACACTGACTTATTCATTTTAGTTTTACTATTATTTTTGGAAGTTATGGTCAATAAACCTCATTTATAGAAAATTGTACCTAATGTTTGAGTTAGAAAAGCAGAAATTGGGAATTATTTAGACTAAAATTAAAGGAATGGATGTTGATGGATAATCACAGACTGGAATATGTCAACTTTTACTCAATACTATTTCAAAAACACTTCAATTTGTTTTTTTTCAAATGCTATAAAATTGAATAAGACTCCCCAAAATGAATGAAAGTTGAGATTTGTACTTGCCAAAGAGCTTGTGTGGAATTAATCATGTTATTTTGGGGAATTACAATTGGATAGTTAAAAAGAACATTGATATAGGAAAATGGGTTAATTTGACTCGAGGACAACATGAGGATTAACTCCCTCTGAATGCTCTGGGTAAAGGTGTCAGCTAGGTAGCTAAAACTTGAAGATTTCATGCAAAAAAACTTTCAATATGTTCCAGAGAAGTTTTCACAGTGAAAAGCATCAGTACCATCACCACCATCAGTGACTGTGCTGCGTTCAAGCTTGCGATGCACACTATTCATCTTTCTCTCTGTGTTCATGAGAAAAAAAGGAGCGCCACAGCAGAACTTAACCACGAGGCATTTTGGTCAAAATTGCTGCGGACTTTAAAATCGAGCAGACGATTATGTTATTTTGTGATGCTGAAGTAAAGCCTACAGGGCTTTGCTGTGTCGTCTCCGAGGCTCCAGAGGGAAGGAAGACCCGAGGAATCCACACGACAGCAGATGTGGCTGAGCATCCCTGCAGGAGGGACGGCATTATAATATAGTTATAATAGTGCTTATGTGCCAGCTGATAGCGACATATCGAGCTATGATAAGAAAACAACGACACTATCAACATATTGCTATGACGATGCAGATGCAACTTGCACCACTGCAAGACTCTTTTTTTGAGACATGTCTCACTGTTTGAGCGTCTCCCATTGACGCCGCAGGACGTCCCACGGCTTGTCCTAACCTTTGTCGGCCATTTCCTTCCCGAGTTCCTGATAAATTAAATTCAGAAAGTCTCTCTTCTCCTCGTCCGTCCACTTCCATCTGTCTTTGTTGACACCCACCATGTGTGCAGACAGAGAGGAAATACTGGAAATGAAATTGTTCTTCTTCTTTGTTTTGTGGCGGGGTGCAACTATAAAATGACCTAAAACTTAATCACAATTATTATTTATTCGGCAAATAAGGTTTCATGGTGGAAAAGTGACATTTTGACACTCTCAGAATCCTAAAGACTGTATAAAATCAACCTTTTGGTAAGTCATTTGGGTCTGAAATGTAATCCTTCAAAAAAATCTCAATCTTTTTTAAACGCCAGTCAGTTCTAAGTTTCAGTTTTCCTGATTCTAGAGCAGCAGTCTGCTTCAGTCTTTCCCTTCTTAAACGGCAGACAATCATTTTATAAAAAAAAAAACATCTTATTTGAAATGAGTGGAAAAGTAATTACTTGAGAAGATGGAGCTTTTTTTGCAATGCAGCAGCCCTGTTGTTTGCCCTGAATCTGGTTGTCATTATTCAGTGACCGGTCTGGTCATTTTATTTCTTGCAGCAGGGGTGATGAATCCAGTAAAGTGGAGCCAATGTTTCGGTCAGAGGTTACCGTAAAGAGTTCTCCGAAGTGCTGCCCAGTTAAAGCTCAACAAACCAGAATAACACGCTGCCCAAATACGCCAACATATACACATAGAAAACACATGGTTAGCCTCCTGAATAACAGCTACGTACTTCCACGCAAGAACCAATGCAGCTCTCCCATTTAAGGGAAACAGCAGCTGTGTCGTGGGCATCTTCACCGCAGGGCGGTTGTTTGCAGAGACCAGTTTAGGTCTGTTTGTCTCCCAGTCACCCCCCCTCCCTGAATGGAATAACTTCAACCTCGTCCTATTACTGTTCAACCAATGTCCTTTACATAAACAAAGACATTTGTGCCATGACTTGATGGAGAAAAGGCCTACATTGTATGTGCTCAACATTTCAATTTCCTACCTTCAAAATAAAACTGCTCAGAGAAGAACACACTTAGGACATGAACGTCTTTGATATCCCACTTTGAAATGATGGGTGGAGGCTCAGACTGAGCGCTGCAGTTCAGTTTTGGGGGTAAATGAGAAGATTCTGGCTTTGTTTTTGTCTATTTGTACCAGAATCACAGACTCACTAACTGTCAGTGAGAGCTAGGGATCACATTTACCAGCAAAGCTCGTTGCTCAGCTCAGCTCTGACCATTTCTCTGAATTAGAAAGCATGCACGCCTCTGAGTCCTCCCTCTGTTTTTTTTGTTATTTTTTATAGATATAAATACACACCCAGTTAGTCTGCAGTAAACCAGCTTTTATTGGGACATAAAACCTTTTTTCCATCAACACCCTGCAACTGCTGCTGTTTGCGGCACACAGGGGCATTTAGGGGAGGTTTATACTGAAATACCTCCACTCTGACTCCGGAGGAATTTGTTCATCGCAAAATTCAGACACAGAATCACAATCTTCTCATTGTTTTTTGCTGACTTGCTCCACTGTGCTTAAACTCTCCTGGCTCTCTCTCCTCATTTACCCTGCACTGATTACGTATTTACGCTCTCAGAAGTGTGTCCTGAGGGGAAAAAGCAAGGGAAAAAGATGCTTGGCAAAAAAATCGAGGCATATCAATCAAACGGGGGAATCGCTGCGAGCGAAAACAAGGCGCAGCAATACAAGTGTTTGATTTAGATGTGATATAAATAGATCACATGGGAACATGTTAAAGACATTTTTTATTTTTTTTATCCCAAGCAATCAATCTACTCTCATGACCTTTTTAACTGACAAGTCAAGGGTTGTCCTGTCTTGTCTGTCTAGGTCGGGAAACAAACAAAGTGCGATTACGTGCACAGCAGTAACCGGGGTATGGTCTTAATTAAGGGAATAACCGGTTTTTGCCAGTTTTCACTGTATACATGAGTGTGGAAGAATGACAGGAGTAACTCTACCTCCGGTACAGCAGGTGGTGCTCTGCCAACGTACATCTTCACTTTATGAGTTTTTTGGTAACATTAATATGCGTTCCCCCAGCCAGCCTATGGCCCCCCAGTGGCTAGAAATGGTGATTGGTGTAAACCGAGCCCTGGGTGTCCTGCTCTCCGTTTGAGAAAATGAAAGCTTAGATGGGGCGCTCTGGAATCTTGCCCCTTATGACCTCATAAGGGGCAAGATTACCTACTTTGCCCGCCCAGAGAATTTAGGCCCATCCATGAGAGAGAGAGACATCATGGCTTTCAAATGAGCAAAGTGGCAGTTGGTTAAGGCCACACCCCCAGCCTCCACCTTGCTCCCCCCCCCCTCTCCTCCTCAAAAGTTACTGACTCAGAAATGGTACATCCTAAGAAAAGCTCTTTGTGGGACTGGCTCTAGCACCATTGTTGAATTTTGGGAAAGAGACTTCAGATACAGTATTAGGGACCACTAAGGCCTATATAAAAGAGACTTCAGATACAGTATTAGGGGACCACTAAGGTCTATATAAAAGAGACTTCCGATTTGCCCATAGCACAGTGCAAATCACCTAACCTCATCTCTTGAGGGCTCTGCTGGGGTTGCTTATTAGAGTTTTGGGGGAAATGGATTTAAATGGAAACAGGTAGGCACAAGGTGTTCATGGATATACCTGTTGGAGTTGAAAGGGCTGGGAATCAAAACCAATGACTCAAAGACTGTTAAGATTTCTGACTAATCTGTTTTTGGAAAAAAAAGTCCACACCTATTCATATTTTGGACATGTAATTCAATAGCAATGCTGCTAGTCTTTACTACCACTAAGGTCTATATAAAAGAGACTTCAGATACAGTATTAGGGGACCACTAAGGTCTATATAAAAGAGACTTCAGATACAGTATTAGGGGACCACTAAGGTCTATATAAAAGAGACTTCAGATACAGTATTAGGGGACCACTAAGGTCTATATAAAGAGACTTCAGATAAAGTATTAGGGGACCACTAAGGTCTATAGAAAAGAGACTTCAGATAGGCTACAGTATTAGGGGACCACTAAGGTCTATATAAAAGAAACTTCAGATACAGTATTAGGGGACCACTAAGGTCTATATAAAAGAGACTTCAGATACAGTATTAGGGGACCACTAAGGTCTATATAAAAGAGACTTCAGATACAGTATTAGGGACCACTAAGGTCTATATAAAAGAGACTTCAGATAAAGTATTAGGGGACCACTAAGGTCTATAGAAAAGAGACTTCAGATAGGCTACAGTATTAGGGGACCACTAAGGTCTATATAAAAGAAACTTCAGATACAGTATTAGGGGACCACTAAGGTCTATATAAAAGAGACTTCAGATACAGTATTAGGGACCACTAAGGTCTATATAAAAGAGACTTCAGATACAGTATTAGGGACCACTAAGGTCTATATAAAAGAGACTTCAGATACAGTATTAGGGGACCACTAAGGTCTATATAAAAGAGACTTCAGATACAGTATTAGGGGACCACTAAGGTCTATATAAAAGAGACTTCAGATACAGTATTAGGGGACCACTAAGGTCTATATAAACGAGACTTTAGATACAGTATTAGGGGACCACTAAGAGTATTGGGGGATGGATAAAACTTCTTTTGCTGGCGGATTGCAACCAAAAAATGACCTAAAACATAATCTCAATTCATTATTTATTTGTCAAATAACGTTTATCGCATAAGCCGTTAAAAAGAGAAAATCCGATAAGATCTGACGTACAATCTGTGTGTCAATTCATGAAATTCAATCGAATTTTATTGTTTCCGTAGGGCATTTTTCATTTGATATTACTTTATTTGCATTAAATTGTGGCTGGAAACAGCGCTATTAATGTATCATATTTTTCGTGGTCCAGACCAATTTAAATGATACATTTGAAAGCACAGTGAAAGCACCCTATATCACTGGAGTACGACTATAATGGGTTCCAAAATGCTCTACATTATATACAAAGGGATATCACTCAATACGAAGTAAGTAAGGATGATTCAATTTCCAAAAACTATTTCTACCCAGTGTGTAAAGCTAAAATTAAATACAAATCAGCCAGTAGTGAGTAGGTGCCACTTTTTTCACATGGAGGATAAACCACTTCATCTGTACGCACTAAGCAGACACTTTCTGTAATGTAATAACCAGTAGGCAGTGGTCATCATTAGCACGCAAATGACCAAAAGATCAGGAGAGTACTGCAGATGAGTCCATATTACACTGCAAACCATTTAATATTCAGCAAAGTGGGTGTTTTTTTTTGTTTTCCATTTGGGATATTGTCAGACATTCAGCTGTCGTTTTTATTTGAAGGCAACGGTAGCTCTGTCTTTAAGGACTTGGTTTGGGAACTGGAAGGGTTCAAGTCCTCGTATGGACCAAGTCCCCGCATGGACCAAAGTGTGGACTGGTAGCTGGAGAGTTGCCATGATCAATCAATCAATCAATTCAACTTAATTTATTTAGCACTTTTCATACGTATAGCACGTATAGCAAGTGCTTCATACAATCCCCACCACACACACACACAAAAAGATCTACAAACACAATGCTCCCCCCCCATCCCCGTTCACCAACCCACCCCTAAAATGACAAAAATGAATTGAATAAAAACAGAAACCTTTTGTTGTTGTTATTTTGTGATGAATGTCAGTGATATGTTTCATCATCTCCTGGGGGTGGGTAACTCAGGACTGATTAAATATCCTTTTATGTGATTTCTTTTTTAGCATTGTGCTTGTGTTTTATCACTCTGCATGTTTTATCATTGTGTATCAAGCCATTATTTATGGCTCCACATCTGTGTCTTCATATTTCATTTTTCCCTTGAGCACAGTTGACTGTGGGAAGGCGGGGACATTGTCGGCGGTGGCTGCAGAGGTGAAAGTATTTTAAACTGAGGAAACACCATCACAAGTGTGGAAACACTTAAAAACCAAAAGATACTTAAATATATGAATACATAAAAAAAAAAAAAAATCTCTAAAAGCTCTCAACAGTTGCTAATAAGTTCATAGACTGTAGATTGTTAAAAACAATCCATAAAACACATATACATAAATAAGTAGAATAAAAAAAATTGATAAAAATGATTAATCTCAAACAAACCACATATTTAAAAAACAATGATGTATGGTGTCTAATTAGGTTATAAACCTCCATTCTAACAGTAGGAGCTGGCATTACTAAGGAGAGGGTGGCAAAGGTTACGACAACAACATGTTGATGTTACAGGATAGGCTCCATTGTTTCTACATTTCTTCTAATAATGGACTTTCTTTTTTTGAACTTGTGTACTATAGTGTTATTAAATTTGGCACCATTAGTGAGGAACTGCAATATGAGTCACACAGTGGGTGAAGCACATCATTTTGAAGAATTATCTAAGTGGGAGACATTGTGTTTCTCACTCGTGTTCTTTGTACTGCCTTCACTCGCCTTCCTCTTTTCTAGAGTGTTGTCCTTCTTTTGATTCCCCCCTTCCAATACTTCTGCTCCCCTCATCTCTTGTTCTGTTTCTTCACCTTCTACTCCTCACCTAGTGTAGCTAGGTTACCTGCTCGTCAGATCTCTGCAGGGTAAATTCAGATAGCTAGCTAGACTATCTGTCCAATCAGAGTTTTCTACTTAAAAACGACGAAAAAAATCCTTTGAACATACACATGTTCCACCAAAACAAGTTCCTTACCGAGGCTATTTAGCAGAGGCACCGTGGCTCCGTCCGACTTAGCTTAGCTTGTGATCGGTTTGAAAGAAATGTCAATAAACCAGAGAATGTTTTTCTCCCATCCTGCAATGCTGTGTGGACTAGCCAATGCAAGACTACTCACCTGTGTCCTCATCTCTCCTTCCTCCTCACCCCACCTCTCCGTGTCCTCGTCCTCCCATCTTTCTCCCCCATTCTGCTGCTGCCGCCGCTGTGTCGGCCTTGGGGTGGACGGCCTTGGGGTGGATGGCCTTGGCAGACATAATTAAAAAAATAAATAAAACCAAAGGAGTGGACTTTTAAATATTTTAAAAGGGACTTATTCACACCTAATGTTGCAAATGTTGCTTTTGGGATCCCTGAATAACATCATTATAATCCAGGAACAAAACATCAGCCAAATACACAAAGTTTAACAGGCAGGAAACAGGAGGAGGCCGTTCACTGCTAGAGCTCATCCACAGTTGGAATGAGTCTGCTGTGGAAAAGTAGAGATCCAAACATTTGGTGTATGCATCGTCTGTCTGCAAACGCCAAAATAAAAATAGTTAAGTATACTCATTATGAGGGCGCCCAGATAGTTAAGGTTGGCGGTTGGACTCCTACCGGCCCTTTGCTGCCGTCATTCCCTCTCTCTCCCCTTTCATCTGTCCTGTCAAAAATAAAGGCCAAAATATGCCCAAAAAATAATCTTAAAAAAAACTCATTATGTGCCTGGTGGTAATTAATTTATTGTATTGCTAATGAGGAAGCAAACACCTTCAGGTTTGTTCTGGGTGGTGGTGTCGAGTTAATACGTTTGTTAGTGCACTTTAATGAAACAGCAAAATTGAAAAAGCATGAGTAAATATGAAATGAATATAAATCTACTCACGCACAAAAAAGATTAAATACATTTATTGACTGACTGATTTTGCGAAAGGAAAACCGTTAGTCAAAACATATACAAATTATATATTTGAGTTAAAGGTTGAAAAAAAACTACTGCAGTCTAGAGGAGACTTTCTCCCCAAAACGCCCACATAAGTTTTCTGTTAAGGTACCAATGATGACTCATATTTACGTTTCTAGGCCGCCCTCTAGTGGCTGTAGTAATTATGACGCTGTGCGCCATGTGTGTAACTGGACGTAAAGTACCATCTGACTTAAACCCAAACCACGATCTTTTTTTAATGTAGTTTTTGTGCCTTGACCTAACCAAACTGCGACCGTTTCACATCGTTAACATCACACACTCTGCTATGAGGACAGGAATTAACAACCTACAATTTCAATTTATTTATTTATAGAATCAATTCATAACAAGTGTTATCTCGAGACACTTTACAGATAGGTTTAGAATACACTCCATAATTTATAAGGACCCAACAGTTCTTGTAGTTCCCTCCAGAGCAAGCAACAGTGCGACAGTGGCGAGGAAAACTTCCTTTTCGGCAGAAACCTCGGACAGACCCAGGCTCTTGGTAGGCGGTGTCTGACGACCGGTTGGGGTTAGAATGAAGAGTGGCAATAATAGTCACAAAAAATAGTAGTTTGTAGTAGTTATTTGTAGTAGTTCATGGCATAGCAGGGCACTGTGCGGCATTACAAGGCCCAGCAGGACGTAGCACAGCTGCTACAATGATTTTGGAGCCTCCCTGATCCGAGGAAACATGCTGGGCGAAAAAGAACATAAGGACTCCGGGGAATGACTACCCAGAGCTAGGTTAGTAACAAGCATTTCTGGGACATGGATGCACACAAATGGAAAGATAGAAAGATAGAGGAGAGAGGAGCTCAGAGTGTCAAAGGAAGTCCCCAGCTGTCTAAAACTATTACAGCATAACTAGGAGAGTCAGGGTAAAGAGAGGAGCCTGGTCAGGCTAGAACTCTCCCCAACCGGATCAGGCTGTATGCCCTGCCTCCCTCTAGATGGCCGTATGGTTTGGAGGACTTGTCTACAGCCATAGCAGCTGCCATACTGTACTGAGGCACAGCCTAAAATATACTAAAATGACATTTAGATATTGGGGGAGGGTGATGCAGGGGATATGTCCCTACCCAATATTTAGAAGAGGTAGACGATTTGTCGCTGTCAAAAATATGATAGACAACCCAAAAGAACTAATCATTGAGGGGCCTCAAAACATGCACGGAAAACATGGCCGCAGGAACTAGGGGTGCGGAGGAAGCTGCAGCACCCCCTAACAAAAGGACAAACAACTACAACCATAATTTAAAAAAACAAAAACATTTATTTTTAATAAATTGATTATTAATATAAACCTAATCCCTTTTATAACAACTAATGTTGTTAGCCAAGCTAGCAGCACCTCTCCACCTCCACACTCCCAGAGCGACCTGCTAGCAACAGACGACCAGGCAGCTAATGTTGTTAGCCAAGCTAGCAGCACCTCTCCACCTCCACACTCTCAGAGCGACCTGGAAGCAACAGACGACCAGGCAGCTAATGTCGTTAGCCAAGCGAGCAGCACCTCTCCACCTCCACACTCCCAGTGCGACCTGGAAGCAACAGACGACCAGGCAGCTAATGTCGTTAGCAAAGCTAGAAGCACCTCTCCACCTCCACACTCCCAGAGCGACCTGGAAGCAACAGACGACCAGGCAGCTAATGTCGTTAGCCAAGCTAGAAGCACCTCTCCACCTCCACATTCCCAGAGCGACCTGGAAGCAACAGACGACCAGGCAGCTAATGTCGTTAGCCAAGCTAGAAGCACCTCTCCACCTCCACACTCCCTGTGCGACCTGGAAGCAACATACGACCAGGCAGCTAATGTCGTTAGCCAAGCTAGCAGCACCTCTCCACCTCCACACTCCCAGTGCGACCTGCTAGCAACAGACGACCAGGCAGCTAATGTTGTTAGCCAAGCTAGCAGCACCTCTCCACCTCCACACTCCCTGTGCGACCTGGAAGCAACATACGACCAGGCAGCTAATGTCGTTAGCCAAGCTAGCAGCACCTCTCCACCTCCACACTCCCAGTGCGACCTGCTAGCAACAGACGACCAGGCAGCTAATGTTGTTAGCCAAGCTAGCAGCACCTCTCCACCTCCACACACCTTACCAACGTCAACTCAGTGCTGACAGCCTCGGGGGTCACACTTTTCCTGGTAGACGTTTTGGAGATGAGGATTTTTTTGTGTTATGACTGCAACACAAGGTAAGATTGCTGATTTATTATTATTATTATTATTATGCTGCCGTCATGCAGTAAGTCGGCATCAACTGTTCAGTAACAGTTCAACTGAAAATTTATACAATTTATCTGAGATAATGAGGTTGCACCTATATTTAATTACCCTACCGTATTATTATAAAATGATTAGGCCCTGTTAAAAACTGTTAATATACGGCCTAATATCTTTATGCCTTAAATTTGCTATTGCGGTGCTACAAAAACTTAAGGCTGCATTCCTCTATTTCAATGTTTGTGTCAGGACTGACTGGTTTTCATTTGATTTAATATAATTCGGTGATCTGTTTTTTAATTTGTAGTAGGCCTATCCTGTGTTACCCATGTCTAGTTGGTCCTGTCTTGTATTATGGACTTTATTCTTGTTTTTATGCTTATGGAGCATGTAGCCTAGATGTGTTCCAGTTTTATTATCAAAGCCTTAGTACTGTTTTGACACCACAATGTGCCTTTGTTTTAATAAGGAGTCTTTATCTTGACAGTAGGCCTATGGGTAAGGAAGAAATTTATATTTGGTTGAATAGCGATAACGGTGTATTATTTTCTGGTGTTTCCGGGTCAGTAGTCTATGGCAGGCTAATTATTGGCTTGGATAGGCTATTTATAATGAATTGAATCTCTATACAGTAAAATAAATTGTGATGGATGCAGTTAGGTGTGTGCTGGTTGACTTTGGCAGAAAACTTCACTGGAAATTTGTCAGCACCCCCAATTCAAAATATGTTCCCGCGGCTCTGACGGAAAACAATAATGGTGTCTTCTTGTGCTACCTTGGGCGGATGAAGAACATAATGGTGAAAAAGATGTGATTACTTGTGATTTTTAATTTATTTTATGTCGATTTAAATGTAGGAGCTTCTGGCTTTAACAAGGTCTCATTCTCTGAACACCTACTGCACATGATTCCTTGAATTAGTGGAATTGTTGGGTCTTTGGAAATTTTTATGATTCAATTGTTATGATTCAATACTAACTCATTGAATTGAAAAACCTCCAGAAACGTGGGATGTTTTGATTGTGCGGAACGTGTTGAACAATACAGCAGAATTCCTTGACATAAATAAAGACACCTGCACTATAAATTGTTGCATAAAAATGCAGGAAATTGAGTGATTGACGCTCAAAATGTTCTCAGTGACGACCCCCACATCCGTTATTTTCAGATTAACCGGAGGATGTGTCCCCCCAACCCCAATGTTGAAACAAAACCTAAGCCCTTGGCATGCTAACTTGGTCACTGTGCCAAAGCTAACACGCTGATGTTTAGCATGTGTGTTTACACCATCTTTGTTTGGCATGTTAGCATGCTAACATTTACAAATTAGCATAAAACCCAAAGTACAGCTGAGGCTGATGGGAATGTCATCAAGTATTTGATCATCGACTAAAGTACTGGAACAATGTTAACTTGTACTTTGTTACAAGTTAACATTGTTTACTTAACTTGATTATGGCGTTAGATCAGAGATCAACAGGGGTTCTGGGACCCCCAGTTACAGATGGTGGTCACCAAATTATGAATATTTTGAAAGTCTTAACATGAATCCAACATTGTATTAAGTCAGTTTGAAAAAATGTGTGACAAAAAACAAATTGAAGATGGGCTTACTGGCCCATGGGTAATGTAGTCATTAAGAGCATAAAGATTTACTGAGTGTGTATCTAATATTATTATTTTAAAAGCTTGGTATTATATGCACAAAAAAAAGGTATGTACAAAGTATTTTGCCCACACATTATTATAGGCCCAGTTTAATATTCAACTTAATTTTATACAACATATGTAATAGGGGGTCCCTCTTCCGTATCTTTCTTTCAGTTAAGGGGTCCTTGGTTTGAAAACCGTATGACGTAGGTCATTAGAATCGATCCTCTGGACACAATGAAAGTCTTATCTACTTTTCATGGCAATCCCTCCAATAGTTGTTGAGATGATCTAACTCTGGACCAACAGATCAACACCGACATAGAGCCACGCCGCACGCATGGCTAATAATAGTTTTAGGATTAAGAAGAGTAACAGACCTAAATATTAATATGTACATCTTTTATCTGTTTCATTCCTCTTGTCACTTCATGCATTTTGTTCCTCTACACGTTCTGTTGTCGTTGAGATTTAAGGCAGCTGTTTCTGAGCTTGCCATCTTGGCAAGCTTTTGTTGTTGTTGTTGTTGTTGTTGTTGTTATTTTGTGATGTATTTCAGTGATACGTTTCATCATCTCCTGGGGGTGGGTAGCTCAGTACTGATTGAATATCTTTTTATGTGATTTCTTTTTTAGCATTGCGCTTGTATTTTATCACTCTGCATGTTTTATCATTGTGCATCAAGCCCTCATTTATGGCTTGAGCACAGTGCATAGAGCCTGGAAGCTGTCCGTATCTTCTCGACTGTGGGAAGGCGGGGAAATTGTCGGCGGTGGCCGCAGAGGTGACAGTATTTTAATTTGTCTCGCTCGGCCGGCTGTCTGGCAGCGTGTGTTAATCGCCTAGACGCCACTGGAACAATTTAATAATAATAAGAGACCTGTTTAATAGAAATTAATTACCGTCATTATACAGCAAAGGCCTGCCAATCCCAGCAACTCTGGGCATGGACTGAGATGAGGTGGGGGGGGCGGTGGGGGCGGGGGAAGCTGGAGCTCACTTCTCACTTCTGGAGCTAAGTGATAAGTGACGCTGAAGACTGAAGACCTGCCTCTAAAAAGGTGTTGCCATCTCATTCCACTGTTATTTACCAGGCAGGTCTCTGCACCGATCACAAGTAGTTAGAGTTATTCAACACATAATTTTCCAACTTAAAGGGAATAGTTTCACTTTTTGGGAAACCAGCTCATTTTCTTTTAGCCGAGAGTTAGATGAGAAGAAAAAACAGCAATCCTGACTCTGTCTGTTGGAAAAAAAAGCACCTCTAAAGGTAGTCTTTATACACGACCTTCCTCTTCTGTGATTATTCAGGTGAAATTCTGCCGGATGACATTCATTTGGGCCAGATGTTTGCCACCTTCCGCTTTCTTTGTGTTGGCATTTTAAATTGTGCTCCTTAGATTGCTGCAGGGTACATCCAGACAGCTAGCTGGACTATCTGTCAATCAACTAAAACAACTTTTGAACGTACAAGTTCTTTCCCGAGGCTATTTTGTAGCGGTGTCGCTGCTCCTTCCAGCGCTTAGCGCCGCCAAAGATGATTGTGAATGGCTTAAAAAAAAAAAAGCTTTCTCCTATCCCAAAATGCTCTGTGGACTCGCCAGACCTTCCTTCACAGCACTGTGGAGGAAGGTCTTGCAAATCGTTGTATACTTCAGTTTCTTACCCAAGGACCCTTCGACATGGGACTGCAGGGCCAGGGATCGAAACCACCAACCTTCCAATTGGCAGGCACAGTCCGAAACAACAACAACAAAACTTTGAGCTAGCAAGCTACACGCTGAAAATTTGGAGGAAATTTGGATCATGCAACAAGGCAGGTCTGCTCGGTTCTTTCAAGGGATGATGAATGATTGTAAAGATTTACAATGAATACGTTTACGGCATTTCCTCTCTAACTGGGACGTTTTGGCACCGATTGGTGGGATTGCTGTGGACACATGGCTAATGATTTTTTAACCATGTATCAGCTAATTTAAGTAAGGTTACGTTACTGTACTGTGTCAACAGTGAACTTCCTTTAATATTATATGTGGTGCTTTCTTTTGTGGGGTGTGCATGTTCCACCAAAACATGTTCCTTCCTGCCACTGCCGCTGCGTCCGGGGCTTAGCATTGCCCAAGACGATTATGATTGGTGTAAAGAAATGCAAACAACCTAGAGATTGGGACTCGCACTTAAGTCGCACAAACAGCTGACTCGACCCATAAGACTTCAGACTTGACTCGGATTCAAGCTTCGAGACTCGTCAACAACCTGTTTTTATGCAATTATTGCTTTTTAAATGTAATGTATTTCTATTTTCTTTTATTGGCGCGTATACGTTGGGGAAACTTATATGACAAGCTGCATGTACCTTGCCCTTTGCCATAACACTCACATGTAAAAAAAAATGCATTGACGACGACCAAGTCCTAATAATAATTTAATAATTTATACTTTTTATAAATCCCCAGTTGGGAAATTACAATTTACACTCTGTTTTGTTAGTAATCACTACACACAGGCCTGATATACACACACACACACACACGCTCAGGACCTATTCATGCACTAATGGAGAGATGTCAGAGTGAATGAGCTGCCAGTGCTGGACCAGCACTCTGAGCGGTTGGGGGAGAGGGGGTGTACCTTGCTCAAGACCGGGCTCAGTGCCCAGAAGGTGGAGTGGCATCTCTCCAGCTACTAGTCCACATGCCGTTCGGGGACTTGAACCAGCAACCCTCCGGTTCCCAACCCAACTCCCTACAGACTGAGCTGGCAGTAAGCAAACAGCTACTCGCAATGCAATACATGCAAGGTGTGTGGCACCAAGAGAAATGATGCCGGATGAACTTCATCAGGCATCTCAAAACGCACTCTTTGTCTCTTTAGCACATACCGTCACAGGTAAGAAGCTAACCATGGCAAAGTGTTGTGCTAATGCTGGGAACAGGTAAATTGTATCTTTATAGTTGGATCCATGTGATGTGACAGACTTAGGTTAGTATTTCACCAGGTCCGAGGGCTAGTGGGATGTGTTACGTAGACCCCCATAAAATTATCCTACAACTAATTTGGTTACTGTACTGTATGGCTGGTAGCTACAGGACATGCTTTGAATTCATAAGATTTAACAATAAAGTGGTAGGGACAGATCTGGTGGGCAGAGACTTGAGACTTGACTTGGAAAATGACTTGTGAACATCTCTGATACCACCCACAGTATTCTTTGCTGCTATCCTAGAATGTATGTGTATTGTAGCCAGACCTTACTCCACAGTGCTGTGGAGGTAGGACTACTTCAAGACTGACAAGATGGATTGTTGTGTGACAACTTCAATTAAAGCAAAATTACTGCTGAACGATGCTTAATGTAATTTAGTTAAAATCATAGATCAACAAACACAAAGATATCAGCAGACATGTTAAAGAAATAAGGAAGAAATGAGACTTCATTCATTCCCAAAAAGACACTTTCAGCAGGTAAATGTTTTAGTCTGACAGCATGTGCTGCTCTCTGGTTAACAATGACTGGAAAGTCTCCAGCTCTTTAAGAGGTAAGCAAGCTTGCATGCTTGCCCTGTGTATGGCATGCCCCCAGCCAAAGAGCCATTGTTTAATTGTTGCTTTTAACAATGTGAGTTGTTAAGCCTGTAAATGAACTCACATTGTATTAACAGCATCTGGTCTTGGTTTACTTTCTGGGATTGCTTCTGATGGGGTTGAATGAGTCTTCCAGTCTCAACGTAGCTGAGGATTTTAAAATGTGTCTGCAGAAGAGCTGGTTTAATCACCCACATTTCATCATTTTACAACATGTTTTTTTGTTTTTTTTAAAGTTACCATTTCTAAATATAATATGTTCTTGTCAATTTGAGCTGGCAGTTACTCTTTGTTTTCATTTATTGGTGTCTCACTTTGTAATAAAACTCTTCACACCCGCCTACCTTCTTCCACTTGTTATATTTTGCATTGAGCCAGAAGCACTCTGGGCTGGCTCATATCGAGAGAGAAAAATAACAGGATCATCTTTCGCCATACATTTCTCGTTTGGAGTAAAGATGAGATGATCTCGGCTATAATGTAGTCATTGCTGTGTTCACACTCCCACAACATATCAACATACGTTCTCTTGTCAAAGGCAGACTGAGAAGAATGAATCAAATCCCATCACTTTCTATATTTCTCGCAATAAATCAGAGACCGATCTCATAAAGTCAATGCGTTCTCACAAACAGGTTTGTACGATATCGTAAAAAAAAAAAATCTATGCACACCAATTTGTATGAGATCCTACGATAAGAGGCCTTCTAGTCATGTGACGCCGGCTACACAGCTCCATGAGATGCAGTTGGTAGTTTGAATTGACCCGACAAAGGGGTCCAGGGCACCGCGAGCTGCCAGTCGTTTTGGCCGTATAGGTAGCCGACAGAAAGTGGCCGTCATGTGGGTCGACAGTTATGTTTAAGCACCAAAGTTAGGATTAGGTAAAAGATGGTGGTTTGGATTTAAACACTCCCGAGGAACAAACGCACGTCTCCTGGGTGAATGTGAACTCTCAAGCTTGAAAGTGCTGTGTTTTTCTGATCCACACCAACCTCTTCCCTACGTGGTCCAGAGCGTTCTCATACAGCAGCCGTCATTGTAGGGCATACAGCAAAAAATCAAATTACAGTGCTTTACTTTTCGTAGCTTTATGTACGGATGGTTTGTATAAGAACAGCCTGAGAAAGTTACACGCGTAACCAAGCTCCTATGCAGACGAGCCTCTGTAGGTAACAGGCTGATTTTATTTGATCATCTCTCAGGTATGTGCTGTGTCTATAGTGTACAGTAGGTTGTCAGACCAGGCTTGTGCTATAGTGCTTGGCAGCACGGCTCGCTCTGCTCAGCTGCTGGAGATTAATGAGCTGTCAGCGGCGAGGGAGGCATTAAAAGACAGCCTTCCCCTGGTCAGAAAAGATAATTACTGTTGATCATTAGTGCTGAGAGTAATAACTGTCTGCCTGTCTGTCTGCCTATACCTGACTGTGTGCCTGCCAACATTTCTCCCTGTCTGGATGCATGTCAGGGATGTTACTGGATGGGCCTCATTAAAACTTTGTTTCCCCATCATTTATGATTATACATAACACAACTTCACTGATAGTATAAGTTTATAGGAACTTACCACTCAACTGCACCCTCTCACTGAGCCTATTTTTTGTTTGAGGAGATGCAAAAACATTAAACTTGAGTGATATTGTTAAGATTGACATTGAATTATGGTATAAATCGTATGGCTTGTTTGTGCACTGTTTTGGAGAAATGGTGATTGGAAAGTGTCTGGTCACTAATGTCAGTATTTCAATCAGGAGAGACATGTTTCCAGATATGTAAATAGGTATATTGTACAGTCCAATAAAAAGTACAAAGTCTTTGGAGATTAGACTCCATTACTAATAGTTTGTATATATCTATAAAGGGGTAGAGAACCATCATAACCCCCCGATGGAACCTAGACACCGGGGGTGGCGACGAAGGAGCCCGAAGACCAGACCGAAGGAGGCTCTGGACCGGTCAGCTGATAGTAAAGGGAGAAACAGATTTTAAAGCAGGGTTGTGACTCTGTGATTGGCCCTTGGAATTCATGTACGATTCTGATTGGTTTAGCAGGAAGGAACAGCTGATTTGAGTTAGGTAGAGAGCATTGATTACCTTAAATCATTTAGGCTGAGCTACATTTCAATCAGGAGAGACTAGTTTGCAGAGAGAGAGTTCTATACAGCATGATAAAATGTACAGTTATTTGGATAACAGCTGATTTGATTTTGCAGAGAATTGATTGACAGTTAGGTCTTCCTGAAAGAATTTACACTGAGCTACATTAGGCTACAACACAATTATTGTTGAGCCTGTGGTAAGAAAAATGTTCCTTACCGCATGCTGCCAAGAATGCCATCCATCTCTCGAGATTTTGCTCTTCTGATGGATTTGAGCTTGCTTTAAATGCAAATTTAATTGCAGCAGCCTGAATTTGCACCCAAAATGCTGTCAAAACTTTGCCAACGCATAATTCTCAAACAAGAAAGAGGCAGAAAAATGGGGCAGAGAAAACAAAAAACCTTAACTAAAACAAATTACAACCCCAAATCACAAGAGAATATTGTCACATGATCTTTGATTGATTTGTGGTGGAATTTTGACTTGACATGGTACATTCATGCCAGATTAGATTCAGAGACCACATCCACAAGTATTACACATTAATATTCAATTAAAGTTTATTTATAGTATCAATTGAGAACAAGAGATATCTCAAGACATTTTACAGATAGAGTAGGTCTAGACCACACTAGACCACATAATTTACAAGGACCCAACAGTTCTAGTAGTTCCCTCCAGAGCAAGCAACAGTGGCGAGGAGAAACTCCCTTTCAGGGAGAAACCTCTGACAGACCCAGGCTCTTAGTAGGCGGTGTCTGACGACCGGTTGGGGTTGAAATGAAGAAATGCCTGGCAAAAAAAGTACTAGTTTGTAGTAGTCCATGGCAATGCAGGGCACTGCAGGGCATTACAAGGCAAAGCAGAGCATAGCAGGGCACCGCAGAGCGTAGCAGGGCACCCCAGAGCGTAGCAGGATGTAACAGGGCACCGCAGAGCGTAGCAGGATGTAACAGGGCACCGCAGAGCGTAGCAAGATGTTACAGGGCATCACAGAGCGTAGCAGGATGTAGCAGGGCATCGCAGAGCGTAGCAGGATGTAACAGGGCACCCCAGAGCGTAGCAGGATGTAACAGGGCACCGCAGAGCGTAGCAGGATGTAACAGGGCACCGCAGAGCGTAGCAGGATGTAACAGGGCATCGCAGAGCGTAGCAAGATGTTACAGGGCATCGCAGAGCGTAGCAGGATGTAACAGGGCACCGCAGAGCGTAGCAGGATGTAGCAGGGCACCGCAGAGCATAGCAGGAGGCTACGCCAGAGGTCCCCAGGTAATAATAATCCCTTGTAAATAGGATTTTAGAGAGAGAGACAGATTTAGCCTCAGATTTAAAGAGACAGGCTTAAGATACAGCTACAACACAGAGTTCATGCAGAGAGACAGAATCAGGTTTAGGCTTAGATGTCCAAACAGTATCAGCCATGTGCTTAGACAGAAAGACCGTTTCAGGCTCAGGCTTAGGAAGAGAGACAGGTTTGGGTTAAGGCTCAAGATGAGATTCAGGAAGGTTGTACGGTTCAGGCCCAGATCCAATCAGGTTAACAGCTTGAAGCTGAAGCTCAGAGAAAGATTCAGGCTGAGGCTCTGGCAGCGATCCTGCAAGGCAAGATTTAAAAAAGCCAGGTTTACAGGTGGCCACAGGCTGGAAGGTCAAATCAGGCCAATCCAAAGGGCATGGACAGGAAAGCAGTGGATCTCACATGGCAGACAAGGAACAGGTGAACAGGCAATGACTGACACTTGCCCACGGGACTGTCTTCAAAGCTAACGTTGATGTACACAGCATGACCAATATTGACATCAAATGGGAGTTTACATTGCACCCATTTACCACCAGAAAGTATCTTGTTTGCACAATAACCCCCTCCCCTCCCGCCATGTACCGTTAAAGACTCCGTACTTTTCAGACACGGAAGATTTGTTCCTTATTTTACGGTCTATGGGGCTTCTCAAGAGAAAAACGCCCTCGGAGCTCCCACAGTGTTCCGCAACACTGTATTACTCGATGCAGCCTGAGAGCTGAAGCTATTACTGATCCATACTGTAAATTACACCAGCTGCAGACAAATCAGTGGCTTACTGAAAGTGTCAAGTCATCGATCTTAAAAACTGGCCCTACTTAGGACTAAATAACCGTATGTTCCTCTTCCATTGTGTTCAGGGCAGGTCAATGAAACAAGGACTGTTTCATTTGGAGTAGTTCATCTACGGCTTTTTAAAAGTTTCTTTTTTTCTCAGTCTTTTCATATCTTTCCCGGCAGGTAACGACAGCGTGTTTCCCGTTCTGCACAAATACATGAATGCAAAAAGTGAAAGGGCTTATGCAAGAGATGTTGTGTATTTGTTTTCTGAACAATTGATACGTCAGGCCTGCACGTCAAAATGTGAAGTGATAAAAACTGCGCTCAAAACCATGAGTTCAACGTTTTTTTGTGAGTCTCTCTGTACATAATACTACCATCTTTTTATTTGCTCTCTTACACATGTGCTTCTTCTTCTTGTATAAGTACTGTATTTCCTTCCATTCCGGCCCTCCAAAGCACACATACAATAGCTTTACATTCAGCTCTACCACATTATGGCACTGGTTTTTGGGCAATTTTAAATAAATACTACTTTTCATATGAATCATAGCAAAAGGCTTCAGAGTAAGACGTCTCTTCATGTGGCTTTTTCTGAGTCGTCCCGCGGTACACATACAGATGCAATTACTTTAAGAGTGACATACCTTTCATGTGGTGCAAGCTTCCCCGGATTGATTTACCTCATCTACCAATTGGACTATTATCACTTTGGATGTTCTTGAAAGCTGTGGCCTTCTGTGAAGAGCATGAGTGTTAAATAGATCACAGGGTAAATAGGGTTTCAATAGTGTTTTTTAAGCTTATTTTTAACACCTCAAAAATGCAGTTTGTGTGTCAGAAAGAGATAAAAGGAAAGACTTTACATTGAGGATTCCCTGTCAAGAAATGAGATGAAACTTCCTCTCCCAGATAAAAATGTGGCTCACAGTCACAAAACTCATCCAGGATTGACATATGAATACATACACTTGGCCAAAATGGGTGTAATTCTAATGCATTTATAATCCGAAATGAACTTTTCCAATGGTCCACTGGTGGGGAAAAAATGAAAAATAGCATTAAGAAAGCATTACCTGCTGTGTGCTTGACTAAAGGCCACTTACCACTTTGTAGTTTTTGGGCTGTTTGAGACGAAATTTGACAATCATGACAGACCTAAGGGGAAAATCTTTGGATGTCAATCAAAAAGGATTGTTTTTGTTTTTACTGTGAGAAACTTGCCTGAAAAAAAAAATCTGACACACCTGGACATAATTGACTTTCACAATCCATGAGTAACACAATGACAGAATTTGACTATTTTGATCATGGATTTCATACACTTTGGTGTTTGGTGTGGTCTAACTGATGTTAGTTCAGGGGTCCTTGACATGGAAAGGTTTGGGAACCACTGGGCTACGTGAGCTAAGTACCTTACATACGTAAATGTAAAGCCAACGTTGACTTGTGGTTTCAGACCGGACACGAACAGATGTCCTCTGGTGAAAAGTTCTGTGTTTAGTCCCGTGTTAGTTTAATTCATCCATCCTGACAATGATTTGAAACGTATTTGTGTTACGTCAGAAACGAAATACAGAACGTTTCCCTCAAAAGTAATTGAGAATGCAGTTTAGTTGTATGGGAACAGGCTTTTTAGGAGACAGGGCTGCTCAATTGAATGAAAAATATCAAGGAGCAATTGCAAGGTCAGCAATTGTTTTTAGGTAATAAACACATAACAAAGCATTGCTAACGTTTTAATCAGGAGAGACTTGTTTGCAGATATGCAAAGGTTTATTAAATATAAGTATAATAGCATGTGCATGTCTTTGGAGCTTAGATTCCATCGTTACAGTAATTCAATGTAGGAAGAGAGCAGTTATTAGGTTAGGTCCTGAAATTGTTAAAGCAATTAATGCTCATTTCCCAGCTTTCATCAATGTTTTATTATGGATTTAGGATTAGTCTCATTTGGAGCAATAAATTCTGTATTCAACAAACATCTTAATTTGCATTCAATTTTACAAGTTCATATTCCTATTTTGCACACAACCTTCCCAATGTGCTATTTATCATAAAAAATGAATTGCAGCAAACGTCCTCTTTGGAACTGTAACAAGGTGAGGAGCATTCGTGTTAACGTTGAAGCCACCCATCACTATTCCCCGTCAGGATCTTAAGTGGACGATAAGTTTCCACATCACGTCAAGCCAAAATACGGAGCCGCCCTGGGGTCAGCTGAGAAAAAAAAAGACTAAACTGTGCGCACAGATTCATAATCCGTGCTGATGTCCTTGGGTCAAATTGACCCGTTTTCCTATATCAATGTTCTTTTTAATTCCCCAAAATAACATCTCAAATCTTCATTAATTATGGGGCGTCTTATTCAATTTTATAGCATTTGAAAAAACATTGAAGTGTTTTTGAAATAGTATTGATTAAAAGTTGACATATTCCAGTCTGTGATTATCCATCAACATACATTCCTTTCATTTTAGTCTAAGTAATTCCTAATTTCTGCTTTTCTAACTCAAACATTAGGTATAATTTCCTATAAATGAGGTTTATTGATCATTAATACCAAAATAACTGTGAAACCAAAGTTAATAAGTTAGTGTTACGTAGTGTTGAAAACGTCAAAAAAAGTGAGAAACATTGAAAAAAGCGGCAAAAGTGTCGGAAACAGGGACAAAAACGTAAGAAAAAGTTAACAACATCGATGAAAAGCATCAACAAAAGTGTTGCTTTTCAATTTTGACGGGAAGACAACGCAAGGGTTAATAAACCGTGAGCTAAATAGGAAAGACATTCTATATATATATATATTCTTACCTTAATTATAACTTGTCTCCTCCGAGTTGTACTGGAGCACTTACTGTTAAAACATAAGTTTGGAGACACTACCTTATTTAATAATTAAATGAATAGCTATTTTTGTGTCATAATGTGTTATAATTTATATAGGCTACGTCTTAGCACTGCCGGCTGCTACTAGAGACCAGTCTTATTTCTCCAGGTTGGAGGACGGCTCATATTCATAAAAATGAGTTGTTAACTTTACTACGTTAGAAAAGATGCATCATTTGTGATTTAATATCACTTTGCCATACAGTAACTGATCCCAGAAGTTTAGAATCTGTGAATATCTTTCCTACTTTGTTCACGTTTATTAAACCGTGAGCGGATTATTATGAATCCTTGCGCACGATTTAGTTTTTTTTTCTCAGCTGACCCCAGGGAGCTCCGTACCAAAATGACACACATCCAGAAATCTTCCATACATTCCAATATAAGATCCGGGAACATTTTCACTTTTCATTTCACCCTCTCCCGACCTCACGATACTTCTTCTGAACAGCAGGTCATCAGTTCAACACATGCCTCTGAAATTGGCTGTCAGCACCATCCTGCGTTATTAACTTTGTGGTTGGAAGCAATATGCCTCCTCGCCAGGAGCAACCATGGCCGGGAGATCCTCAGCTGCTGGAGTCATATACAAACATTAGTTGCTGTAATTAAGGATTGCAACAAAAGTGCAGAGTAATTAGTCACTGCAAGAGCCTGGGAGAAGCGTTCATGCAGCTACACCTCCAGGCCAGCAAAGACCGGGGAAGATCTGAAGCTGCAGAGCTCCAGGAAGACACAGTTCCTCTAGCTCCATATTGTTTGTCTTCAATAAATGCCAATATATGCTTTATGAATTAAACATGTTCCTTTCCCCCACTTCCAAGTCTTTGTTTTGGCATTAGTTAAATGTCTTTAAAATGAGCACTAATTACCCACAGGGAATAGTGGGAGCATGTATTAAAGAGCATCACGTTGGAGGGGGGGGGGGGCAGTAGCTCAGTCCGTGGGTAATTGGGTTGAGAACCGGAGGGTTGCTGGTTCAAGTCCACATACGGATACAATTATGGTGGTGGACTGGTTGCTGGAGAGGTGCCAGTTGACCTCCTGGACACTGCCAAGGTGCTCTTGCGCAAGGCAAGACACTGTGTGTGTGATTCAGGCCTGTGTGTAATAACATCAGAGGGTAAATTGTGGGACTAAAAAAGGATACATTATTATTATTATTATTATTATAGTTCTTCTTCTGTCTTAATAGACTCAGTGGTTCCATTGATTTCAGGTGATCTGGAGGCTCTTGAGGAACGTATAATAGCTCACGGGTGGAACCAGACATTGGCAGAGCCTCTGATGCTGCCAACCCGTGTGAAATACTCCCAAAAACAATTGCTGTCGCAGGCATTTACAGTACAGAGGCGTGGTTGTGCGTGGCCGACAGGGTGTTGTCTGGGGTGTGTATATTAGTGGTGGCGACATGCAGTTTCACTCTCCATATATTGTTTGGGGTTTTTAAAAAAAAAACAGTTTTTGCAGAAGGACTTTGTGTCCCATCACTTTTAAGTGCAACAGGCTCGGACTTGCAAAGTATGTAATTACCAATGTCGAACTCTCTTAACAGCAAGCAATTTATTTAAGTGTTTTCTATCTCATGTTGGTTTGTTTAGTGCTTAAAATGGCTGTAAAGGGATTTGGGATACCAAGATTTACAGATGCAATTAAAAATCTCATGGGATTTGCTCACCTGAAAGGCCCTACTACAACTCAGCCAACACCCTTTTCCCTCAGACCTTTTCACATTCCCATTCCAACATGTTTTATAAGACAAAGTAAAGTACAATCGCATCCACTGTACTGAGAATTATTCTTGAATCGTTTTAAAATAAAACCTCTACCCACTCATAAAAACATGAGCAACTCTTAAAATTGTTACTGACTGCACTCACAAACCTGTAAATGTAAGCTCTGTAAGAAAGGTGTTTTTAGGCCTGGATTGATTTAATTGTGCAAAATCAGATTTTTCTCTTTAATCTTGAGTGTAGGTTTATTTAACCCTTGTGTTGTTTTCCCGTCAAAATTGAAATTCAACACTTCATTTGGGCGCTTTTTAATCACTGTTTTTTAACTTTTTCTCATGTTTTTGTCCCTTTTTTCCAACACTTTTTTTCAATGGTGACGTTGACGATGACGTTTGTGTCGTTTAACACTACGTAACACAAACTTATTACCTTTAGTTTTACAGTTATTTTTTTGGAATTTACGGTCAATAAACCTCATTTGTAGGAAATTATACCTAATGTTTGAGTTAAAAAAGCAGAAATTAGGAATTATTTAGACAAAAATTAAAGGAAAGTATGTTGATGGCGACTCACAGACTGGAATATGTCAACTTTTACACATTAATATTTCAAAATCATTTCAATTTGTTTTTCAAATGCTATAAAATGGAATAAGATGCCCCAAAATGAATGAAAGTAGAGATTTGTACCACGAACTGTCGATTAGCGGACAATGTAACACCAGCAGCAGGAAGGTTGCCGTATGCTCATGAATGTGCATGTGGGCACTCGTGTGCATTCATGAAACAAACAAAAAATGAAAAATTCATAAAAATATGCTCCTAGTGTTTGTTAATGGCTGCAACTAAATCCTTGCTCTAAATAAGTCGTAGATGTGAATTTCAGACAGTTTCAGACAGAAAAAAAGCATCAGTTTATCTTTTCATATTTTTATGAGTGTGCATATTTGGACTGATCCTCTTTCTGTAGATCACATATGTCCATTATTACATCTTACAAGGAACTAACACACTGATTACATTTAGAGCATGCATGCATGATTTATGTATTTGTATGCATGTTTGATACATATGGCATAATGCTGCATTTATTTAGTTAAAACATTTTCATGTGAACTTGGTTTGTGTTAACCCTCCTGTTGTCCTCGGGTCAATTTGACCCATTTTCAAAAAGTTCCTATATCAGAAATTTGGGTTTCTTTCAAACAAATTTTCACAAACAAAATAACGTGGATAGTTCCATTAAAAAAAAATTTGCTAGTAAAATAATTGATCAGTTCATTACTTTCATTAAATTTGGGATTTTTATTCAATTTTATAGCATTTGAATTTTTTTATTTATTCATTTTTTTAAATAAAAGAAAGTTTAAAAAGCTTCAAAAGCCCTGAAAGAAGTGACTAAAACATCGCGGGAAAGCGACAAAAATGTCAAAAAAGACGACCAAAATGTTGGAAAAAAAAAAAAAAAAGTTTTCATTTAAGATTTTTACCCAGGAAACCAAGAAGTTGTATGGTCGGCAGGCAGACAACACAAGGGTTAAAACCAAAAAAACAATTTTTACTTGATCGAGAAAGTCAGCAAAGATCAGAGATTTTTCAGTGCTTATTTTTTTTTAAATTCGAATTTAAATCAGTTGAACTAATCTCAGGAGCCAGTAGACAGAAAGTCCTGAAAACACCAGAGGTTACCACGCTTCGCTGCTCGTTTAATTATTTCTCCCCGCTGGTATGTCACACCTGTCGGGGATTGTCGGCACAGGACCGGCAGCCAGAGCGTGATTGATATCTGTGGTTCTTTCACTCTGTCCTTTCGCCCGAAGGCATGGTTGCACAATGAGCTTCTTCTTCTTCTGCTGTCTCCCACGTGTGTTGCTGTAATTCTTCTCTGCTGATCGCTCTGGCACACCTTGAATGCTGGGAGGGAAGGCCGACTGGTGGATTGATGTGTGTTTGGGTCGGAGCGGGCACAGGTTAGGTATGAGATTGTGTGTTTTTGTGTGTGCTGGCATGATTAGAACTACAGTACACACCCACACACACCCACACACAGCATGTAACTTGTTACCATGTTAACACTGTGGTGGATGAATGTAAAACTAAAAACACTGTTATGGGAAAACCACTTCCATTCAAACCAGTGTTCATTTTGGCAGCTAGTGTAGATTTTTTAGATGTCTTCTTTAGTCAAAAATGCTTATTAGTTTGAGTCAAGTCAATGAGTTTTGTCTAGTTTCTTTTTTGCTATTCTGCTGACTGATTAAAGCTATTTAACCTAGCTGAACGCTGGTTATCTACCGGCTATTATATAGCCTTATCTGCTACTTTGCTCCTCTGCTGACATAGCGTCTTCACTCCTTTGGATCCCATGTCGATTGACACCGTTCACACTAAAAATGTCCATTCTGAAATCGATCTTGATGAGGACTAGGAAGGGGGCGGCACCAAACCATATCTGCAAGATGTGTGTTCACCTTCACGATTCCTGCATTCATTTGAAAGGGTTTTTCATATGGGGACCTCAGTTCTTAGACCCCATGATGTCAAGGGTCCCAAGGGTGTGACTGTGGAAACAGAGTGATGTCCCTATAATGTGATGATTATCAGCACACACATACACACACACACACTTGGTGCAATTGACCCAGCTGACACATACTCAGAGTTTTATTGATTTTATCTCTTAAGTCTACTTGAGTCATTAATAGGAGGTGCAAGTGAAGAAGAGGCTGGTTAAACATACTAATGTCCCGACACACTGGCTCCAACCCAAATGTTCTTAATGTTTTGTCTTGTATAAAGCCAACACAGACGCAGCCCTGTAGCAATAATATTTCAAAATTAATTTACTTTTATGCAGAGGCAACAGAAAACCTCTGCATGTGAGGTTGAAGAACTTGTTGATGGATTATCTAGTCTGAATACTGACTTGACTTCTTCAGTTCTTTGTCAGCTGTTTTCCCTGAAAATAACACCCTGCATGGAACGTACTGTCATGAAATGTTGGGAGAGAACTGGTAGAGATTATCCCTCATGTTGTCCTTGGGTCAAACTGACCCGTTTTCCTATATCAATGTTCTTTTTAATTCCCCAAAATAACATGATTGATTCCACAACGCTCTTTGGCAAGTACAAATCTGTACTTTCATTAATTTTGGGGTGTCTTATTCAATGTTATAGCATTTGGAGAAAACAAATTGAAGTGGTTTTTGAAAGAGTATTGAGTAAAAGTCGACATATTCCAGTCTGTGATTATCCATCAACATACATTCCTTTCATTTTAGTCTAAATAATTCCTAATTTTGGCTTTTCTAACTCAAACATTAGTTATAATTTCCTATAAATGAGGTTTATTGACCAGAAATTTCAAAAATAACTGTAAAACTAAAGTTAATAAGTTAGTGTTACGTGGTGTTGAAAACGTAAAAAAAAAGTTACAAACATTGAAAAAAGTGTTGAAAAGAGACAAAAACGTAAGAAAAGTTAAAAACATTGATAAAAAAGCGATAAAAAGTGTTGATTTTCAATTTTGATGGGAAGACAACACGAGGGTTAAGCAGTTCTAAAACAGATCAGAAATCTAAGAGCACAAAATTAAAGGGAGCAAAGTTTCAAAGAACAGGATGCCATGTGTTTAAGGTTAAATACCCATGATAAAATATGAGGGAAATGCATATATTGTGCAGTAAAATCTATGAGAAGGTTACAAATTCTATTTTAATACACATATTTTAAGGTCTCTTGGTCTTGAAGCCTTTAGAGATTGCCAAATGATAAAGAGATGAGAAGCAATGTTTTTGAAATGTATGCAATTTATGTAATTTATGTGTATGCACATTGAATTTGATAATGCCTTATTTTCATATTTTAACATAATGTTTCAGAAAACGTATAAAAATAATAAATTGCCTCGTGTAAGTAATCAACGTGTTTCATGGTGATATCTATTAGTTGAACTGTTTAACCTACACTCCTACTGCAATGAACCAAGCACACACACTTTCCCAAAGTGAATGAAACTAATTGCATTCTGACACATTTTGCTTTAAAACTGAATAAGGCGAGCCACTTCTGATGCCAGGAGACCCGGCGCATGTCTGGTGCATTGTTCAGATCATTTCTTCTCCAGTACGTGTTTGTTTTCCTCCCGGTGCAACAAATACTCTATAGTTGGTTCATTCTGCCACTGTGTCTTTCAGGAGAGTCACAATACATCCTCTGTTGCATTTTGGGACCTTGCATATAAATTGTACTCTTCTGCAGCCACTCCCAGCGCCAGTGATCTTTAATCCACTAACCTGCGCCCTTAGTCTGCACAATAACCCACAACATCTATTTTGTGAAGTGCTTGGGGCACAGGTAGCAGGTTAGACAAGCCTTACTGAACAGCTGACATGTTGCAATGCAGCTTTCTACTGCCAAGGTGCTTTTGATTAAGGCTGAGTTAGCACCTGCACAGCAGAGGCTGATTGCACTGAGCAGAGCTTTGGCTCCATTTCACACTAAATATAACATAATGGACATGATATGACTCTCTACACTATGAGAATAAAATCCATAGAAAAACGGATAATGTCCTGGGAGAAAAGTTTGGGGACATTTCTGTTAATCCAAAAACAGATAATTCTGTAGATTTACAGTATATCCCCTGTCCCTTGTCCCGGACGGCATCAGTCCCAGGGTCCTGAAGACCTGCGCCAGTCAGCTGTCTGGTGTTCTCCAGTACCTCTTCAACCTGAGCCTGAGCCTGCAGAGGGTGCCACTCATGTGGAAGACGTTCTGCCTTGTCCATCTGGCCTGACTCCATCAGGCCTTAAGGACTACAGCCCAGTGGCTCTCACATCCCATGTGATGAAGGTGCTGGAGAGGCTGGTCTTGGCCTACCTGAGGCCGCAGGTGAGTGCTTCTCTGGACCCTCTACAGTTTGCCTACCAGCCTCGTCTGGGAGTGGACGACGCTGTCATCTATCTTCTGCAGCGAGCTCATTTGCACCTGGATGGCTCCACAGGGGACTGTGCTGTCCCCTGTAAGACCAGAGAGATGGTGATTTTCTTCAGGAGGAAGGGAACGGCTCCGCAGCCCCTTTGCATCCTGGGAAGTGACGTGGACATGGTGGAGGAGTACAGATACCTGGGTGTCAACATCGACAGCAGGCTGACCTGGAGGACCAACAGCACTGCTGTTTACAAGAAGGTGATGAGCAGACTCAGAAGCTGAGATCCTTCAACGTGTGCAGCAGGATGCTGGAGATGTTCTACCAGTCTGTTGTGGCCAGTGCTGTGTGACTGCTGTTTTTTTTTGGGATCAATATCTATCTATCTATCTATCTATCTATCTATCTATCTATCTATCTATCTATCTATCTATCTATCTATCTATCTATCTATCTAAAATGTTACATTTCTAGGATTGTACTCAAGTGTTTAGTTTTTATTTTTTTTGTTTGATTTCTGGGTGATTCTATGAGGATTATATTATATAGGGCTGCACGATTATGGCCAAAATGATAATCACGATTATTTTGATCAATATTGTGATCACAATTATTATCACGATTATTTGTTGATTTTAACCAAAACAAATTTTATTGTCACATAGGCTATTTCTAGCTGCTTTCACATCCATGTTATGCTACATTCTTCTTATGTTGAAGTTGTATGTTATATAGACATACAGCTGCAACACATGTAAATGAAAATGACAACAAGTGAAGGAGCTTATATATATATATATATATATATATATATATATATATATATATATATATATATATATATATATATATATATAAGCTCCTTCACTTGTTTTCAACAGTAACTGATTACAAGAGCTAGGGAGAGAGGAGTGCGATGGACGCTACTCACAGAGAGACGGCTGACTTATTATGAATGGGTCCAGCACGGGTCGAATGGCGGGTCAGTGAAGTTACACACGTCGTGTGTATGAAACGTCTGTATCGTTACTGCGTTGCATTTTTATGAACTATGATATTCTGGCCATGGGTCACATCTCTGGCCCAGGTCCAGCAGGCTCCGTCTCACACGCTGCTACGCTACCAACTGAAGTTAGTTGCATTCAATAACTTCTTCTGTGTTTTTTGCCGTGGCGGCTGCGATAACAGAGTTACCAGCGGAAACACTGGTACAAATACAGGTTTGCCTCTCATGCTGCGCGGAGAGTTAGAGGAGAGAGAGTAGAGGAGAGACAGGCACGGCTTTACAAAAGAAATGGGTCATGTAACGCAAAATTAAACCATATCCATATAAACAACATTGCAGCGGATGCAAGGACATTAGCACCGGCAAGGCCCTAGAAGAGCTAACAGCTAACAGACGCTAACTAGCACCAACTAGCTCTGGTCATTGCTGTTGTCTGAAAAACAACACAGATGGGACAAAATGTTGCGTTTACTGGTAAACTGGTAAACCTTGAGGCCGACGTATAACCGACGGCTATCTGTTGAATTGTCCTCCCGTCCCTCTGTCCTCTGTGACTGTCTCCATCTAGAAACTAAGCTGCGCGGTGCAGGGAACAACTCTGACTGGCTCATGATCAGACAGTGGTTTACGGAGCGGTAGATGGGCTTTGCAAAAAATCGCTCGATCACGCAAATTTGATCGTGGGAAGTCAAAATCGTGATCGTGATTAAAATTGCAGCCCTAATATTATATTATATGATATTGTATTATAAGTAAAAATAAGATTTGGCTTTAGCCTATTCCTTTTTGGGTTTAGCTGCGGTGGTAAATTGTAGGAAATAATTGTTTCTTTCATACATATTAAGCAAATAATATTATTCATCATATACATCATATGTATATTAGGCTGTATTTCTATGGACCTTTAAAACAGCGTTACTATGTCCCCACCTCTTAACTGCTAACTTAACAAAAAGTTTGCAAAATGTCCAAAGATGTCCATAGATTTTAAAGTAAAAGTGCAACATTTAACCCTTGTGTTGTCTTTCCGTCAAAATTGAAAACCAACACTTTTGTTGACGCTTTTTTATTGATTTTCTTACATTTTTGTCCCATTTTTTTGACGATTTTGACGGGTTTTTTTCAGTGTTTGTCACTTTTTAGACATTTTCAACACTACATAACACTAACTTATTAAATTTAGTTTTACAGTTATTTTGGGAATTTATGGTCAATAAACCTCATTTAGAGGAAATTATACCTAATGTTTGAGTTAGAAAAGCAGAAATTAGGAATTATTTAGACTAAAATTAAAGGAATGGATGTTGATGGATAATCACAGACTGGAATATGTCAACTTTTAACCAATACTATTTCAAAACCACTTCAATGTTTTCTCCAAATGCTATAACATTGAATAAGACGCCCCAAAATTAATTAAAGTTGAGATTTGTACTTGTCAAAGAGCGTTGTGTGGAATAAATCATGTTATTTTGGGTTATTTAAAAGAACATTGATGTAGGAAAACGGGTCAATTTGACTCGAGGACAACATGAGGGTTAAGGAAAATACGTTTTTATCCATCACCTGGGAATATAAAATTATAAGATGAATCAATTCATATAAAAAGATGAATCCACGACCAAATTAATCATTAGTTGCAAGCTTTTCAAATCCCTGTAAGAGTTTGGCATAGGGACACAGCTCAGGTGTGAATGTGCGTTACGTGGAGGAATATGAAACAGGAGGTTTCTGAAAAGGAGCATGCATGCTCAGCACATTGTGCCTGGACGAATGATGGCTAAAAAAAGGCCCAGGAGAGGGAAAAACAGGTTAAAGTAGCCTCAGAGTCTATCTTTGAACAGCAGTAGTCAATCAGTTCAGTAAATCCGCCAGGATTGAAACATAATACTTGTGGGGTTAAGAGGCGTGGGTGGACTGAGTGACACTAACCCCCCCTTCCTCAAAGATCGTTTTTGTCTTAAGCGTTCAGTGGTGGACAGGGCAGCGTTAACAGGCTGCTCCTAGCGCTTAGCCAAGCAGTTGTGAAAACACATGGACCCCGGCGCCAGGGATCTCACTGTGCGTTTTTTGACCAAAACCGAGAAGGTCTGGCTGAGACCGAGGGGCTTGGAGGGGGCAGTGGGGAGGCGAGAGTGAAGACGAGGGGCTGGAAATTGAGGAAGATTATTGCTCAAGGCTTTAATCGGGTTTCTGAGGCTAGGCAGGCTCAGCACATTTAAAAGGGAGGTCTGGAGTCAAGTCATACTCAGCCCGTCTGTTGAACTCCTGTCAAAACAAACTATCGTGAGAATGCAAAACCAGCTATTGGCACAGGGGAGGGAATAAATGCAACCCACAAGACCAACTGAGGTAGTTTAGAACAGCTAACTGAAGACTGGATTTAAAATGGTCAGTATATCCTAGATAAAAAAAAATATGGAGTAATACTCTAAAATGGCCCAATTTAAATGTATAACTCGGCCTGGTAATATATGGAAAAGTGAATAATCTGCAACTAAATACATAATAGACGCTAAACATAATGTGTTTTTGCATCAAATCAAAGTACAAGGTACACATGGACAGTGCCAATACAACATGTTGAGCCCTTTAATGTCAAAGTTAAAACAGATCAATCCAGAGTGATCTCAATGATTTGCAAATATAATACTCGCTTGCATAAGTGTGGATATGTTAGCCTGAAAAGACAGATTGGACAGACCGCTGTTCGCCATCAGCAGCGGCCATCTTCTTTGTTTTAGCAGGGAATTCCATGGATGTCTTGTTTTGGATGACTTTGAGAACGGGGGAATTCACGCAGAACCGTCGCAACTCTGCCATGTTAAGCCCGCCCACTGACTCTATACACAATCTGATTGGGTGCGTCTATATTTCTAGTCTATGGATATGTCTCTATAGGCTTTGTGTATGTGGACACTACAATTGTTTCCCATTGTTTTGCACCAAACTGCTCAAGCTTTACGTTATAGTTATATATGTCCTAGACTCTATATATTCTTCTGCACAGTACATGATTGGATGTAAAACATAATGTTCTTAAATCGAAATCTTCATACTTTTCCAATTAGGTTATATTTGTTCATTTTTTAGATTACTGGATACCTCAAAAGCGTGACAGATTTCAATGAAGTTTGGTGGGGAAAAAAGGGTTATATTTTAGAAACTGTTTGTTCTGTAACTGTGTTTTCTCAAAAACCAAATGCACTCACACCCATGATTTTGATGCAGATCTATATCCAAATTCTGATTTACAAAACAAGATTAGAGAAGTGTGCAGCCTTGGCATTCTCTGAGTGCTTTTTAGATTCTGTTGTTTTACAGGTGTGTTATGTGTGATAACGTTAGTTCTATTAGTTTACAGACTGACTTAAGCCAAAGTAACAGATATATTTATATCCAAATTTGTTCTGTATCTATAGCAGTCTGCAGTTAGTGTTGTTCATGCTGAAGTGCTCTCAAAGCTCTTTCTATTACTGTGGTTTATTTGCAGTCTTCTATTTTGGATGCGTCCTATTTAAGAGTGATGTGTGTGTTTATGCAGTCCTTTGCCTCCGCCAAAACACTCAGGTTACTATGCAGCAGTAATTACGCTCCCTGCTTTTAGCTGTCATAACACAAAATGTTTGGGCTCGGGGAGAACAGCCTGGGGTGTCACGCTGAACAAAACCGCTAACCAGACATAGTAACCCATATTTAACTGCAGAGGCCGGCTGGGCTGCAATATAGTATCGCTGACAGCAGGAGGGAGCATGAAAGTAGGCAAACGTCCACTCATGCCAGACAATAAAAGAAAAGGAGAGGAAAAACAGAAGGATGTGGATTGACTGACTGACTTTGAACTGGCTCTCAAAGAATCCTTTTGAACGTTATCACTTTTTTAGATTTTAAGAGGCAGACAAGCAGACAAAGGCAGGGAAAATGAGAGGCTGTCAGACACAAAAGCAGATAGTGACGAGTACACACCAAAACTGAAGAAGACGAAAGCAATAGTCCTCATCAGTGTGCGCTCCGGTCCAGCTGGATCCTCCTTCATCCAGGCTATCAAGCCGGGTCCGCTGAGATGTTATTACTTTGTCAGGGCGGACTTGGCTGTTTGAGATGATGGATGATCCACGGGACGAGTTGGTTCTGACCCAGCTTTGAATCAGCAATAGTGTCCCGCCTGTGCACAAACACATCTTTAAATAACCACAACAATGTCAATGCAGAGAGTTTCTTTACTGAAAATTACAATTGTCCTGTGTAGCGCTAAATGGAGACTAGTGAGTGAGTTATAACTGTTGTCTTTTAGAAATAAGGTCGGAAATGGCGTGTTGTCGTTGTCACGCCACAGATGCAGACGTCTAGTCAAAGGGAGGTTCAAGAGTTAAAGTTGTAAAAATGTCAGCAGAATGTATGGCTGACGTCTGTTAAGACACTTCCGTTCAAGTCTTACCTGTCCTGCTAGACAACATGAAGAATCAGATATGAAAGAAAAACCATTCTGACAGACCATAATGACAGCTTAAAGGAGAATTCCGGTCGATTTCAACACGTAGCTCTGTTGGCTGTAAATGTGGAGTGCTGTCAGTAGAGAGAGAAACTAAACCAATCGATGCTGCCTACACCAAGTTATCCACCTGCTAGCGTTAGCAACCAACAGGCTGAAACAGGGCAAGTTCTAAACCTGTTTTTAGCCTCTAAGCATGTTCAAAATGTCATTAAAACTGCAGTGATTCCTTCTGAGGGAACACAGTGAATCTGACTGCAGTAGATGTGACAGAAAGGCATAAAAGTTGTGTTATTCCATTTCTCTGTTTATTTCCTGTTTTCCGGTAAAGTCCCCACTAGTCGATTGTCAAACTCATACAATCCAATATATTATAAATGTAATAGAATGCAGTAGAATAAAACAAAAACAGTTTGATTTTCACAGTCCCCATTTTCTCTCCTCCGTTCGCGCTACCATCCCAAAACTTCCGGTCCTGGATCTTGTAGCTTACCAAAATAAAACACATTCATACTGAATGGGCAAAATACAACTTACTCATGTAGAACCCGAAATTCAGTGAACAGTGTTTTAAAATTATATGTCGAACTGAAACCACCTAGCAATTGTAAGGTTGCTTATATTAACTTCTGCTGTTGTCATAGCAACAATACAAACATTTTTCAGCGTCAGCTACTATATATATATATCATTTTTTTTTTCCACACAAAGGATTTGCCAT
Source organism: Percina caprodes (assembly GCA_013375575.1). Classification (NCBI taxonomy): domain Eukaryota; kingdom Metazoa; phylum Chordata; class Actinopteri; order Perciformes; family Percidae; genus Percina; species Percina caprodes. The sequence goes on along the minus strand of JABXJD010002055.1, from coordinate 4,791 downwards.
TGTTCTGTCCTTGACTATGTAGAAACTGTAACCTGACACCACAGTGGAGCCAGGCTGCAGCAGGTCAAAAGTTCAAGAGCCCACTGTTGCTTAGTTACCTGTGCGCATGCACGATAGCTGTTGAACTCTTGAACTGCAGCTCTCCTGGCTCCACTGTGGTGCCTGTTTCTACATAATCATTACTAAGGACAGAACAACAAACAGCAAATCTTTTTTTTGTGGAAAAAATACATTTTGGAATATTGGATTGAGTTCGACAATCAACTAGTGTGGACTTCAACAGAAAACAGGAAATAAACAGAGGAATAGATGGACTTTTATGCCTTTCTGTCACATTTACTGCAGTCAGATTCACTGTGTTCCATCAGAAGGAAGCACTGCACACGGGTAGACACTTTTAATGACATTTTGAACATGTTTAGAGGCTAAAAACAGGTTTAAAACTTACCCTGTTTCAGCTTGTTGGGTGCTAACGCTAGCAGGAGGATAACTCGGTGTAGACAGCACCGATTGGTTTAGTTTTTCTCTCTGTCTCTCCGCGATTTAAGTCAAGTGCAGATGTGAGTTGCGCATGCTCAGATTTAAACGGTTTACGGCATAACGTGTGCTACTGAAATTTGTGAAATCCATGAAATAATAAACTTTTCTCGTTACAGACAATAACAGAAGATGGGAATCATTTCAGAAACGTTGTAGCGATCAGGTTGTTTGGTTGCTAACGTTCAAAAAGTGACAGCCTTTGTTGTGTTTGATTTGCTAGCTTGTAGCTAAGCTAGCAGCCCTTTCAAAAGCGTTTTAGCTATCTATGATTGTTTGATAGCTAACGTTAGCTCAAAACACCATTTAACTGACAGCCTTTGTTGTGTTGGATGCTAACTTGTAGCCAGCAGTGAACCAACTTTGTTAAGTAGGTCCATTTTTATTCTGTATTGATATTACAGAAGTCTCTCGTTAGCATCTTATATGCTATTTGTCGCAAAGTGACTCATGCGCGACTCAAATCTGAATTCGACTTACATCGGGAGTGACTCTTTACTGACAGACCTCCAAATTTACAAACAACAAACCTACGTGTTGAGTCGACCGGCATTCTCCTTTAACAATTAGCAATCAGCAGAGGCTCCAGGAAGTCCCAGCTAGGAAATAGTCAGACACATAATTATCATTTTTACACTTTTTGTATGGAGTAAACAAACGAGATACAACATGTTCTAATAATTAGTGTGCTTAAGAGGTGCGTGGAGACCGAATGTGTTACCTTGAGACTGAGCCAGGCTAACTGTTTCCCCTTCTTTCCAGTTCTTATGCTAAGCTAAGCTAACCGTCCAATTGCTCCAGCTTCATATTAGACTGATACCATAAGTGGAGTTTGACATTTGAGCCGGGGGGCTGAGACCTCTCCTACCACTTGGGGAACACAGCACGAGCACATATGGACAAAACAAACATGCTAAATATACTATATATATGTTTATTTTTAAAGCAGATTTTAAATTACTTTGTAACAATTTATGTAACAATCCACCATTTTTAAATTAAATCGCGGCATGGCTGTCTGGGATCAATAGACAGACAGATTTAAATTAACTAAAACAGTGACCAATCAGTGTAGGACCTACAGTCCGTTGAGATGCCGCTCCAAACGCAGAAACGAAGCCCAATCACACCATAAAAGGTTAAGAAAAAACATCTGTATTTTTGACGTAATGCAATGAAACAAAAAAACAGTAATCCACGGCGATGAGTGGATCCACTAAAAGGGCACAGGTCACATTCACCAGCCAGCTCCACACAGGTGAACGAGGCCTCTTCACTTTCTTTTAAACAAAGTGGAATAAAACTATGTAGAAACATGGCATTTAGGAAGCCTTAATTGCAACGTTGGCACGGCAACATGTCCAAACTAGTGACAGTCAGTCTGACGGTAACTTTCGTTTTTGGCATCCTGCATATGCGTCGACAACGGTCTCAGGTGAGAGCTACTCGTCACATGACCCACAGCCCTGAAAAAAAAATATTTTTTACTAAAGCAGTATATGAAAACAGATGTATTACCTTCCACCAGTTGTGGAAGTTGTTTTCTGTTATTTAAAATATTTAGAAACTATCTGGTTATGCCAGATGTAATTATTCCACTTATTTTTGAAACAATGCAAGTGCTGCGAGAGTGGCATCAACTTTGACAAGATCAGATAAATAAGCTTATTTCCCAAAATGTCAAGCTATTCCTTTTCAATCACTTAGTTACTATGGTATCCCGTAGGATGTCTTCCACTTAACGTTTGTTTAATTGGCTGTGGTGCATTCCTAAACTTTATTTCGAATCAAACAAGAAATACTAAATATTCAATGTGTCATTACATGATGGTCAAAGAAATAACAAGCAGAATGTATAGAGACACCAAGACTCTTCACTTATTGACTGTATATTTTTTTCTTCTTTCTAAGTGCATTAAAGCACAATATCAGCCCTGTTAAAGGGCCATCCTGTGCTGTTTCCAAGGTAACCACCAACAGCCTGCCCATTGAATGAGGTTCCACCATGCAACAGAAACATCCTCACGTTTTTCTAGGTTTATTTCCAATTACGGTTACCCACCATTGTTAATCACACCATTGCTCTCGGGACTGCTCGGAGTCTGACAAATTGATTTTGAGTATTATCATCATGATTGCTTTAATGAGACACTTTTTTACAACCAACTAATGAAGCTCACTTGTTTGTTGAACTGGAATTAGCACTCTAATCATCCCAGCGCTTTGTTTTGTGGGCTGCTTTAGCATTATTGTTTAAAGAATCATTCCCATAATGCTTTTTTTTTTCTCTGAACATAGCCTGATCATTATTAAAACACACTAGAGAGGTGCAGATATTTTTTTTATGCTCCCGATGTTTGCACTTTGAAATATCGTAACACAAATCAGGTCATTTGATAGACATAGAGTCTGGAAGTTATTGCTATAGCGATCACAAACTTTCTCAGGGTTTGTTGTGCAGTGACTTGCACTTGAGTGCACGTTGAGTGGGTGTTTGGAAGGTAGCAGCTCGTTCCCCCGGGGGCAGAGAGACAGGTATTCAACACACAAAGAATCTAAAGACTGTCACATATCCGGTCCGAGTTCTGAGCTGTTATCCACCTTTGCTTAACACTACATATCTTGGATTCTTCTCTCTCTGCTGCCTTCAAAGCTCTCTGCTAAAACATTTTTTTTGTGTTTCATACTACTTCCCACAGTTGTCGCTCCTAACACTACGTGTTACTTGCTTGTTACTAACCTAGCTCTGGGAGTCCTTATGTTCTTTTCGCCCAGCATGTCCCTCGGATCAGGAGGCTCCAAAATCATGGTGGCAGCTGTTGCCATGGTCCCGCTACACGTTCTGCGATGCCATGTTACATCCTGCCACGCTCTGCTGTGCCCTGCTACGTCCTGCTGTGCCTTGTAATGCCGCACAGTGCCCTGCTATGCCATGAACTACTACAAAGAACTACTACAAACTATTATTTTTTTGTGACTGTTATTGCCACTCTTCATTCTAACCCCAACCGGTCGTCAGACACCGCCTACCAAGAGCCTGGGTCTGTCCCAGGTTTCTGCCTAAAAGGAAGTTTTTCCTCGCCACTGTCGCACTGTTGCTTGCTCTGGAGGGAACTAGTAGAACTGTAATACAGGTTATAAGGCAGGAAACTGCAGTTGTATTAGACGTTTGTCACTCTGTGTGTCACTCTGTAGCTGATATATACATTGTGAAAACTTGTCACTTGATTGTTCTCTGCAGAAAACAATTAAAACTTCACCGAAGACCAAACCTTGATTCAGTTTGCCGCCTGTCTTCATTTTGTTTCAACAAAGTCTCACCTCCAACAAATTCCTCTCTCGCTGTACAAGAAACTTCCACGGCACAACGCAAGATGTTATTCTATAGGTCCAACCATACCATACCGTCACTGAATGCCGAGGTGTGCATGTTCACCCCGGCAACAAACTGTCCTCACATATCCCAGCTGAAGCCATGCTGCTTTTCATCTTTATCTGGACCATTCATAATGTATAGCATTGATTTCCATCAGTCTTTGAAGGTTGTACATAAAAGCTTATGTGTTACATAAATGCAGCACTAAAACTGGTTTATGGGGGAATTTGTCTCCTTATTGCTCCCTGCTGCTATAATCCTTACAGAGTTCAGCATCATTATAGGGTTGCGGGAGGTGAATCTTCACATGTGGTCCCTGCTGGCCTATTTTACTTGTCTCAAGGATGGTCTGTACATTGACTGTATAAGTGAAGCCAAAACATCTTGATCGCCTACCGACAGCAGACAGGTCTTAAACCCCGCCTTCTCCATGTTAGACATGAACCAAAGGTCATGTCACATAAATGTTTCTCAAAGCTAATTTCTTACATTTTAGGTAGTTCTGATTGTTGTGTGTTCATTTTTCTAATACGTTTGGTTTTAATTAGTTATTTGATGCTCCTAAAGCCGTGTGAAATGTCATGATTAACAGCTGGGATTGAGATTGGTCAGCCAGGTGCATGGGCGGGACTTTGATCCTGCATCTCCCCCGCCTGATAACTACTGCAAAGACTCTGGCTAACGTCGTCCATCTTTATATATAGTCTATGGTCTTTACTTTATTACTGTGACTGTACAAAGTTTTTCCAAGGATGAATGCACCTGTAATAAACAGGCCCCCAGGAAGTGTGCCATGCTTTTGAAGTAAATTGAACATAATGGCCAAATGGTGGAATTGCAACTCTCGGCTCATCATGTGATGCCCTCTGGCTCAAAAA
>JABXJD010002496.1:0-51531 GCA_013375575.1 Percina caprodes | reverse complement strand
GTGTGTCAGCATGCACAACACCAGGGTCTCTCCTAAGTGGAATGCAGCCATCATTAATGGTTTTGAATACCCCTGTGCTTTTCCTACTATGACATGTCATCATGTCTGCTGTGAAAAAGGTCTGTTACATAAACCAATCCTTCGCCCCAGCATCCATTCCCACCACTAACTTAGAGTTTGGCTAATTTACTTGATGCCGGCAGTCCAGCCGGATGTCCTCACATTTGGCCGGATGTCCCTCACATTTGGCCGGATGTCCTTCCTACGGCCAGATGTCCCTCATGTCCAGCCGGATGTCCCTCCTACGGCCGGATGTCCTTCATGTCCAGCCGGATGTCCCTCACGTTCGGCCGGATGTCCCTCACCTTCCGCTTTCTTTGTGTTGGCGTTCTAAACTCGATTGGAAAAGCATCCTACGAGCTAGAACCGACAATAAAATTACATGCATCTCTTTTTTCTTTTGTAAAATTCTCAACCTACACTCGACAGCCATTTTAATTCCCTAGCTCGCCACCCTACGCACACATGTTCCACCAAAACAAGTACCTTGCTGAGGCTTTTTTACAGAGGAACCGTTGCTCTGTCTGGCGCTTAGTGCCACCTAAGACGCTTGGGATTGGTTTGAAGAAATGCCAATAAACCAGAGAACGTTTTTCCTCCCATCCCAGAATGTTGTGTGGACTAACCAGACCCTCCTGAGCCGCGCTGTGGAGGAAGGTCTGGCAATGCAAAACTAGAGTTAGGCTAGTTTTTGTATTGACTATCCCTCTGACAGAATGCAGTACTTCATCATATCATCATATCTGATATTCATTGTAAGATAAGTGCAGCAACTGTCACTAAATTGCTTATTTTACCAATATTGTAGAAATAATATAAAAAAAAGAAATTGTCACTTTAGTGCCTATATTGAGCAGCACTGCTGTCCTGTTCAGTTTTTTATCAACTAATATAGTATTCCTTCTTTTTTTCCTCTGACTTTTATGTCTTTCTTACTTTCTTTTTCTGCTTACTTTACTGCGGGAATACTTGAATGATGATTCTGTTTTTAATGTCATTTTCGTTCACCGCACTGTCCTATTTTGCCACGATGACTTCAGGAAAAGGGCTTTAGAAGCCCCACATGTAAAACAAATGGAAAATAGTTTTGGTTTCAGACACCATTAATCCTGTCAGCAATAAACACAGAAGTGACGGACATGTAGTGTTTTAGGGCTCCCATCAATTTCCTGTTTTTATGTTTTGTGTATTATGGATATGTTTTTGCTAGAACATCTTAAAATTGTTTAGTCGCAATGTGTATTAATGGTAATATATAATAGTTGATATTTTGATTTAAATTGAATTAATGGGAACATTAGTAACTTTATAGATAGTAGCGCATTTACGATGATAGTCATCTTCAGTTTACAGCTTTCCCATTGACATCAATGCAAAACATTGTGTGGTTAAAAGTGCATGAAATGTATGCAGAGAGAGGCAAAGTCCCGCCCCTTCCTGTGAATTAACATGGGCCCTTATTTAGGATAAAATGACAAACGTGAATAGAGAAAAATAATCATTTGATCCTATCTGAATTGAGCCATGAATTACACATCTGTTTGTCAATTTAAAAGATAGTTTTGCATTGCGTTGCATTAAATTGTGAAAATGCTATGATCCCGTTGTGTTTTGTACGTAACAGTCTCACACATGCTACTTGCAAAATTATCTTTTAAATTGGCAAACATCACATGTGTAATCCATGGCTCAATTCAACAGGATCAAAAAGCTATTTGTCTCTCCCAGTTCGCAATTTTTTATGAAATAAGGTCCCATGGGGTCCACCGGAGAGGGTGGGACTTCGCCTATCTGCTACAAAAGACACACTGTTGCCTGCTAAACAGAAGCATGGCCAAAGGCCTTTTTAACATTTTGAAAATGGTTTCTTTGGACAATGCTGAATCAACAGATAGTTGGTATAAATGGCTTGTTGGCAAGGGTGTAACGTTGGGTTTAAGATAGGAGGGGTTGAGATCTCCAACTATCTAAGGGAGGTTTTGGGACATGTCTGTACGTATTGAGAAAAGTAATAAAAACATGAAAAAAAACGTCAAAAGCAGACAAATGTCAGAAAAATCTTTAGAAAAATGTGACAAAAACCTTGAAAAAATTGTCTGACAAAAACCTTGAAAAGAGCATAGAATGGATTATTGGGATGTGGTGGGAGGTTTAGAGCCAAAACCTCAGCTTTATTCCCTCAGGAGCCAATATTTGTTTACAGCGGTCTATTAGGCCTGGTTAGACTATGACAGCCTGCTCAGGCACTGTGCATGTGGACAACTCCTAACCGATTCATCATGGGACAAAAAGAGCCTTGAAACAGTTCAATACATTTCACTGCACTCATTGAAGAATGTGAGGAAGAGACTGAAAAACCTGGAGTCTAGCTGGGGTATTACCAGGATGACCCAATTTTACTGCACGTCACTGGACTTGTTACAGTGTGTTGGTGATTTCTGTATCACCACCCTTCCCTTGCTTTAATTACTGTGCTCAATGCTTCAGTAAACCTCTAAATCCTCATTGACTTATTAAAGAGTTTTCTGCCTCTGTTGTCAGAGAAAGACTCAAACCGAGAGCCGCAAAGCAAATGTTTCTTCTGACCCTGAACAAAGAGCTTTCTGTCCTAACAGTTTTTGCCAAACATCCATTTGCAGTTTTGACGTTACACTCCTCTCCTACTGCGGATCTGGTATCTGGAGAAATAAATACCACAGCTGTGGATTCCTTTTTTTGAGAACATTGCTTTGGTTTACATTGATTTGGTGATGACATTCTTTTTTTTTTAATAAGACATCTGCAAGTAAATGACTCTCTTGGTCTTTAATAAGATTCCTGATCGAGCTCTGTTCAAATCCACTGAACTAGATGCAGGTTTAGCAGAGTATCAGAGTTGCTGTAGACATACTGTCGACCAGAGTTTAAATCTTTAGGCAAATTACTATGAAGCTTGTTCAGCTCCCCAGAGGCGTCTTGTTCATCAAGAAAAGCACTTGTAAGTTGCTCCTCTGGCAGGAGGGTTAAGAAGAGGAATAACAACTCTGTGGCTGCTGTGAATCAAAGCCTGCTTAAATGTAAATGTGCTGTATTTTATATAGCGACTACCCAAAGCACTTTTACATCATACAGGAACCATTCACACACATTCACACACTGTGGCCGAGGCTGCCGTACAAAGTGCCACCTGCTCATCAGATAAACATGCACACACATTCACACTCCGATGACACAGCATCGGGGGGCAACTTGGGGTTCAGTGTCTTGCCCAAGGACACCTCAGCGTGATTGCAGGGCCAGGGATTGAACCATCAACCACCAACCTTCCAATTGGCAGGCAACCGCTCTACCACTGAGCCACAGCCACTTAGGCCCCGTGGCTACCAGAGGGCCCCCAAGAGCGCTTGAAATGTCTCACAATTGAGCTTATAACAGAGCCGATGTATTTAAAGATGCTGCTAATTGGTCTCAAATTAGTCTTTAAATGCTTATTTGTACATCACGAGTGTTTAAACTAATATTTATAATGTATGTATATTGACAGCTTTAATAATATAGAAATATAGCATTGAGTTATGAAGAAATGGCTGAGAACACATCAACATCAGCAGGAGAAGGGATAAATAAAGGGTTCAGCTGACTTAAATAAAGTTAATAAATTATCTTTTGTCTAGAGAAATATGCGCAATAATATATTTTGAGGATTAATAATGGGCTTTTCTTTCTTTCAAAATCGTTCTGCTTTCAGCGTAGTAAAATGAAGAGACATCTGTTGTCCCCATGGTTTCTACTCCAAAGGTAATAAAACATCTTTGAAAAATAAGAATCAAAGGGCTTTCATTTGGAGTAAAATTGTTTGTTTGATGTTGTGAAATATGACATTATATCTTTTGACCAACCACAATGTATTGGTGATGAAGTGGGATATCTAACAGGCTAACAGAATCCTTCGGAAAGCCAAAGGAGATGCGCTATTATCACTTTGTTTAGTATTTAAAGATAAGAACATATTATTTGGTACCCGAATGTTCATGTGACAATATTAAAAAGTCATATTAGAGTGCTTGCCTTTAGTATTAATCATATTAAGGATCCAGCACCTAGTCTTCAAAGTTGAGTCTCTTATTTTAGTTTTTTGACATCTGAAGAGGTTTTGAAAATCAATAATTCCATAGGGCAGAGCATGACCAAGACACATGGATCAGATCTGCGGGTGAGTGCAACAGTCACACCGTGAATCTATAAATCGTGCAGAAATCTTAGCTAGCCTGGATTTATAACATCGACATTTGTCAAAACAAATGCCAGGAGCCTTAATGATTTGGAGAAGTGATGGGGGGGAGCGATAGCACTTAAAAAGACAAGCAAACTGAAAGCCCTTTCTCCCTCTGTGTGCGTCACAGTGCGAACCAAAAATACACTAATGGCTGAAAATACTTCCAGTGGATTACAAAATGACTTTCGTGAACACTGTTGCTTCCTGTTCGCACAACAGACCCAACGCAGAAGGGCGAGCATTTGTCTGTAGGGTACGATTGGCATCAAGTGGCTTGTTTGTATTTGGTGAAAATGGGCGATCTGAGAAGAGTTACTGTCTGTTTGGATTAAGGAATGACCGGATGACTGACATGTGTCTGAGTAAGAGGATGATATAGCATGTCTCCGCTGGCTCCTGAGGCTCCAGACTGCTCCAGAACCTGTCTATGAACCATTTGTCTGTCTCAATATTCTCCAACATGAACTCGAGAAACACCTTAACCCATTAGCTTGACCTTTCACCTCCTACTCTATGGTAGTAAAAAGAATACAATCTGCATTTAGCCACACACACACACACCCCCACACACAGACACAGTATGCATGCACTATGCTAGATGCGTAGGAATCATATGATGCATGCACGAGGCAGGGTTATGTAAATTGACTTCCTTAACTTCTTTACACTTCGAGGATTCTATAGGGACCAGACAAAACATCTAATGTCCAGGATTCTGCTTTCTCTGCTGTTGAGCAGACAGTTTGGATGTGTCATGTGTGCTGTGTCCACATACCAACATAGATTCACGACTCACTCGGGAGTCTGGCTCGCTGGCCAGCCATGAACTGTGACAAGCATGAAGAAATTGGTAATTTTCTGCAATTTTCCCCGGTCCCTGCTGTTTCCTTTTGGGGTGGGGGGAAATTGTTTCTATTTGCAAGTATCAACCAATGTACACAAGATCATGATAATAACTGGAGACTTGAATAGGATTCATATTTAAAGATGATCTTATCAATATTTTTTATAGTAACAAGGGATGACTGATGTGAATGGGGTCACTCATAGTGAGGAAACCATTAAAGAATGGTCACACTGACTTTTTTAGCACCTTTCAGCTCTTTGTTTTGCTTTTGTGGTCCAGATTATTCATATTTTTGGTTCATTCTCATTATCGGTTTATAGCTGGTGAGTCTTGGTGACATTTTTGTTTTTTTTAGATGAGTTTATTTCAATCAATCAATCAAATAAATACACAACATCACTTACAAATCACTGTGATCAACATCACTTATAAATGGTAAAAGAAGTGTCACCTTAGTTCATGCAGTGTCATCTTAACTCGTTAATAATCAATACTGATCCAAAGATGTAGTTTGAAGCATTTACTTATTACACCTAACCGTTTTACATTCTATTTTATTGATATTTTGTTCTTAGGTCCCTCAGGATATTATCAATCTTATATGTATTATAATCTTATATGTACCTATATGTATTCATTTCTGTATTCATATCAACACACATATGTACAGAAGGAAAAGATAAACAAAACAACACATTCCCATTCATATCCACATTGCCATTCATGCCTCGCTCTTGTTTGTTAATCATCCTACTTTTTAGTATTTTTTTTTAAATCCTTGTGTAACACATTTTTACTTGCTCATCTAAAATATTCCACATGTGTACTCTTTTTGCTGATGTACATTTATTCTAATCTTTGTCTCTGTGAACATGTACATCCCCCATCCCCCCCTCCTTTCATACTCTGCTTTCTCTATTGTGAAACTGCCCCTGCAACCATGCTATTTTTGACTTTATACATTATTTGCATTGTTTTGCCTTCCACCAAGTCTTCTGTTGATGGAGACCAAACAGACCTGAAAGAAGAATGAATATTGGACTTACTGTACTAAAGCTAATGTTGCTCTGTGTCAGCTGGATGTCTTTAAGGCAGCATTTTGCAACACAATCACTATATCAACATTACCTTTTAAGGTGATAATATCTAATATAGCTGCTTACAGTTTGTTGTGTTGCTTTCAATTGAATTTTTTTTTGTAATTCATGCACATTTAAGGAAAAAGTCACCCACTTCATGTATTCATGTAGGGGCTTCCATTGATTTTAAATGTCAAGTCATTTTCTAAGGTGTCTTCCAGTGTATTTGCCATTGGTGTCACCTTCCTGTTATTTTCCCGCCTGTGTGATTACCTGTCCCCGCCCTAGTGTGTTGCACCTGTGTTTCATTGGCTCCCCTGTCTCTATTTAAGTTCAATCTTCCTTACCCCAGTGCGAGATCGTCTGCTTCCTTGTGTTCAGCCTTCCAGACGTTTTACTTGTGTCCTGTATTCTGGGTTCCTGTTGGTTTTCCTGGGTTTTGACTATTACCTGTTCTTCTGGATTTCCCTTTGCCTTCCGTTTTTGGACTGTTGCCTGTGATTTTAATATCTTCCTAATAAAACCATGCATTTTATCTACCTGAGTCGTGTTTCTGTGGGTCCATTTTCCTGTGTGTGTAATAATTGGGATTGGGAAGTATAAAAATTGCCTAAAAAAAGACTTTTCTTAAGTTCTTAGCCATTTTTTCAAAACATATAGGATTAGGGCTGCAACTTAGTATTATTCTTGTCTTGTTCGGTCTATAAAATGTCAAAATTATGAAAAGTGTGGATTAGTGTTTGCCAAAAAAACCAAGCTGATGTCCTCAAATGTCTTGTTTTTTCCACAATTTAAAGATATTCAGTTTACTCTCGTAGACAAGTGAAGAAACTAGAAAATATTCACATTTTCATTAAGAAGCTGGAATCAAAGAATATTTACCTTTCATAAAAAAATGACTTAAACTGGTTATCAAAAATAATTGGTACATAAAATAACCGTCGACAACAATTCAATTAATCTTTGCAGCTTAATATAGGATACTAGATTTAAAACCGAGATCTCAAACTCTGAGGCGGGTCTTCAGAGTTACTGCAGGGGGGGCAACCAAATTATTGTTTGATAATGTTTTGAAAGATTTTTTTACATGTCTAACAAAGATTCATAAAAAATGAGTCCAGAATATAATTAAGAAAGGAATTGGCGAAAAAAAGAAATAGAATTTACACAACATTGATGACAGGTTTAGTGGCCTGCGGGTAAGGTTAGGCTTCAGGATCCACTGTACCACATGTATTCAGTTAACCCATCTGACTGTTCTGAGAGCATATAGGTCATTCAGGAACTTTCTCCGGCTGGTTTGTTGTTGGGCGGTTGTCTGCGCTTCCTTCCAGGATGATGATGTTTCCTTGGGCTCTGCCTCCACAAACCTTCCCCAGCTGTTCCTGCGTCATCCTAGGGCTTCTTTTCCCTTTTGGTTCCAAGTTAAGATCTCTCTGGTGGTGCTGCAAGGTTGCTTATGTACTGTATGTTTAACTTTAAAGGGGCGCTATGCTGTTTTGGCCACTTCTTTGCTGTTTTCTTGCTTTTTGCTCGCAGGTTTCTCTATAGAACCAAGAAAAATGTCAATTATTCATTTATTAGGTTAGTATTATCAGGGATGTGCACAGACATTTGGAGGGGCTGTTGTTCTAATCTGGAAAAAAAGGCAAACTAGACTGTGGCTGCACTCAATGATTCTGGTTGATAACTAATGGTATAATTTGGCACCATAAATAATGTTTATGTTCATATACAGTAGAACAGTTACCACATGACTACAGCTAGTAAAAGTATTTTACTCGATCCCCAGGTTCTCATATGCTCTGTGAACTGGAATTCACACTTTGATTTACGTAAAATAACTATACACTTATATTGCTATACACGGCAGAGACATAATTTACTGTGTTTATTAATGAAACATTTGTTATATGAGTTATTAGCCTACTCCAAGTTAAAGATAATAATAAAACAGGGGGACTTAATGTAGGATGGTTGCTTGTAATTATCAACCGCTTCCCTCACAGCTGGCCTGCAGAGTTCATTGAACTCTTTCTCTCTCTTCTTCAGTCACCTTTGTTGTGAAGGCATAGTTAAGCCCACAGAACTAACATTAGGATATACTTTTCTTAAATGCAAAGTTCATTTCATTAACCAATTGAGACATTCATTTATCATCTCATAACAGTATTAATGAGAAGTGGCACACATTGAGCTGAGTCTTCCTGCAGGCTTTCTATATACCACAGTAGAATGGCTTCAAACAAGAGAGTCCATGGTAGAACTTCAGACACTACCAAAAAGTAATATAAGACGTGTGGGAGGGCCGCTTTAACATGAGGCAACGCTGCGCGTCGTGATGCAAACGTTACTAGCTGAAGCTGCACTTTATTCAAAACTCAAGTGGATTCTTTTTGGGTTAGTATTCACAGGGCGTTTCTCATAACAGCCATAACTTTAAAAACTCATGTGAAGGCAGAAGGGCATGCAGCGAGAATAAAAACAAAGTCATGTGACTGGAGGGCAGGATTGAACAATGTAGTGAATTTAATTTGACGTTTTATCGTATTAATGCAGCCACAACAGCAAAAATAGAAAAAAGAGCAAAAGAAAAGTTTATTTAGGCTCTTTAGCCAGAGGGGCAGCTTATCCAATCAGGGCAAACGGGCTGTTGACCCGGCAACAATAGCTCGTATCTATGCACATCCCTGTGTATTGAATGCACCATTAAAAGGTATGTGTAAAGGCTTTAGGCTGCACTACACATATAGGCCCACTTTAATAGGCAACTATTTTATATAACATGTAGTAGGACGTCCCAGCTCTATCTGCCTTTAAGCTTCGGGATCCTTGACCTAAAACTGTTAAAGACCCCGGATATAAAATCGTGACAGAAAGGCTGAATGCCTACAATAAAAGCAACCCTCCTAGAGAGCTCCACTAACTGTTTCTGTGCTCATATGGTAAGCATTACACTACAAAGCTGAGTATGCTCCCCCCCCCCGGAGGCAAACAAGTTATATTCTTAACCTTTCCCAAAAACTAATCAATGCTCAGGCCAAATCACTGTAGGAGTACACAGCACACATGAAAAAACAAATATTTGTGATTTCCTGTAGTGGAAGGGTGTGCACTGTTGTCCATAATGTCTTTAGAAACAAATGAGTAGGAATTTAGCAGGGACTTTCCTTCTTTGAATGGCGAGAAGCTCCGCCATGAGGTACAAAAACACGGCGAGGGTCCCGTCTCTAAGATGGCTTTGCAGACTGAAACAAACATCTTTTTGTGCATGTGGAGGACGCCGCCGATCATGTGCTTGATGTCATCTGTTTGGAAATAGTAATACAGTGGCCTTCTATGTTCGAATCACCAGGGTCGGCCTCAGCAGTCTGCTCTCTCTGTGTTGTTTTGTAACTAATTAACCACTAAATTTATGTCTGAATGTTGTAGCTTTGTAGATCTGACCCTTTTTTTATATCATATTTGTTTTCGTTGGCTTGAGTTAAAATGTTTTAAGACTTTTACATTACAAATTAAATTTGTCGCAATGCAACTCCTCTTGTATTGCTTTAGCTCATTGTTTTCTCATCTCAGAGAAAGACAGATAGGATACATAATAATGATGGAATAATAATAATTGAATGATTTAGAGAAGGGCTGCATTATTGTGTGAGCTGGTGCGACACCCAGTGGACAGAGTTGGTAGCTCTGATCATGCTGTCAGTGGGAACTTTCAGAGCACAGTGAGGTCTACACGTGATCACACTGAACTGAAATGTATCGGATGATTTATTGATGCATTTATCATACATAACATGAAATACAGTTTGCATATAGTAGGAATACAGATACATGTTCAGGCAAAATATGCTTGCTTGCTTGCTTTCTGGTTAAAAGGTAGATGATAAGATCCTTGACACTCAATTCCAATAAAATGGAAACAGGGAACCAACCACAAATTGTATGGATTCCACAAATGATATGCAATCTGTTTATTAGAGAACTTTAGAGGTGTTTATAGGTGGATTTGTTACCTTTGGACAGAACCAGGCTATAAGTGTTTGCCCATGTTGACAGTCTTTGTGCTAAGCTAATTGTCAGCCGCCTGTGGTTTTGTGTTGAGCGTACAGATACGAGTGTGGTGTCGTTGTTCTCATGTCAAACTCCACCATTAAAGCGACACTAGAGCTCTTTTCCGCTTTGGTTGTCCATCACAGCTGTTGTAATGCCATCAAACTATAGACGGTTAATATTAAAGGACAAAGCATCCGGTTCAGCAATGTGCTGCAGATGCGGAAGTGCTTTAAACCTGCATTCTATCTGATCTCCTGCAGGGGGAGACTCCTTAAACCTGCATTCTATCTGAATTCCTGCAGGGGGGGACTCCTTAAACCAGCATTCTATCTGAATTCCTGCAGGGGGGGACTCCTTAAACCAGCATTCTATCTGAATTCCTGCAGGGGGGGACTCCTTAAACCAGCATTCTATCTGAATTCCTGCAAGGGGGGACTCCTTAAACCTGCATTCTATCTGAATTCCTGCAGGGGCGACACATGCGGTTGCTAAAGGGGGTTCCTGTAGATGTCTTTGAGAAAGTGACCCACTTCTCACTTGATTTATTACCTCAGTAAACATCTTTCTAATGAGTTTATGTCTCAATCGCTAGATTTAAGTTTTCTGCAACACAAAATGATTTTCATTTTTAAATTATGGTCTCGTTGATTTTAAAATTGGTGATAAAGCAGGGGGTGTTTTAGGGCGTGGCTACGATGGGCATGCCAGTGAAAGTGTGTAACAGAACATAGAGTGTAAGGGCTCCTCCCTCACTCCTCCCTCTCTCCCTCACTCCTCCCTCTGTCCTCCCTTGTTCCTCCCTCTCTCATCCCTCAATCCTCCCTCACTCCTCCCTTCTTCCTCCCTCTCTCCTCCCTCTCTCATACCTCACTCCTCCCTCTCTCCTCCCTCACTCCTCCCTCTCTCCTCCCTTGTTCCTACCTCTCTAATCCCTCAATCCTTCCTCACTCCTCCCTCTCACCCTCACTCCTCCCTCTCTCCTCCCTTGTTCCTCCCTCTCTCATCCCTCAATCCTCCCTCTCTCCTCCCTCACTCCTCCCTCTCTCCTCCCTTACTCCTCCCTCTCTCCTACCTCACTCCTCCCTCTCTCCTACCTCACTCCTCCCTCTCTCCCTCACTCCTACCTCTCTCCTCCCTCACTCCTCCCTCTCTCCTCCCTTGTTCCTCCCTCTCTCATCCCTCAATCCTCCCTCTCTCCTCCCTCACTCCTCCCTCTCCTCCCTCACTCCACCCTCAGTCCTCCTTCTCTCCTCCCTCACTCCTCCCTCTCTCCGCCCTCTCTCCTTCCTCTCTTCCTAATTTCTCCCTCTCTCCTCCCTCACTCCTCTCTTTCTCCTCCCTCACTCCACCCTCTCATCTAAAATCTTCACATCCCCAACCAGGATGGCTGCGTCTGTAACGGCAAACTCGACGACTCAGCAGATCTCCACAAACCAATGGGTGACGTCACACATGCTCTGTCCATTGATATTATACAGTCTATGATTCGAACTACAGATCTGTTTCCATAATGTAATTTAATGCACAATTCCGCTTCCAACCTGCAGGGGGGACCAGAGCGGGGAAAGTGCTTTAGTGTCGCTTTAAAGCTATAACAAGTAATATTTCTGCAACACACCTAAAAACGACTATACCTATGTAATGTATATATTTCAGTTGTGTGCATTATCCCAAATGTTTCCAACAATATTTAAACACAGAGAAATGTCATTTTAATCAATGACACACAGACCATTTTGTTTTGGTTGCCTGTCAATGGCGTCATATAACCTTTGAGCCCTCTAGTTGCTCTAAAATCATTGACACAAAAACAGCAAATAGGAATCTAAAGTGAGTAAAAGTAATGATAACAAGCATGGTAAATCACAATTAAGTCATAATAAAAATGGTTATGGCCATTACAACATTAACATGGCCACAAACATGTAAAAAAACAAAACAGTGATATAAATAAGGAGATGAAGAATAGTTAAGAAATCTTAGATCTACAATACATTCATACATTGATATACTATGTATTTATATTTGTAACCTGGGCACACATTACTGGTTAATGATAATTCAGCAACAACATCACTTAAATATTGAACATTATGCATTCACTAGAATAATAAATATAAATTTTAATGGAAAACCTCCTCCTGAGACTTGAAATACTTGCTCATATTTTGCATTTTCAGATTCGTAATTGTATTTAAGGTTTACGTGGTTTAATAAAAAAAGTTTTTGTATCAAACATTGATGCAGCTCCTCCTTTCCCCCTGTGTGTTGAGCTCTCTGTTTTAGCTACAGACTGAGACATCTCACTTCTATACTATCTTTGTTGGGAGTCGCACATGCGCAGTTCCTAGGTAAGGACTTCTAGCCAGTCAGAAGCAGAGTATGAGGGCATGTTCAGACAGTACCTAGGTAAGGACTACTAGCCAGTCAGAATTAGAGTATGAGGGCGTGTTCTGACAGAACCTAGGTAAGGACTACTGGCCAGTCAGAAGCAGAGTATGAGGGAGTGCCCTGACAGTAGCTAGGTAAGGACTACTGGCCAGTCAGAAGCAGAGTATGAGGGAGTGCCCTGACAGTAGCTAGGTCAGGACTACTAGCCAGTCAGAAGCAGAGTATGAGGGTGTGTTCTGACAGTAGCTAGGTAAGGACTACTAGCCAGTCAGAAGCAGAGTATGAGGGCCCTGACAGTACCTAGGTAAGGACTACTAGCCAGTCAGAAGCAGAGTATGAGGGCGTGCCCTGACAGTATCTAGGTAAGGACTACTAGCCAGTCAGCAGCTAATGAGGGCGTGCCATGCTAGCAGCTAGGCGAGCATTATAACGTTTGTCTCTGAAGTAAAGGCTGGACTACAACAGAGCTTTTTTTCTGCCTTTCATGAGCTAAGGTAGCTCTGTAAACGTACCATAAGCTGCTTGTTTGATGACATCCTGTCCAGTGTGAATTAACTGGCCCTCGGGTGGTGGTTTTCCTCAGGCTCTGGCCCTGTGGCCGACTTCATCTTGTTTACACGGTGCATGGTGCCGCTCTTCATTGACTGGCGCAGGGAGGACAAGCGATTGCGGAAACCCTCTCCAGAGAAAAAATAAAGCAGTGGATCGAAGCAGGAATTGGCAGCGGCAAGGCTCAGCGTCACCACAACGGACTTCTGCATGGCAATCTTCTCAGAGCAGGTGCTGTCAGTCCGGGACAGGAAGTTCAGGTGGACGGTGCGCTGCACGTGGTACGGCATGAAGCTGATCAGGAAGGTCAGCAGGACGATGACGATCATTCGGATGGCTCTGGTGCCTGTGCCCCGCTGGCGGCGGGCAGCATTGGTGCGGAACAGCAGGGCACGGACTATGCCAGCGTAACAGAGCAGGATGATCAGGAAGGGCAGGGCAAAGCCAATCACCAGAGACAAATAGTTCAGCACGACTAGTTTCTGCACACCGGCACCTTGTGGAGGCTCAAAGCACTTGGTTTTATTTGTGACCGAGTCAAAATGCTGGCCAGACATCAGGAAGGGTGAGGACGAAAGACAGGTAAACATCCACACACCCACACACACCAGACGAGAACGGTTTTCTGTGACCAGCCGCATGTTCTGCACAGGAAAGACAATAGCCAAGAAACGTGTGATGGACATGACAGCCATGAAGTAAATACTGCAGTAGAGGTTCACATAGAGGGCGTAGGAGCTGATGCGACACATGAAATCACCCTGGTCCCACTGGCCCTTTTTCACATAGTAGATAACTCTCAGTGGCAGCGTCATGACACACAGCAGGTCAGACACAGCCAGGTTCAGCATGTAGACATGGAAGGGGGAGCTCTGGCGGTACGTTCTGATCAGCACCACCAGGGCCAAACCGTTCCCAACCAGGCCGAACACAGTGATAAGGGAGTAGGCCGTGGAGTAAACCTGGTTACGGAAGTCATCAATGGAGGAACAGTCAGAGTTGCTCTCTACGCTGTCTGTCAGATTCACGTACTCCATTTGTGGCCACACTTGCAGCTGCAGAGACACATAGAAACGACACGGTGATGTGTGCAAAAACAAAAACAAAAAAAAACATGCATGCGAGACAAAAACACAGAGGCCTACAGAGTGTGATAAGATGATGTGAAGTGATTACAAAGGTCTAGTATGGACTGACCATGTGATGCAATAACCATTGTATGCAATAGACGTAGTGCAAAAGTGAACAGTGCAGGAATTGAGTGCGATAGCTTATTGTTAAATATCAACAGAGCAATATATAACAGGGAATAAGTTCTAAGATTGTGTATGAGGGCTATTATAGCCTATAAAACAGACAGGTGTATAGCAGACAAAGTGATATAATGGTAGGGGCTGAGAGAGACAGGCTCATGCTGAAAAGTCCATTTCTCCCTCCCCTTTTGTGTGGTATTGAAGCGCTGGATGGCCCTGAGGGCAAATGACCTCCTCAACCTGTCTGTTGAGCATGACAGTGACAGAATTCTGCCCCTGAACATGCTCCTCTGTTGTCCATGATCGCCAGCCTCCTACTCATGGTCCGTTTCTCCGCGGTTGCTGTGAGCGACTCCAGCTTATACCCAACAACAGAGCCAGCTTTTCTTACCAGCCCGTTCAGTCACCCAGCGTCTCTCTTATCTTAACGC
Source organism: Percina caprodes (assembly GCA_013375575.1). Lineage (NCBI taxonomy): Eukaryota > Metazoa > Chordata > Actinopteri > Perciformes > Percidae > Percina > Percina caprodes. The sequence goes on along the minus strand of JABXJD010002496.1, from coordinate 36,610 downwards.
TGCCTCCCCGGCACACCACAGCATAAGACAGGACGCTGGCAATGACTGACATGAAACATCTGTGGTGTCCAAACAACAATGCTGGAGTGATGTGTTGATAAGGAAGCCGCTTGACACAGTCTTTGAATTTAAAGGTTTATTATATCCGAGTTTCTCAGCATCAATTTACAAGCTCTGCAGAAGCTCGGAGAGATGAACACACGCTGCCTTTCAATATCTTAGAATCACTTTGTTTAGGTCACATGCCAGGTCACATACAGGTTTGATATGTGGCTATAGTAAAGGTCACATGGTGGATAACATCACTTTAACATTCAAGTTTACTCTACACTGTAACAAATTGCTGTAAAAATACTGGATATTTTGCACAGTAATGTACCGTTTTCCATTAATACAGTTGAATACTGTAAATTCTGATGTCTTTGAGAGAAAATATATTAACGGCAAGCTCCTGTAAAATCTTACGGTAAAAAGCAGTATTTATTTATCTTTTACATCAAGCTACCTATAATCTTACGGTATAATACAGTATTTTCTTTTCTTTTTCAGTTAACTTTAAATCAGACTTAATCCTCTGTCCGTTTTATAATTCATCTGAGCAAAATCAAAAATTTAATGAAATTAAATATCGGCCTAAACATCAGTGTTTTTATTTGTGATCGAAGACACAATACCAAGAAGATTAAGAATTCGTTTTCATCCGGACTCTTAAACTGACCGCACCAAACTGGATGGAGCACATGTTTCACTGGCTGCTCTCCTCAGTGCTCTCTCGGCAACGCGCAGCACACCCTCATCCTCACCCTCCTGTCTCCGAGGCTTTCTTAACAAGGTAAATATAATCTTGCAAAAGTCATCAAAATGCTAATGTGATTTTGTGTAGCATTACCATTTTATTGACTGTTTTTTCCGAAAAGATTGAGTCAAAAGTCCGTGCCGCATGCTAGCATAGTTAGGCCTACTCTCATTTAGCAACTGTGTGGACAAAAGTTTACCTTTCTGTTGAAGCACATTACTTAAGTTATCATAAATTGGCATGATCATTTGATTTAGTGTGAGATCTAACTAAAGTGGGTTACAAGGTTCTATTTTACCATTTGTTTTATTTTTTTTCAAGTAAAACGGTTTATCAGAGTTTATGGGAAGAAGCTTGTTATGCAGGTTGATGCAGAACGCTAAAACGTAGCTTCAAATATGCATTAATGCTATATGCAGTAGCTAAACGTTAGTTTATTAGTTGTTGATGTAATGATTTTTTCTTGAGAGTATTTTAAAGATTATTTTGCTGTGAAGGCCTGTAGTGAAAATGATAACTTGCAACATATGTGGTAAAATCTGCAGGAATACATTTGCACATGTCAGGCACATGCGGACTCATAGTTGTCTGCCTAATGCATCTTTCAAGTGTGGTTTCCCTGAATGCACAAGAGCTTTTTCTAAGTTTTCAGCCTTTTGCTCTCACACTCATCGCCATAAATATGTAAAGAATGTAACTAAAGTGGATAATGCAGGAGATTTAACATGTCATATAGACTTCTGTAGTACAAAATGTGAGGATATCAGGGGTCTTCTCTTGCACCTGAAAAGTCATATAACTAATGGCAAGGCAGTCTTGTGCCCTTTCAGACAATGTGACAAAACGTTTACAGTTAAGTCAACATTTACATCGCATGTCTCCAGAAAGCATAAAGATTACTCTGAAGGAAGTCTAGTTGGGTCCATAGCAAGTACAAGCAGCACCAGTGATCGTAATGATGAGGGCTGCAATACACAGCTTGAGAATCCCTCTCAGTCCAGTGATGAAGACATGGAGGTCTACCCAGAAAGAGCAGATGAAGGGGAATTTATCAGACATTTAGCCTTGTTTTATTTGAAATTACAAGCTAAATTGCTCCTTCCATCCTCCACCATTCAAACAATAATTGAACATTATCAAGAAATACACGACATTAATCAGTCTCACCTACTTTCTAAGCTTAATGAGAAGTTGACATCACTTGGACTTTCTGAAGCTGACATAAATATTGTCATAGCTACATTGACATCTGAGGATCTCCACAGGGCTAGCAATACCCACGCACTGAAAACTGACCATAAAAGAAAAACCTTTTTTAAAAGTAACTTTAATTATGTGGAGCCAGTGTCCATGTATTTTGGTCAGAATGAGTCAGGCAAAGAATGTTTTGGACAATATGTTCCTTTGAAAAACACCATTGAGTCTCTCTTGTCCTCAGAGTCAGTGATAGAGCAACTGCAGCAGGCAAAACCAGAGTACAACCTGATAATGTTTTAAAGGATGTGTGGGATGGAAAAATTGTTGAAAAGAACTTGCTGCTCAATCACACGGCCCCTTCATTAGGTATAATCCTGTATCATGTTCTACAGATGTCTGCCACAGCAGCCGATGTTGAGCGCACCCTGACCCTCCCAACCAGTCCACGACTGATTCTACTGGGTAAGTGTCATAAAACCATGACATGGAGAATACAACAAAGTCAGTCTGTCTTTATGTGTCTCCATCTGTCTAATTTCTCTTTCTGTATCCATTTCCTTAACTTATGTATGTAGTTCTCTTATCATTCTTTTTGCCATCTCAAGTTGTGGACACTCATTGACCTAAAACGCCAGTTAAACAACAAAAACTAGCTTTAACACACAAAGATAAACAAAACTAAAAGCGTTGGCTTTTATTTGAACTTCTTATCCTCATCTAAGGCCCTTTCTTTTCCATTACTGTTGTCTGCATCAGTTGCTGGTGATGGAGTTACATTGGGACATTGGATGATCAGCATTGAAAGCCAGGTCATCTGTGAAGGCATTGAAAAACCTTTATCACAGGGCTTGCTGCAGTTTTTGCCACATACTACGTGTTCAACCTGCAATACCAAGAAGAAGCTGCAAGGACACTGGAGTTTGTTCAAAGGTAAGTTTTCTGCCAGAAATAATGTTTGAGTATGTTACCGCTGAATTGTTGAATTGTCATTTATTATAAGCCATGCTGGTATATTAACTTTTACAGTTGTTGCATATATCTCCTGCACTTTAAAGCATACCCTGCTTCCTTTTGGCACCCATCTTAATTAAGGAATGGGGCTGTTCAAACTGGCCATGACACTCTGTGGTGTTCTCATTGAGCAGTTATGTCCTTCGCTAACTGCTCAAAGAGAGTTTTCCAAATATATCGTAACAATGTTTCCTAATACCACCCTGAAATCAAAGTGTAATAGATACTGTTATAATGACAACAGCTGATCTGTTGTAATCTTGAATCAGGAATGTTTTGTTTCTCATGAATATTTTATCAAAATGAGATAATTCTCTCATTATGAGACACGGGTCATTATAAGAAAAAGACATCTTTATGTGTTATTCAATTACTGTGATAGGGTTCCATATTAAATGCAAATTATCTTTACTTTCCATACCTAATATCTTATATACTTTCTCTATTACATTTTAGGCGTCTCATTGGGATTAATCCTGAAAGGGGAAAAAAGACCAGCCAGGGGAAGGTGGTGTCAAAGAAGACTGGGAAGGTGGTCCAAAAAAAGGCAACAACAGTGAATCCCCATGTGGCCACTCTACTTAAAAATGTGATGGACTTTGAGTGGGGCTTTATTTAGCCAACATATGTCAGTCCATCGGTCTCAGATGTTCAGGTTCGTTTTTGGACACAGAGTTGTTGAGAGACAGTTTTATATGTTTAATTGTTATTGTTAAGGCATGGGTGTAATTGAGGTAGCTTTTTTATGCATTTGATGCAGTGATTTTAACAACTGTCTTTGGGTGAAGGAAGGAAACACAATTAGCAGTAAGGTCAAATGAAGTTGAATTGGCTGATAGTTTGTACTCTGTGCTTTTCATAGATTACAAGAAACAGTCAAACCGACCTATTTTGACCTGGGGAGGAAAATAGAAAGTTAAATGAATGTAATGTTAGCCTTCACTTCAGAGTCATAGTTCACATTCTGACAACTAAGTTATTGTGGTGTTTTTATGGATTTTGTATACAATGAAAATGTTCTAATAAATGCCTAATGTTGTAAGGCCATCTCTTGTCTGAGCCATTTCTGTGACATCTGTTTTTTAAAATTATTATTATTATTATTATTATTATTATTTCAGGGTTTTGTTTTTAATGTAAAACTGAAATCATTAGTTAATATCAATGTGAAGATAATATTCTACAGTTTTACAGTAATAAGTTAATGGAGAATACTCTAGGAACTGTAAAATAACAGTAAAATTACAATGAAAGCTGACAGTATAATACTGTAATGTTTGTTTTCCATACAGAACAGTACTGTAAAATGTTTACAGTACTAAACTGTTGTTGTAGATCACAGTAGGTTTACTGTAGAATAACAGTTTCATGCTGGCAATTATAGCTGCCAGTAGTTTACTGTAATTTAACAGGAAATTTTGTTACAGTGTATCTTTCCAATAAAATGGAAATCATTAACCCTTTTTATTGGCTCATCAACAGTGATTCATTTGAACAGAACCTGATTCAAGTCAGAAGTCATTAGAGACTACACATCCAGAGGAGCTTACTGCCCCCCCCCACACCCCCACCCCCCAGGAAGAACAGCTAACTCTGAGCTCTCTGACGCAATTGGGATGTGGCAGATTGCTTCAGAGATGGACGCTATTTCCCACCGCTTATACCGAGGAAATGCAGAAAGATAGATAAGAGTTTTTAAACTTGACCATCTTATAATGTTCACTCATTACTAAAAATGTTAGAATTTAAGTTATTTTAGCATTAGTTTAGTGGAATATATAATATATCTAGTTCATACATTTATATGCATAGTATAGTATAATACTTTGTGAATGGTTAGTAGTAATTGTTTGAATGGGTATTATAATTAGTTACAACTAATACTTATAGTATATGGTTAATGATTATTGTGTGGCTTATTGAGTTACATTCATTTGGCCCTATTAAATATTACTTGGATAATCTATAAGAGATATAATTATTGATTATGTGCACACAGATAATAGCTATGCAATTAATGTTTATATATGCTTTACAAATTTTGTATTAACCATTAACAAGGCATTTCAATCAGCTCCTACTCTATATTAGCCAACCAAATAATGGTTATTGACAGTATACATATGATTTCTTATCATTAACAAATACTTAATAAAATATATAAAATGTTATGATGTGTTCAAAAATAAACTTGAAATTGTAAAATGATAGCATTGCTAATAATATGTAAATATTATTAACGACCATGTCATTGTTTGTATACAGTAAAATAACTATTAAGTAAAGTTGAATTCATAAATGAACCATTCATTAGTGATGGTTGATATTACGTGTTTTCAGGTTCTGATTGTTTTTGGGTGAAACGAAGTATATCACTTCATGTAAGTCGTGTCTTTTCCTGCTGTAAAGACAATTTAAAGCTATGCTGCATATCATATTGTTCATGATGAATTTAGTTTATTTTACTCTCTGTGTACCTGTACATGAGGTGATAAATAATAAAGTAACTTGCATATGTGTAACATTTACTAGCAGCTTCAATTGCACTTGCCATTGATAATATAAATACAAAAAGTGAAGCAGAATGTTGTGCATGTGACTGTAAACCTGTTTATCTGTGTAGATGTCATGCACAGTTTGCATAGGGAGTAACTTTAATGGATGTTATCAAATCATACATTACTCTTTTCATTGTCACTCTTGTTTGTCTTTTGAATGAGAATATTTAATATTATATATATATATATATATATATTATATACAGTATATATTATATAATATATTATACATATACTATTAATATTTAAGGCATGCTCCTGTACAATCTGAAAATGGGTTCAAACACTGGATGTAACCTGTTAAATTAGCTACATGCTGTAACTGTAATTATCTTCCCCTTAAAAAAGTGAAAACCTCTCTGATTTAGCAATATTATGACTGTGATAGTTGTGAAATGTTGCTCCAACAAGGTGTCCTACCTTAGCGCTGGCTTTCTGTTCTGGTTACAGAGCGGTGCAGCCAGTCTGTTGGTCTTCTCTCCTGGTTGATGTCCTGGTTGAATGCCTCAGTTTGTGCCTCCTCTGCCTCTATGACTCGTCTGCCAGATGTCGTAGCAGTAGAGGGTGGAGGACGCTGCAGCCGGTGGCTGCTTTCTTACAGCCTCAGTTGTGGAATAGCTTTTCAAAGTAGGACTGGCCTGTCTCGTCTTTTGTGCAGCTCACCACCATCAAACGTGATGACATCATCGACCATGCAGCCTCACAGTTAGGGGAAATGGAAAAAGAACTGATAGTGAAACAAGAAAAGTGCATTACTAATCCTAGTCCATTGAAACATTTGCTTTAATTCAGCTTTAGTCACATTCTTACTGTTAATTTTACAGACACCTAGAGGCCTGTCTTTGCTCTGAACATACCTGATCTGTCATTCTACCTCATAGAGGATGCATGTTACTTATGCAATATATAAGCTATTGGATTGTTCAGTGTGTGATGTGTGCAATACGTAGGCTATTAGGGTTGTGCAAGGGTTTTGCTACACTAATTGCAGAGAATACAGCCGACAAGGTTGTTCAATGAAAAACAGCCATTGGAAGAAGGAGTTAGGTACCTGTCTGCTGTATATGGGAGCATGTGTTGGGTTGCATGAAAGTATGTTGTTGAGAGATGCTTATTTTCTGTATTTTGTGTTGTCTTTGTAAAGCTGCAGAACAGACAGAGTCCTAAACAAATTTCCCTTCTGGGACATAAAGTATATCTTATCTTATATCACATCTTATCTTATAGGAAGTTGACTCATAAATAAAAGTCTTTACTGTAATTTGCTTATGTAAGCTTGTCTGACTTGTTGTACTGTAACTGTGTGTGTATTCTGAAAGTACTCTTTTGACATGACAAATATTGACTTTATTCATATTGACGAACGTGTCAAAGATACACAGGTCAAACAAAACAAAGCCTGTTGGCTGATAATGGAAGACTTTTGTTTAATCCACAGCATTTCCGTTGTTTGTTGCTAATGAGTTTACAACTGGTAAATAGACTGTGGAAATGGGCACTCAGTTTTGCAGTTAAAAGGCCTTGTGTGGTGGAAGGGACTGCTAATTCATTTGTAACTCATTTAGTTGTTAGGCACCAGCAACGATAAACATTCAGACCTACTGTCGTCTATATCGCCGCTGTCTATACATCATCAGAGAATTAGTACCCTATTAGCTTGATAGTGCATTAAGTGCACTATCAAGCTAGAATGACAGGGGCAGAAAGCTGTGATAAGTGTTTTGACCCTTCTGAGAGATGTTGAAAGTGCATTTGTACTTTCTGAGCCATCCCATTTTAAGTGCTCTGAAGTGGCAAGCTGAGACCCGGAGGCACAATGCTTTTATTTCTCCACCCACATTTTCATTTTCGGTATATAACTTCATTGTTTAATGCAGAGTGATTCAGGTGTTCTTGTTGGCGAGAGCTCCTCTCTTTCACGGCACTTAACCGTACATCAAACCTTGCAAGGAAACTGCATTCATTAACAAGTTCATCAGTACTTAAAACAAATCACACAACAAATTCAAATAATATTGCACAGATTACAGCTAAGAATACCTTCTGTCTGCATCTACAGGTGGAACACGTTGAGTTGAGTGGGGTTTCATGAGCTGTGGGTGCTTTGTGGATCTAAGTTGTAATGATCTGCAAAATCCAATAATGTGGGTGGGCTGTCAAAACGCTTAATAGACTGATAAATTCATCATAGTGGGCAACATCCAGTTTTTATTGTTAGTGGGTTTGTACTCTTGATTGATTGATGCTTTTAGAGTAACTGCCCACAATGGATCATTCTGTTTTTATTAAGTCAACTCTGCATCTTCAGGAGATTTACTACTGTTTGTAAAGGGGCTCAAGTGTGGTTCTTTTAGTCAAGATGTAGGTTTTTGTGTTTCCATTGTTACACAAATTCAAATCATGTAATCTGTTAGCAAGTGTATACGTATAAAACAGAAGCACAGGCACACTTACCTAAAATGTAGCCAATCATTTTATAGCAACTGGGCGCATGCTATACCAGGTGAGCTAGAGGCAGAACTATTTGCAGTGGGTGGGTGGGAAGCTGGTGAGGGATCGTGGCCTTCTCGTTGCATTGAGGACTCTTTCTTGTTGGTTTGTTATGACAAGATGGGTAGATGTTAGATGTAGAATGGGGCTGAGAAAATTGGTAAGATTTAGTCAATATGGATGTAAGTGGGCTGGCCCTTCACAATAAGAGACCTTAAAAAATGGTGAGAAAATGGGGAAATCAAACAAAAAAGGGACACGTTGCAGTAAGATGCTGCTGCAAACCATCTTAAAAAGTAGGCCGCGATGGATAAAAAGTGTGTGACGTCAACAACTGACTGTGGTTTGCATGCTAACTCCTACTGACTACTCCTTGGTTTGTTTTTCAACTCACAGTCTTTCCGTCAACTTAATCATGACCATGAACGTTCCTTAGCCAAATTGTTGTAGTTGCCTGTGCTTAATTTAAACCTGCATTTTTAACTTAATGTAATGCTCATACGATACCCTGGAAATCCAGACCCAAATCCACATTTTTGAAAATCTCACCGCATGCAATTGGATAACACTTTGACCAATCACAACAACACACAGGGTGACGTATCCAGAGCCCTGTACGCTTAGCTACCAGCAGAGCTAACTGGTAGATTAGACTGTAGTCATCTGTTCAGCTCACCTCTGGCCCGCCTACATCAGATACACCGATGTGATTGGTGCAGCTCGGCTACACGAGTTAATGAGCAGCATTACTTGATGCCAGAGTAACTTGCTGAGCAAATTCAAATTGTGCTCTTGTGAGAACTCTGATTTCCAGGGAACTGACACACCCCCTATGCTATCATTTAGACACTAGTGCGTGTTACATTTCTGTTTACTGGCTCAGATGCCGCGCATATTTGAGCAGGATACAGCAGCTCCTCTGCTCTCCTTTCATGGAAGTGAGAGCGGCTGTTTCCATTGAGCTAACACACATCAGTTGTACCATGTGATTAATTTCATTATTTGTATGTTCTTTACACTCCTGGGAAGTTATTAAGCTCCCCACTGCTGTTCGGTTGAACTACTTGTAAAGCACAGTTTAGTTAAGTGAATGTATCACAATGTAACAGACAGATTTATGGAGTTAGTTTAAAAACAAAGACTATCAATATCTGGGTGGTCTGCTTACACTGAGATCTATTGCAAGTCATTGCAACGGTCCTTTTTGTTGCTCTGTCAGAGTTGGTAATACCCTGCTGCAGACAAAGAGGTTTATGTAGGTCACAGTCTCTGAAATGTACTGTTCATCTCAGCAGTTTGGTAGGCAGTTTCACAAAGTGGCTCATAGACGGGACATTAACATACCATTGAAGGGAAACAAAGAACTTCTTAACCTTTGTGGTTTCCTATTTGCTGACAGTACATGTAGAAGTTGATGTACAGATATTGTTTAACACATCCTGGATGATGAAAAAAGCAGTAGCTACATCTGACATATATGCAGTTAATATTACATACAATACAATAGCCCTCTATTGGTTCATTTTACAAAAACACAATTAAAGCCATTATTCAGTCATGGTGTAGCATCTCTGTACATGATAAAAAAAAATCTAGTATATTTGTTGTATATATGTGGTTTAATGAGATTTTCTTTAAAGTTTCGTATTTCCATTCACCAAAGGAATGGCTTTAGGCCTTGTTAAGATAACCTCCCACATCTATCCAGCATGGAGGACACAGACATAGCTGAGTGTGTACAAACACACACACGCAGATAGTGTGAAGACAGAGAAATATATCGATCGTCCCTGAGAGCACGTGTTGGCAATGCATCCCGTTGTTTATCTGATGATGAGCACTTAATATATCACTCACCATTTTCAGATTTTAAAGGTTCATCGTCATACGCGCAGTTCTGTCAGCTCCATTAAGTCAAGAACAACGCAGACAATAAAAATGCTTTAGGAAATTTTATTGAATAAATTACAAATTAAATTTGAAAAGGTAAAGTGGCATTATATAAAAGATATTGTTAAGTAAAGTTTGGTGACCATAGTACAAAAATATTGCAACGTAAGTGAGTAAGTGACATGAAATTAAATAGAATAATATGTAATTAAATAATATAGCAGAAGTAAGTCACCATAGTATACATGGTATTGAGTCCAACCATAGCATACATAAGTACTGGAATGGAAAAAATATAAATACAGATAATGAGAATATACATAGAGCCATGGTGAGTGGTGGGTAATTAGAACAGAAACTACAACATCTGCGGCAGCTCTCCTTCTTACAACGGGGGCGGGGGTATCAGTCTGCTGCTGAAGGAGCTGCTCAGGGACCCCACAGTGTCATGTAGGGGGTGGGAGGTGTTGGCCATGATGGATGTCAGCTTAGCTAACATCCATCCATTGACCACTTGGCCTGCCAGAACTGATGCTGACTCTCAATTTAACTTACACCATGCATTGAAAAGCTTGCTTGGCTAGTCTTCCTTACACAATAAATAAAATGAAGTTAAAAAAAATGCAGAAACGGAAATGTATAAAGTGCACTGTGCCTAGACAGCTCAGTACGTGGTGTGAGAGGAACTTAGGAGGGGAAGATGGAGTGTGTGTGGTCGGATATTGCTGTTGAGGAGTCTGATGTGCTGTGGACAGAAGCTGTTTGCGAGTCTTGTTGATTGGGGGGTGGATGGGTCAAACAACACAGGACTTTCAGCCCGGAGACCAGGGACTGACCACGTGTTACAGTTCCTCTCCGTGTTATTCTCGTCCTAACCACAACCGTCCCGTTGTTGTTGGCGTATTCCTGCGTGTGACGATTCCTTTCCTCGTTCGTTTTTTCTTTACCACAACCATCCTGTTGTACGGATCTTAGGGTGACCATATTTTTTTAGCTGTACTTTTCTTTTTCTTCCAATGTATTGTTGCTATATCTTCAGGGAGATTTGGATCGGTTTCAGAGGCTTGCAGTTGATGCATCAAAGTGTTTACTGGAGGTTTAATATTCTGTTGTTACATAAAATGTTTTGTCTCAAAACACAAATTCAGACAGGCTTCTCAGAGGTTAATGAACATGCTTCATTATGCCTCAATGGTATAAAATAACGTATGCAATCAAATAAAATATGTAACAGTTTTTAACAAAATAATAGCTCTTTTCAAATAAATAAATATGAAATAATGTTCTAAATATGACCTATTCTGTGTCAGCTTCAAAATCCAGCTTCAACTAAATATCTCTTAACTCCGCCTCCTACTTGTTCCGACCGGGACGGTACGTGGAAAATATTTTACTTACGCTTCACATTTTCTGTGCAATGCTGCTCCGCTGTCTGATATGCTCCTTGTCTGATCTGCTCCCTGTATGTGCTCCATGTCTGATCTGCTCCCTGTATGTGCTCCCTGTCTGATCTGCTCCCTGTATGTGCTCCCTGTCTGATCTGCTCCCTGTATGTGCTCCATGTCTGATCTGCTCCCTGTATGTGCTCCATGTCTGATCTGCTCCCTGTATGCGCTCCATGTCTGATCTGCTCCCTGTATGCGCTCCCTGTCTGATCTGCTCCCTGTATGTGCTCCATGTCTGATCTGCTCCCTGTATGCGCTCCCTGTCTGATCTGCTCCCTGTATGTGCTCCCTGTATGATCTGCTCCCTGTATGTGCTCCATGTCTGATCTGCTCCCTGTATGTAACATGGGCACTTTAACGTGACTTGTAGACAAATCAATAAATCTAAATAACGTGACCATTTTATGAACTGGTGGGGGTTGTTATAGAGGATAGGAACAAACAACCTATAGCGTCATATGGCTTGGTACTTGTTGGGCACCGCATCATTCTACTTAAAGGGCATCCCTTGTGGCACTACATCATGTTTTATCATACGTAGGGGCATTGTTGAGTCCATCAGTAATCAGGGCCATAAGCATGTAGGAAAAAATGCACATACACCTTCATTTTTATACAAAGTTGGGGAATTTGTACATTCTGCAACACCATCTATTTTTCCAGTGAACATATCATTTATTCCTTAAAAACCTGTTTGGAAAAACAAGTACTGTATAAGCATATAAAAACTGAATATTTAGGAGGGAGGGTTCATTTTCAGGTCATACCAGAGCTCTTACACAAATACTCACAAATACCCGTTGTGTGATACACTTAATCACACACCTGGCCTGTTAAACACCATCATGTGCGCGTTGTGTGCACCAAACTAAAACTTAAACCACCTGTTCCCAGTCAACCATCAGAGAAGTGCTGCAACTAATGAATCAAGCACTGCAAATCGCAACGCCAGAGTGAGATGAGTGATTAGTCACTGTAGGGCCGAGTCACATTGTGTGGCAGAGGTAACAAAGGTATCATTCAGCTCACACCTTAGTTGCCGTGGATACGGTGTATTTTACCCCACCTGACCTAAAATAACATCAGAAATACTCCCAACACGTGTGGGTTGTTACACTTACACTTTAACAGCAACATAAATCATTCTTAAGCTGTGGGAACGTGTATTGCATCACATAATATGTATGTTAAAAATGAGTTATGTAGTTTTGGGAATCTATATAGATTTGATTTTGGATGAAAGTCTCTTCCTTGAATGTATGTAAGGAATAGTGCTGTCAAACAAATAAAATATTTAATCACGATTAATGCCCCTTGATTTCTTTTTGTCCCATTACTTTTTTCTCATTGTAATGCTCTGATAAATGTTGATAAACATGGAAAAGTGGATCGGCTTATATATATTTATATATATTTTTTTTTTTTTATTGAAAACAACATTGTCATATAGCCTACTGTAGTGTTCAATTTCACACTAACATTCTCACTTGGAGCAAATAATCTCTCACACACTGTAACACTGTCTATCAATAAAAGGGTGAAAAAATACATACAATATACATCAGCTGTGTGCTTGGCCATCAAGTGGTATTTCAGACTGGACCTACTGTGATGATATGTTGATGATGATGATGATGATGATGATGATGATGATGATGATGATGTGTTCACACAGATCACTTTGGTCTGGTCAATGGAACATTTAGCAACTTTTAAAAAGTAACTTTCCATCCAAATTCTTATTGGCGTCCATTTTATCCATTTTGGTGTCTCACGGTCGCCATCCACTCAAAACGTAACGTTCTACTCTTTGGCCGGCTCGCAAGCCCAAACGGTTTGTTATTGTGTTTTTAGGCTAGCTAGATCCGGTGGGTGTTGTAGTTTTTCTAACGTTACATGCAACAGTATGTGTAAAGAACTACAAAGTTTGCTAGGCCAAAAAGAGCGTTGATCTCACGATAAAAGAATTGACGCCGTTAAAATGGGTTTGTGTTGACGCCGTTAATAACGCCTATAACTGATAGCACTAGTAAGAAATTTTGTCAAGTCGCTCCCCGGGAACCAACTCTCAGCATTTAAAACATTTTTGGCTCTGTGATGCATGGAAAAATCAGACAGGTTTACACCGATAACAATGATTCTCAGAAACCCCAAGGGCACAGATCATCAACCAACATGACTCAGATGCAGTCTGACTCGCCTCCCGATGAGACATGGGATGACATTTGAGTTGAAGCAACCCGCATTGATAAAGAGAAGAGAGACACACACACACACACACACACTCTCATTCAGCCTCTTTGAGAAAAAGAGGGGCTGGCATGGAGGGAAAGCTTCAAGCCCACATCCAGTTGAAACAGGACAATGAATTTCAATCTCCACTTCCTTTCCGTACGCAGGTGAGTCCCTTACAAACAAGATTTAATTTTAAAGGTAAATCCATGTGTGTATTGCATCATCAGTTCCGCATTTGAACTATGAAGTATTTATTTATTATTATTATTATTATTATTATTTAAGGACAATGCACATTAATCAACATTTCTGTAAATGCACCAGTGTTAGCCAACTGTAATCCTAGTTATGAAGGTTTTTTCTCTTTGTTTATATAAAGACCCCCTTTAAATAGTCATTCATTCATATTTATTATACAGGAAAGTTAAAAGTAACATTACATTACAATATAAACGGGTCTGACTCAGTTCAAAAACTGGTTTCCAGCAGGTTCCTGTTCTGCAGAAACATAAAACGTGGTACAACACGTCGGGAGAGACATTTGTATGGGACATCGATATGGACTAAACAAATTTAAACAACTAAAACAACAACACACAAAGATATTTATACAAGACATCAGCTGGGCTAGACAAGTACAGACAGTGCAAAAAAGGCTTGGATAATAGCATACAATATTAAGAGGAATAACACAAAGGTTAACATTGGAGCTAGGGGACAAGGGTGGTGGTGTGTGTGTGTGTGTGTGTGTGTGGGGGTATGCATGCTTAAGTTTGAAAGATTCTAATTTGTCCAATAGACAGATTAAGAGTTGCATGTATCAAATTCAATGAAATGTAAATCATGTGTGGTGACATCCATAAACTGATGATAGTGACTAAAGTGTGATAGTGTGTCACAGGGGCGATTCTAGGATCAGACCTTCAGGCCCCCCCCCTAGTAAATCAGTCATTTCATTAGCCGATAATCTCAGAGCTAGCTCAACAACGTCTACTAAAGTTGTTTTACACTTCGATGGAACTAAACCTGACACTTTAAGTCTCAGTTACATTGACCACAATGTCCACACAATATTCTAACATTCAGCTATTTTTGTTGCTTACGTTTTTATTTGGGTTTTAATCTAAAAACTATGAAATGACCAACTTCTTCTCAAGGGACTACCATTGTTAAACTTCACAACCGCACATCTGCTCTCCCTCTGACAGATCAGATAGAGACTCAGCCAGGCGGGAGTCTGGTACAACCACCTCCGATTGACCAAAACTATGTTTCAATTAACCCTTTCCCTGCCGGGGTTACAGGTGCATAGAATTGAAATGAAAATAAACAGTGACAGTGATAAAGGATTTTAAAGCCCTTTGAACCTGTAATTATTTTTCCTCTGTCACTAACAGACAAGTTCACAATCTCTCATGTGAAACACCAAAATTGATTTAAAAAAAAGAAACTTTTTTAACATTATTATTATTGAAAAAAGGTTTCCCCTTAAGGCCCCCTTAATCCTTTATTTTCAAAGCAAATACATGCCACACAAACGCTTAGATAAAGCTAGGTGAGGTTCCACCTTAGTCATGTTAAATCATGCCTATGAAACGGAAGATTTATTGATAACTTGCCTGGGCCTCTGCCTACTTACATAATACTGTGACTTAGTCATAAAAAAGGAGAAAGGTGTAAAGAGAAGTATGTGGTGTGTTTGGGTGGGTGGATCAGAAAGGCATGCTGAATATTTATTAATACTAAATAGATTTTCCAAAATAAGTAGGAGCTAACCTCCACATGTCGAACTCTCTGCAGAACAAACCAAAGACAGTCTGGAAGATGGTCTGGTCCTGGCCTGGTTCAGCCACAGAGGGGGTGCTCTTGGCCTCTAGAGGATGGCTGCGTCTCTTCTTGCTGCTGAAGCTGGTGACGGTGCTGTTGTTCCCCCACACAGCAGGCCTTCCCCTGCTGGTGGGCTGTGTGTTCAGCCTGCGGGCCCTGTTGCTGCTGCGCTCTCCTCACATCTCCACCAAGCCCTCCACGGTGCTCCTGGGCCGGCTGGCTCTCACAGATAGCCTTGTGCTAATGCACTGGATGCTTCTGCCGGGGGCGCCGCTCGTCTGGTTGATGGATGAGGCGGGCTGTGAAACGAAGACGGACCTCATGGAGGAGGGGGAATCAGTTTGGTGGAATGAGGCTGTGAGCATGCTCTGTCTGCAGCTGCTTGATGCTCACCACCTGGCCTCTTTGCTCCTGCTGGGGCTGCTGGGACTGGAGGCCACGTTGGTGTCACGCTGGCCTCAGCAGACTCGCAGATTCAGGACTTCTCACTGGGCTCAGCTCAGCTGCAGCCTGGTCTGGACACTTGTGCTGCTTGAACTGTTGTACTCGCTGCACTCACAACTTTGCAAAAGTCCAGGCCTCAGACTTATTTCACAACGCTACAAATCTCTCAAAGTTTCCCTCTGGGTCTGGTGCCTCTTCCCTCCCTTCCAGATTTCTCCTTGTGCCTGAGAAGGACTTTATGGCTGGTGAATATATGGCTGCATTATGTTGTCTTTCATAGCAGATCAAAGAAAACTAAGAGCTTCTTTCATTAAGAGTTATTACTATTCTATTTTATTCATGTAGTTAAACTATTGTAAGATGTCTTTATATGGGTCTTAAATAAAGACTGTGTAACTTTAACTGAACAATTGCCCCTCCTTTTCTAATACAGTGTTACAGTCTTTTTGAACTTGACTTTTCATTTGTAAAAAGATGAAGACCATTCCAGGAAAGGCATACTGTAGATATTGTGAAATGTGGCTGTATGTGGGATTTTCAATCAAAGGTTTCCACTGTTTGCATTGAAGAGGCTTGTGAAAAAAAAACAATGTCACATTTTAACGCGTGTGTTGTGTTCAGGTCTGTGAGACCCATTTTCAATGTTTGCTGAATGTAAAATTATGCTATTTATTATTTCTTCTAACTCAGCATTGGCCTTGACTAATTTTTTGTAAAGAACATAAAAAAATGCCTCATCATGGTACACCCCCCCACACACACATAACTATTACATATGAGGTGTATTTAAAAGTAGTTGCTATGATACTATGTTGTCTTTCTGAAGTTCTAAGAAATACGTTTCTAAGAAATATGTTTCTTAGAACTTAAGAAATAAGTTTCTTAGACCTTAATCAGATCAGATAGTAAATCTTGTTTCTATTTTTTTTTATCTTTTTTTATGATTGAATTTCCTTGTTTTCGCACAAAATACAAAAATGATCATAAATGTGATCTCCCAGGGGAAAATGGCAAATATGAACCATAAATGATGTATATATCATTGGTAATTGAGCTAAAGTTAACATATGTTAAGTATTTTTACATAAGATGTTATGGCTGTATTGAGTTAAAAGCCTAATAATGTGATGGCTCCCCCAGACAGGGAACATTGGCTGCATAACAACAACATGAACACCACACAAGGGTTAACAGTGAGAGATTATGATCAGGTTCATATTGTAAACATCCATCTCTCATCCTGCAGTCTCTCAACTGTTTGATCTGGCGGACAGCCCAAGACAAAATGTTAAAATGAAATATGGTGCTCTGACAAATATTTGCAAAATGAAAGAGCACAAGGCAACATATTAAGTAGGATTTCATTTAATGTTTGCTCTTCACCATCTCTAATGCGTTTTTCAAGATGTGTTCTGTTTACATATTCATTTTCCACTTGCTGCCCAATAACACACAGATGTCTGTTTACATTTTTGGCATCATATCATTTGCACAGCAAAAAGCGAAAAACACAAACTAGGATGGTTCAGTAGCAAGATTTGTTTTTCTTCCAATAAATGGACACCGTTTCAGCTTAACTTGTTTAATGGCTACTATCCATCCAGTTACTCAGCTAGCTACTGATCAGATAATACACAAAAGCCATTTCTGCCTATATCAGTCAAATGATGGTCATGCTGAGAAGACAGAAGCCACGAAAACACGGCTTAAGACTTGAAGACAGTGCCCAGGCACGCTGGAGCTCAGATTTCAGCCATTTCAATCATCCTTGCATTACATAAATGTGTCTTTGATGATATAAAAGATCAAAGTTGTACATCCTGTGAGCAAACTGTTTGAGGGAATCTGTGACACATAACCTATCACACACCACAGTTACTTCTAATACAGTTATTGTGGACATCTTTACTTTACTTATTCATTATGTAAGTGTGAGCTGTGTCGAACATAGGGAACGACAGAACAACTGAGTCTGCTTTTAACATACAGAGCACTTGACAAAATGGAAAAGGCCGGAGAGGATGGAGGGACTCATGCTGTGTGTGTGTGTGTGTGTGTGTGTGTGTGTGTGTGTGTGTGTGTGTGTGTGTGTGTGTGTGTGTGTGTGTGTGTGAGTGTGTGGGTGTAGCTGTAACTTCAAGAGTTCCTAAAACTAATTAAATTAGGCCGAGGAACAACAGGGTGAAGAGGAGTAAGGAATACTGGTGGTGGCTTCCCTCCCCTGCTCCTTGTTTGACAGCGGTAGCATAGACCCTTAATATTTACTTCACTGTTAGAGGGCGCACCCTTGAAATGCAAGAGGCTTGTTGCCAAGCAACTGTGGTCTTGTCAGGTCTCGCCCTGGTAAACATCCGCAACAACACGTGGCTGAGCGGCAGAAAAAGAAAACTGGACAAAGAGAATTTTTGAGACAGCGCGAGAATTTTTTAAACTACTCGCATATGTGCAACCTGCAAAGTTGGCGGCTTTTTATTTTTGTTCGTTGAAAAACATGGAGAGTCCGAGCCAGGCAGGGGCGGATCTACAGGGGGGCAGCTGAGTGCCCCGACGAGAGGGGGACATTAACATAGGCACAGGCTAATTATTGCTAACTAACATGTTAGTTAACATTAACATAGGCAGAGGCTAATTACTGCTAACTTACATGCTAGTTAACATTAACATTAACTTAGGCACAGGCCAATTACTGCTAATTAACATGCTAGTTAACATTAACATAGACACAGGCTAATTACTGCTAACTTACATGCTAGTTAACATTAACATTAACATAGGCAGAGGCTAATTACTGCTAATTAACATGCTAGTTAACATTAACATAGACACAGGCTAATTACTGCTAACTAACATGATGGTTAACATTAACATAGACACAGGCTAATTACTGTTAACTAACATGCTAGTTAACATTTGCATAGGCACAGGCTAATTACTGCCGACTAACTTGCTGGTTAACATTAACATAGGCATAGGCAAATTACTGCTAACTAACATGCTAGTTAACATTAACATAGACACAGGCTAATTACTGCTAACTAACATGCTAGTTAACATTTACATAGGCACAGGCTAATTACTGCTAACTAACATGCTAGTTAACATTAACATAGACATAGGCAAATTACTGCTAACTAACATGCTAGTGAACATTAACATAGACACAGGTTAATTACTGCTAACTAACATGATAGTTAACATTAACATAGACACAGGCTAATTACTGCTAACTAACATGCTAGTTAACTTTACATAGGCACATGCTAATTACTGCTAACTAACATGCTAATTAACATTAACATAGGCACAGGCAAATTACTGCTAACTAACATGATAATTAACATTAACACAGGCTAATTACTGCTAACTAACATGCTAGTTAATGTTAAGGCTATGCGTCAGTAAATCGCGTATATATGACACAATCGTTAGCCTATTTTTATAAAAACGTCTGCTACGGAACCATAATGTGAGATATAAGGTAATGGAGCCTTTTATAAATTGTCGTGTTTCTTTAGAAATAAACAACGGACCAATAGCGTCTTTAAACACTTCAGATGTAAAGTTATTCACTGTCAAAATGACGTCAAAATGAACGGCAGTCAACGGGATACTAACGGCAGGTGATGGCTTCGTAGCATTAAAATGACGCCATAGGAGCTACGCTTTGTGGAGATTGGCTCACCCCCTTGACAAAAAAGCACATTTGATCTTTCTCTTTTCTTTCTCTCTTTCTCCCCGTGAAATATTGCTGCATTCAAGTGCGGTCGGGAAAGCCAGCAGGCTACAGTAATATTAGCCAACTTCCCTTTCCATGGAAGATGAATCACCTTATGATTGCTATTACATTGGTAACAAAAACGAGGAAGGAGGGAGGGGAAGCCTGTACAAGGCAGAGGCCTTAATACAGTACACTGACAATACTAAGACTTTGTTTACATGATTGAATGTGAATTTTTTAAGTGACTGAGCTAAAATATGACTGAAAAAATGTATTTATTCACAAATGTGTATGTTTAGTTTCTGTGTTAAGCTCATTAAATGACTAGAAGCATTACCAAAATGCATTTAAATATGATAAATAGAAATTCTGGTAAAATAAACTTTGATTATGGTATATATTTAGTTGTTTTCATTAATTTGGTAGCTATACATGGCTAATTGAATGTTACTGCTTATAGTATTGTACATGTGGAAGTGTGCCGTCACAATCTGGCCCTCAGGTAGTGCAAATGAAAATTTTGTGGCCCTCTTTATCACAAATGTTCCCCATCCCTGCCCTACGTAGGGGGGGCACTGGGGGCTGTCAGTCACGAGTAACGAATGAGAGCTCAGACTTAAATATAATAATAGATTTTGTTTGTCCACTTCAACGAGTCAAGGTTCAATAAGTTACAGAAATACAAGGAAGGGGACTTCAACAAAGTGTCTAAAAAGGATGTCAAAAATAAATCTTTTTTTGTATTGTACTTTTGTATTTTTATATTTTTGTCCCCCACTATTTTCTCTTCTTTACTACTTCTTACCAGCTCCTGACTGGGGGATCCCGAGGCGTTCCCAGGCCAGGTTGGAGATATAATCTCTCCACCTAATACTCTAAATAAGTATTTGTGTGCACTGTCCCTTTTAAATGGTAGCTCAGTCCGTAGGGAGTTGGGCTGGGAACTGGAGGGTCGCTACTTCAAGTACCCGTATGGACCAAAGTATGGTGGTAGACTGTTAGCTGGAGAGGTGCCAGTTCACCTCCTGGGCACTGCCAAGGTGCTCTTGAGCAAGGCACTGAACCCCAAACTGCTTGGGGCGCCTTTCCATGGGCAGCCCCCCCACTCTGAAATCTCTCCATTAGTGCATGTATAGGACCTGAGCGTGTGTGTGTAATTCAGCCCTGTGTGTAATAACAACAGAGAGTAAAGTGTAGTTTCCCCTTGTGGGACTAATAAAGTAAAATAAAAATAAATAATTGTACTCTAAATAAGTATTTGTGTGCATTGTCCCTTTTAAATAATTGTTCTCCATGACGGAAACACTGCGGTTCAACTTTTTGCCAATTATTAATACTGCACGGTACGGTGTGTCCTCTTGCTTTTAACATGCAGTCTTAGCCCCCTCTGTTGGATTTGGTCAGGTCAGTGTAGTGTACAGTGATGAGATGCACCATTTTACCCAAGAAAATGGAATACAATATTTCATATGAGAAAACTATATAAAGCTACAGTACTTTCCTTAGTCATTATGAACAGCATCCAGTCAATAACCTAACCTAACCCATCAATCATGGTCCATTTTACACCAATGTCTTTCCATACTAACACCAGATATGAATGAAATTATTATGTTTTGTAGATTCTGTCTAATTATTAGAAATACGCACCTCCATCCCAGTGTCCTTTATCATGATACACATTTCTCAGTTTAATAAAACATAGTCAAAAGAAAATGTACAAAAATGTTAATGTACAGTAGTGGATGTCTTCTTTGTTGATTTCATTGTGGAGACTGAAGTGATAAATTTTTTTTTTTCTGAATAAATGAAATAATTAATTTATTGGTCGTAACGAAAGGGTAGGGTCAGAAGCTTTAGCTTATATCAGCCCCCCCCCCCCCCCATATTTTTAAGAGTAACAAACACATTGTCAAGGAAAAAAAAGAAACAAGACAATAAAAATTAAATAAATTATATTAAATAACTAAAGAACATATATATACCCAGATAACTTTCTACAGACATGCAGCATTGCACCCACATACAATATAGCCATTAAGGGTCAGTACTTATATACAGTATATTGCCACCCTGAGATGAATAATATCCTAAATAATGATGACGAGCATAATGATAATAGTTGATATTCATCATCACTATTATCAACATTCTCACACAATAATACTAAATTTCTATACTTATCTAGTGGCATGTCTTTGAACCCTTTTTCAATTTGAAGACATTCCTAATATGTTTTCATTCTTCTAGTAATGCGTTCCATAACTTCATGCAGATATGCACCTGCTTTTCATCACTGTTTCCAACTGAGTTCACCTCTGAGGTCATGACCTCCTTCTCTTTCTCTAAACATGGTTTGTATGTTGGGAGGTAGTAGACTATTTCAAGCTTTTTATTTCTGGCTATTGTTAGGTCCACAAAATGAATGAATAACTGAAAATGAATGAATTACTTAATATCCATAGTAACAGGCTTTTAAACAGCATTTAGACCCTCATGTTGGACACTCTTTAATCTGCCTCTAAATATAGAAGAAATTAAGAAAAAGTCCTAGAAAAGTTGGATTATGTTAAAGTTTACTTAGCAGAAGGTGATTTCCAGACAAATTTCCTTGAAAGAACTGCTTGATTTAAATAAATCTAGAAACTAGGAATATAACTGAACAGCTGTTATAATTAAATAAAGCGAATGTTGGGAGGACTTTGATTTACGACCTCTTCAGCCAACAAAGCAGATTAGAATTAAACTCAGTTCAATTATCAGGTTATGGGAAACTGGAAATGACAAAGGCGTCAAGTGGGTCTGGTTCTCCCGAATTTCAAAGCCGACCATGATGGCGGCTCATTCGGAATACGATCTTGTATGTTATTGAAATAGTTCACCGAAACGTGTTTCTGAAGGCCGTGCAGTTCCTGAATCAGTCTGCTTTTTTGATCGACAAAGGTCAGTTTGAAAGATTTACATCAGATTTTGAGAGCCATTCGTCTTGCTCATCCCGCTCGTCATTTCCGGTAAGTTTTAACATATGCGCACTGATTCGCTGGACAAGAGCTAGCACCCCACCAATCAGATCGGTCATTGAGTCCAACTGCCCGCTGGCTGATTCAAGAAATAAAATCGGCCCAAATTAAACTCGAGTCAGCGACCAGCTGATAATCAGGTTGGTGAGTCAGCGCCTTTATGGACATTTAGCTTTTTCCGAATATTGCCCTCCTTTTGTTTTTTTTAAGATGACTTTCTCATTGCACACACCTGTTCAATCAGAGTTAATAAGAAATCAGTAAGTTAATGAAAAACCACTTCAAGACATCCACTCAAACACAGACTGTGGAAAGGTTTTAGTCTTAGTATTATTTTAGTCTTATTAGATCTCAGTGCTGCATTCAACACAACAACAACTTATTTCTGAGAGGAAAGCTGGGTGCTACTCTGGCACAGTGCTAAACTGGTACAAATCTTATTTAAATGATGGGGACTACTTTGTGTTGATGGGAAACTACACATCTGAGTGTACGAAATTGGCATTGTGGTGTTGCCCGAGGCTTCCTTCCTAATGCCTTTTCTGCTCAACATTGAGATGCTGTAACCAGCTCAGATTAGAAAAATTAACAAAATATATCACCATGGTTATGCATGAGACGTACAGATGTATATAATATCACCAGGTGACTGGTCCCATACAAATACTGAGTAAGTGTATTGAACAAATCAGTGATTGGATGCTACAAAGTTTCCTTCAATAAAAGATAAAGTGAACTGAAATTATTATTTTTGGGGTCTAAGAAGAATGATTTAAAGTTAGTGCTCAGCTTCAATTGGTAATGTTAACCGTTGTGTTGTCTTCCCGTTAACCATGAACTTGTCCTTCCAGGTCAAAATTATAAAATGAACATGTTTTTGTGCTTTTTCGATGTTTTTGTCACTTTTTCTGATTTATTTGTAACTTTTTTCATGCTTTTGGAGTTTTTTTTAAAACCTGAATAATAATTTAATAATAGGTTTTAGACTTATTCTTGGTATTCATGATCAACAAACCTCATTTATAACAAATTATATGCATGTTTTTAGTTAAAAAGACAGAAATTATGAATTATTTTGACTATTAGTCAAGATCAGAGGAGTGGATAAAAAAGAATTCCATTCCAGAAATCCATATTTCTCATATAAAACACTTTAAAATGGGTCAATTTGACCCAGGTACAAAACAAGGGTTAAAGACCACATACCAAGCCAGGTGTCTTGTTAAAGTCATGAAATTAAAAAAAAAAGCTATTACAAAACCAGCCTACTGTCATCTTAAGAAAAACAGGATTTTCTTCAGTATGCCTGCGACGCTGTCTGTCGGGTCTCTACAAAGTCGATCTGACAGCTGCAGCTGATTGAGATCGCTGCTGTGTAGTGTCCTCCTTAATAAGACCCTAAGAGTGAATAACATCACTCCAGCTCTCAGATCTTTACGCTGGCTTCCTGTTTGTCTTCAACTTCAACATACGGCTGTTGGTTTATAAACCACTAAATGATTTAGTGCCAAAGTACATCACTGATCCACTTTCTGTTGAATGATTTTATGTGTGTTATCTGTAGTGTTCGGTCTTATTTACTTAAAGCCTATTTGAATTGTTCTTTTGTAAAGCAATTGTTGTTGAAAGGTGCAATACAAATTAACTGGCCTTGCCAAGAAGACCATGTGTGGAAATGACTCGTCAGACCTACAGCTGACTCTTTGCCGTTTATACACTGAAGCTAGGTACATCAGCCCATTATATCACAGAGCCAAACAGCAGCTCTGTCTGAACAGGTCGGGGTCAGTCTGGTCAGCCTGTCTGTCTCGCCTCTCGTCTCTCACCCATGGCTGCTCATGCTGCACCTATCAGTGCTGTGGGGTAAACCACCGCCGCTCGATCTCGGCTGGAGCTGCCCAGTGTCTGTGGTCTCCCTCAGCGGCAGCATTGATCCGGGCTCTACTCTGCTGTGGATGAGCTGGTGTCTTATCAGGTCAGAGCTTAACGCTGGCTCACAGGGGCTATGGTCAGCTATAGATGTAAACACATATACACTTAGGACACCCTACTGCAGTTGTTTTAATAGTAGTCCATAAAGGCCATACAGCTCAAGACTCCTGTGTTGTACTGCCTTGCCTTTGTCCGACTCTGTTGTTAGGGCAGAGGTATGTATGGCACAAAGGGGCTGCCCCTAACCCTTCTGGATCCAATGAATGAAAGGAGGGACAAAGGCAAAGGGAGGAGAGCAAAGGATATACACTCATCATCGCATTAAAACAGAGCAGGACATAGGGGTAGAAGAAGAGAGGAGATGGAGGGAGAGAGGGAGAGAGGGTGAAGGGGGGAGTGCAGTAATGGGCTCTTTGTTCTGGTTGGTGTGACTCACAAAGCCTTGGCCGGGGCAGCACAGCTTAGTTACCGTTACCAAACACAGAGAATAAGGAGGGAGGTGTGTGTGTGTGTGTGTGTGTGTGTGTGTGTGTGTGTGTGTGTGTGTGTGTGTGTGTGTGTGTGTGTGTATTTGTGTGTTTCTGCAACCCAATCAAACCTTACATTTACTCTGGTTCATCCAGTCATGAAATTGCAACACAACTTTGGCTCCTCTGTCTTGGCTTTTAGATGTATTTTAACAAACACCTGCAAAACTAATGACGTTCCCATCAGCCTCAGCTCTACTTTGTGTTTAATGCCAATTAGTAAATTCTAGACAAAAGTGAAATGCAAAGTTATTTCAAAGGCTAGGCAAAAATGGAACCTAATCCCATTCACAAGCTTAGTTTCAAGGGTAGAAGCGATCAAAATGAATGTTCTTCCAAGTCTATTGTATTTATTCCAAACTCTGCCAGTAGAAGTAAAAGATAAAGAATTTACAGAATGGGACAGATTCATCTCTCAATACATTTGGCAAGGAAAAAGACCACGGATAAGATATTGAACTTTACAGCTTCTCAGAGCTAAAGGGAGACTAGCCCTGCCCTGTTTTAAGAGCTTACAGGCAGCACAACTAAAAAATATGTGAAACATGTGTAATCCTGCCTATGGTGCGAGATGGAAAGACATCGAAGGCCACACGTCAACCGCCATTTCAATACAAACTGTAATAAATGACGTAAAACTCAATGAGGAACTAAATCCATGGCTGGTAGAGTCCCTTATCATTTGATTTGAGATTATAACAAAGAATAACCCTATAGAGCAGAGTAGGTTACTGCGGTGGATTGCACGTGATTCAGATTTTACACCTTATACAATGGATGGGAGCTTCAGAAGATATGGTGGGGGGCCAACAATTTTCTGGGAGCTCTTTAAGGAGAGGGAAATTAAAGGTTTTCAAGATCTAAAGAATCTATTTGGTTTAAAAAATCAGGATTTCTACAGATTTTTACAGATGAGGCATTATATGGAGCAAACAATAAAAAAATCCAGTTTAGATGAGGTAGAGTCAGGAATTATGAAATTATTCATTTTAGCATAAGAATAAGATCTGGGCAAGAAATTAATCTCAAAATTACATAAAGAAGTGGACAATCTAAAAGGTCATAGTACAATATGTATAAAAGAAAAGTGGGAGAGGGAGGGGGGAAGGATGTTGTCAAAGGAGGAATGGGAAGAGCTCAATCAGCAACAATGGAAGACAACATGCTCCCTCTCATGGAGAGAATATGGTTGGAAAAACATAGTAAGATATTTTATTACACCAGCACAACAGACATCTCAGGATACGAGATGCTGGAGACTATGTGGAGAAAGTAAAGCCAATCATTTACATATCTTTTGGGAATGCCCCTATATTATACATTATTACCAAATTAAAGAAACGCATGGGAAAAAAACTTTAAAAATGGAACTTCCATTTACATTTTTGGATTTGTACTTGGGAAAAGGGAACCAGAAGATAATATATTCAGGGGACAAATACTTATTTAAAGTAATGTAAGTGGCAGGTAAAAAAAAAAAGCCTGGAGCTCACCGCCACTGTTTCAGTTTGACTGTTAAAAAGTGATGAGATAATTAAAAGGTATTTATTTAGAAGCTGGCTGCTAGTTAGCTAACGCTAGCTTCCACACTCAACTAAGGCAGAGCATATATGCCGGTGACAATGGTGTAACAATTCAGATGGACTCCCAAGACAAGACCGTGCTCACCCGCCTGGCCAATAGGAACGTGGCCCCGCCCATGACATTATTTTCACATCGAGAGAAAAATCCTGAGACGAGACCAAGAAATTGCATCACGAGCAAAGACTTACGTTTTGAGAGCAAAAAGAAAAATAAATTTTGAGAGAAAATTTCTTCACACTGACATATATTCGAGAGTTTAAAAAAGTATTTTTGTTCTTGGAAATAATTGTAAAAATTTCAAATTTATGTTTAAACTTTTTTGGTCTCACTATTTTTTGCTATGGGTATGGGTACAAATATTTTTTTTTCTCTCATAAAAAGCTTTTTTGCTATCAGTAACTTTATCTCTCAAACATTTTTTTTTCTCTCAGATCATTTATTTTCTTGCATGTATTAGAGAAACAAATATAGCTCTATATGACCCCTCTTCAGTGGTTCACTGCTGCCAAAATGATGTCTTTTCCAAATTAACAGGAAATTCTTTCCAAATATTAGAACATGATAACAAAGCAATACCATATTTGAGATGACTTATTCAGGGAAAGTACTGGGATCATGTTATAAAACATCATTAAGGAAACATATTTTTATCACAATGTGTGACTCACACTTCTTTTAACACATGCACTTCAACACCAACAATCCAGAGGTCAAAGGCATTTGTGTGTATGTGTGTGTATGTGTGTGTGTGTGTGTGTGTGTGTATGTGTGTGTGTGTGTGTGTGTGTGTGTGTGTGTGTGTGTTTCTGGCAGCCTATACAGTAAGCAGGATGTCCTGTCCTCCCTGCTGCTATTGTGCAGTGATCAGCCTGCCAGACGCTACCCCCAAAGACCACTTCCCTTTCGTCAAGTGCCTCTGTCTCTTTTGGGCTCACCCACGCACACAAACACACACACACACACACACACACACACACAGCTCCATGCCAGCCTGAACACAATGGGAATCGGTCCAACACCGCCCTGTCACCTGGCTAAAAATAACTCCTTCAGTAGCCTCAGACATGAAGATTGTAGTGTAACAATGGTGTGGCAGGACTTTGATCAGCCAAAATAGCAATGTGCCGTTATTCTGAGGCATCACACAGCTCACAGTGGACTCACAAGATGTCCCACCCACTTTGACCTTTAATTATACTGCCTTCTCATTTAATTTACTGCAGGTATTCAAAATTATAAATATGTTTAATGTTTCTAAATACATTATGGTCAAATGCAAATGCATCCATGAAAAGTTCAGTTATTCTCTGACGTAAACAAGCACTTCATCTCAGTTTAATCTACTTTAATTTATCTAATGGAGTTTAGGAACATTCTAGACTGGAAAAAGTACTATATCCTAAAGTAGAAATACCACAATAGTATTCTCAATTTTGCATTTATTTTTAAATAATATTATAAAAGCATACTTTAACTGGTGGAGGTGGTACTAGGCTACTTCCTACACTGCGTTGTAACATAATATATAATTTGTTGATCATGTAAAATCTGAATCTGCAAAGAAACTAGTAACTAAAGCTGTAGAAGGTAATGAAAATACTGAAAAGTATAGCGCAATACATGAATAAAGTTGCTTTTGACTACTGGTCAATGATACAGCAGAAATGTCTACCATATACTTAATATACTACAGTGAGGTTAATGAAAAAAACAGCTATGTATTTTAGCCTATATCCGTGGTTCCCAAACCTTTTTTAGGTCAAGGACCTCTATACTGACACAAATTAATCCATGGACCCACATTTGATAAGATTCCATCCCAGGGACCCCATCTGAAAGGATTTTACTTATAACTACAGTCAGTGTATGAAACCTGTTACCAAAATAGTGACACCTTCTGTCATTGTGTTACTTTTGGAATAAAAGTGAAAATAAACTGGAACCCCCTCAAGGACCCCTGGGGTTCCCCAAACCCTAATTTGGGAACCACTGGCCTATATAATAAAAGTGTGTTTCTGGTTTTAATAAACTGTGAGCTCTCAAGTTGATGACACCAGCCTCCCCCCCCGATTCACACTCCCCTCCTCCCCTTCCCAGTGCCCAGACGAGGTGCTATTGTCTCGTTTCCTGTGGCCGTGCGAGCAGCTCTCACACACGGCGCATCACGCCTCGCGCACAGCCCCCTCCGGACGGGTGAGCAGGCGCGGAGGACGGGATGTGGTCCCATTCCTCGCGGAGGGACGGAGCGAGTCGTCAGGATTAATTGAAGTACTCACACCCGCCGTGTTTGTTGTCGCTAATTTTCTTGAAAGCGCTTCCATGACTTCTTCATGCTGGTTTGGTCCAATTTGACCCGGGACAGTTGGCGGACCACGAGCCAAAACCCATTTAGGAGAAGAAGTATGGAGTTTTTCTTCTGACAGCTGCGCTGCTGCTGCCAGCCGAACATCAGTGACCAGAGGTGAGCTGTCACCGTCCATTCAGCTGCCAGTAACGCTAGTCCGCTTTGTCTTCAGACAATAACTCTTTTTGTGTAGAGTTGACAAAAAAACAACACTTTTTTTGTCATTAGCTGAGAATAAACTTTGAGTTGCTGCTTACACATAAAACATTGAATGTAACGTTAGCTTACTAATTTAGCCACAAATTCTAATGTAGAAATGCAGCTAGCTTAGATTTGACGTTACTTTGTATGGCAAGGCGTTCACAAACCCCTTTTAAAACAGGCTAATGTATTGTAGTGGGTACACTGTATTAGGGCCTATGGGCCATTGGGGAGGTGGGGGGGATATCATAGTGGTGGTCTGGGTGTCCTCCCCCAGGGAAATTGTAAGCGTCAAAGCTTAGATTTTACTTTAGTTTGTAGGGCAAGGCCTTCACAACCACCTAAAATAGGCTAATGCAATTTACTACACAAATTATGTGACCTCTACACCAGTGGTGTAGTGGTCTAATGAATTGCAGTGGGTTACTGTATATGGCCATTGGGGGGTGGGGGGATATTATAGTGGTGGTCTGGGTGTCCTCCCCCAGGGAAATTGTGAGCATCAAAGACTTTATTTCCTGCATTCTGATACACTTTTATGCACCAATCAACGGTGGGCATCCCTTTATTTAGCCTATGCGAAGACGAAAAACATGGATGGCAATTCATAAAAATATCAAAATTATAATGGAAATTATGTTTTTACCAGGCATTGTGCATTTTTAAGTGGGTATATGGAAAACCAGAAGCTTTTTTGATGGGTATACAGCATATACCTGCATATCACGATGACCACACTGCTACACAGCCCCTTCAAGAACTGAACTGTTTTGTATGCAAGGATTAATTACATATGATATGGCAGATTGAATATGCACCACAAGGCTTAACTCATGTGTTTAGGAGCACAGAACAATTTTTAGTAGGCTCATGTGAACTACAACATAGGGCTGGGCGAAATAGAGAAAATCAAATATTGCTACTGCGATGATATTGTATAGTTGGCTATTGGTGCTTTAACAAAATGTTAATTACACAATGATATTTTTGATAAATATTCTCCAAAAATGTAATGACTTAGTGGGTAAAGAGCTAGAACAGTCTGGTAAGATCAGACACTTTACTGTAATGCAGCCTGTAAAACCAGGAAAAGACACTAGCATATTACCATATTACGATATATCCAAAATCTAAGACAATATCTAGTTTCATATCGCGATATTGATGCAACAACGATATATTGCCCAGCCCTACTACAACGTACCTCTAAATTGCAGAAATGGTGGAAGAACTTTTACTTTCTTTAAGTTGCATTACCGCAATGTAAAAATTAAATAAAAGTCATTAAAAATGTTACTTAGGTAAAAGAACATAATATTAGCATCAAAATGTCCTCAGAGTACTGAAAATAAAAGTACTCATTATGCAAAATGACCCATTTCAGAATTTTATATTACATCACTGGATTATGATTAGTGATGCATTATTGTGTAAGCATCAACAATGTTGCAGCTGGTAAAGGGGGGGCTAATATCAGTTATTTTATATACTGCTGGGTATCTTATTCAACATATTAATGTATTAGTTGATTTTTATTTTGCATTAATAATCTGAATCTGCAAAGTAACTAATGTCAAATTAATGAAGGTGAGTTAAAAGTTCAATATTGGCTTCCAAATTGCAGTGGAGTAGTAGAGTAGTATAGACTAGCAGAAATGGAAATGCTCAAACACACGTATTGCAAAACTGTACTAAAGTACAGTATTTGAGTAAATGTACTTAATGGCCCAACAGTTTCAGCTCCGATGTAAATTCAACCTATAAACGGCATATTCACGTATGCATGATATTGGTGGAGTGTGATGTAACTTGAGACACAATTCTAAGACCTTTCTGATTCAAAACATTAAAAACCAACTTCATTAGTTCTACTGGCTGTAAGCATTGAAGATGTTCTCTTGAGCGCTGCACGCCTGGTTGTCCTCCACCTTCAACTCGCCCGGCCTTCTTCCTCCCGGCATGTGAGAGAAAGGAACAGCTGGATCTGAGCTGAACTCGATCTGTTCAGATCAGCAGGTCCCAGAGGCCCGTTTTCTGTCTCTGCCGCGGTCGACTGCGGGGGCGAAACCCTTCATGTGCAGCTGTCCATGACCTGTACATGAAATACACACACACACACACACACACACAAACACACACACACAAACGTCTTAAATCCCTCAGCAGGACTCCTAGAAATCCACAATATGCTATAAATGTGTCTCTGCTACAGATCTGAAGTAGAGGTGGTTCTTGTCTCTTACACATCAACTTTGTAGCAGCCAAATAGATAGATAGATAGATAGATAGATAGATAGATAGATAGATAGATAGATAGATAGATAGATAGATAGATAGATAGAATAGATAGATAGATAGATAGATAGATAGATAGATAGATAGATAGATAGATAGATAGATAGATAGATAGATAGATAGATAGATAGATAGATACTTTATTCATGTTAAAGGATATTTTAGGCATCCAGTAGCAAGACAACCATAACACAACAAACACATATACACACATATATCACACAAAATTAAATGCAATGTTGTATAGAGTCGGCTGCATAAGAAGCCAGCACTGTCAGAGGTCCTGGGACTGAGCCACAGTCCACACAACTCTACATACTGTAGTCTAGTGTGTGTGTGTGTGTGTGTGTGTGTGTGTGTGTGTGTGAGTGTGTGAGGACTGGCACATGTACTTTGTAAGTGTTTGCCTGCTTGTGTACATGTGGAGACTTGTGAGTATGTAAGTGTGTGTTTGGTGCAGATGGGTACAGTGGGGGTATTGTGAGGGCCAGCGGAGGCTTTCTGGGAGGCGTGTGAAAACGCAGTAAAGATGTCACATTGCAGCTGGCACAGGACAGGACTGATGGACTGGATGCTTACACTCACAGAGTTGCCTTTGTGTGTGTGTGGTGTGTGTGTGGTGAAAAGAACGATCTTACCAGAGACACTCAGGGTTGTTACACTGGATGCCAATCGGCCAATAGGCCGACGGCCTCACTGCTGTTTTAGCCCTGTTGCATAACACAAGATGATGACAGTTTGGCTTGTTAAATCAGGTAGAGAAAGAAAGATAAAGAAGGCTTGTCACAATCACCACAGCAGAGGCTGAGATGTCCTGAGGTTTTTAGTCCATAACAGAGGTCAAGCTCCACATGTGTTGGATTTCCTTGATAGACTTTCATCAGACCGTCTCCTGCCGGGTGAACGGTCAAGCTTTCAAACTTGACATCTTTAGTTTTTGACACACAATTTGTAACCCCTCATTCCAAGAGACATAACATCATGAGGGTTATGCTTTTTCAGATTTTTGAAAACCTCTTTCCAAAACCGCAGAAAACATTATACAGTTGTTTTACATGCTGCACAGTACTTGTCCTGACTAGTGAAGTGAAATAGATGTGGTGGAGTTTCCTTTTTATATTGAGAGAGACGTGAAGTTACCTCAGTGATTCAGTCCAGTCCTCCACACCATTTGTGTGACACATGTCATTGTGGTTCACTTCGCAACATTTATTTGCCAGAAAAAAATGACTAAGAGAGTGTTGCTGTTGCACAGTAGGCGGATTGAGATAATGTGTGGCTTCTACCCTGAAACAGTGTAGTTTGTTATGCTGATGAATGCCTCTGTACAATAGACTGTATATTATTAATAATATACAGCCTATGGTCTATAATACATAGACTGTATTATTCAGTCTATAATATACACCATAAACACAACAAGGTTTGAACAAAAACACAAATCTGCAATCACTTAGTTGATGTGATACATATTGTGTTATTTGTCTTACAAAACATACAATGTACACTTTTCTCACATGATCAATAACTCTTTGGCCATCAGTCGGATGTAGCATATCAAGTGGGTTAATATAACACAGCGCACTATGATCAAGATAACTCAAACACATTCCCAACAATCTAGTTCCTGTTCTGACACAAATATTTGGCTTGGAGTGAATGACTAGAACATGCATTGTCTTTCACAATGTCAGATTATTTGAATTGTTCATGTTTGACAATAATACTATTGTGTATCATGACAACACTGCTGTGGGATGGTGGGAGCAGCAGAGT
This sequence comes from Percina caprodes, assembly GCA_013375575.1. Lineage (NCBI taxonomy): Eukaryota > Metazoa > Chordata > Actinopteri > Perciformes > Percidae > Percina > Percina caprodes. The sequence continues at coordinate 3,320 of JABXJD010002496.1, read as the reverse complement.
TATTTACTTGCTCCAGTTGGAGCTCAGCCTTAGACACTTTCGGAACTTTTGCGGTTGGAAGGGGATTTGACACTGGTCTCTTTTACATCGTAGGCCTAACCTCCTAATCAACAGTACACGTCTCTGTCTCTGGCAGCCATTTACCTCTCACAGTCCTGATGACCTCCTGAGTGCCGCATGCCACACTGCCATGTGAACTGAAACCCTGTGGACATATTTATTTACACTGACAGATAAGACAGGAATGGCATAAAGGCATACACACGCTGACTAACATAGCAAATAAAGTGAATGTTATAGCCATGCCAAAATTAACTAAAGGCTAGAAAGTTGATTTTTATGCATTTAAAATGTTTTTTTAAATGTATACTGCTTTACTTTGCTTCACTCTGAATGGTGTCAGAAACATTTGATAAATGTGATAAAGCATATGTGACAGTAGTATTATTTTTAAGAAAAAAATGGCCAGATGTCTTATCAGAAAAAATCATATCTATATGCTATCGTTTGCTGTACATTCAAGATTTAGTTGTTTAAAACTCACACTAGTCAGTCCCTCCACAAAAATGCAGAGTTTTTTTGTGATTGTTGCAAAAATCCTTGATAATGCTGCACGTTTTCTTAAAAAATGCGATGGAATATGTGGGATAGTTATGCAATTTTAAGCGATGAAATTGATAAAACTGCTGTTTGATGAAAAAGAGACTGTGTTTGTCTCGTTGTATAGTTACGGCACTTTATAATGTTCCCATGGCAACAGGGGAAACGTAAATGCAACATTTTTCAACTTCTTGCTAAGATGTTTGTGACTTTTTTTGCAACGAAAATGCGGGGATTATGAAATCTTGCAAGCCCTGCATTATTTTGCACAGAAATTGTCAATTTATGCGGCGAAAGTGAAAGAATGCGGCCCCTGTATAATTATTATTAGACTTCGGCTGATTATGAATTGAATTATGCGGTTGCATAATTGCGTTTTTTCTGGAGGGACTTTGCTAGTGTAATGTGGAATAAATGTCTGCCTTCTATACGTTTAAATACACTAAACATACAAATGTACATGATGTACTGGCTAAAGGTTACACGTTTTACAATATGCTTCATCTTATGGAGAACTGGAGTTGTTGGGCTGTAACTTTTATAGTGAGGAAGTGACTGTGGGCTTTTCCTCCTCTCTCCACAGGATGACAGCCGTGCATCCTGACTGCCCCCACCTCCATTTGTGTGTCTAAATGTCCACGATGACTTGGAGGAGACTTGACGGGTGGATCCCCTGCTGACACCTCCGGTCCCAAGATATCCGCCCTGACGCCCCTGTTTCCTGACGGCTTTGGCGTACTCTGTTTTTGTGGAGCGCCTCCCTCTTAAAGCTGTCACCATGGCTAGCCTGGTGCTCAACGAGACCGGAATGGAGGACTGCGGCATTGACGACTCCTTCAAGTACAACTTGTACTCGGTGGTGTACAGTGTGGTCTTTGTCTTAGGCCTGACCACCAACTGTGCCGCCCTCTTTGTGTTCTGCTTCCGGATGAAGATGCGCAACGAGACCACAATGTTTATGACTAATTTAGCGTTATCCGATCTAGTGTTTGTTTTTACGCTGCCGTTCAAGGTCTTCTACAATGTTAACCGCCATTGGCCATTTGGAGATGGACTGTGTAAAGTATCAGGAACAGCCTTCATCACCAACATCTACGGCAGCATGCTCTTCCTCACCTGCATCAGCGTGGACCGCTTCCTGGCGATAGTCTACCCGTTCCGCTCCCGCTCCATCCGCACGCGCAGGAACGCGGCGCTGGTGTGTGCCGCCGTGTGGCTGACTATCGTAGGAGGAGGGATATCAGTGACCTTCTTCTCCACCATTAACAGCACAAACAGAGCCACCACTTGCTTTGAAGGCTTCTCCAAGAGCACCTGGAGGACCTACCTGTCTAAAATCACCATTTTCATTGAGGTGAGTGAGGAGGGACTCATAATAACATAAGGGCTGTGTATCGTTCAAAAATATTCAATAGTTCCTTTACAATACTTTCTTCCATACCAACAAAAAGAAATTACACATTATTATTTATTTTCAGCTCCTACTACGTGAGCCCCGTCTCTGTGTAGTTTTTCCTGCCTGCCTCTGCGACGTGTAACGTTAGACAGTTAATCACAAGCATTATTAGATCTTGGATGCATGCTGCATGCTTATTGGCTCAGTGACTATGATGAGATTTACTCCTTGGATATTGAAATTGGGTATTGAGTGACGAGGCATTTTTCGATACTCAATACTTCAAAGGCAATTTGGTCGGTGCCTAAAAAGTATTGAATTCGGAGTCCAGCACCACACTTTCTATTAATCAAGCCAACCAGAGACATTGCAGTGATGTTTTATTTTGCTGTGCTTCTTCTTGATTTCCAGGTTGTGGGCTTCCTTCTCCCCCTCCTGGCCAACTTGGTATGCTCCTTGCTTGTTCTGCGGACGCTGCGACGTCCGATGACTGTTGGTCATGGCTGTGACAGCAAGAAACGTGTCCTACGGATGATTTTGGTCCATCTGGGCATCTTCATCATCTGCTTTGTCCCTTACAACTCTATCCTCTTCCTGTACGCCCTTGTGCGGACCCAGGCCCTGGCTAACTGCGCGGTGGAGCGCTTTGCCCGAACTCTTTACCCCATCACTCTGTGCCTTGCCAGCCTCAACTGCTGCCTGGACCCTGTGGTCTACTACTTCACCTCAGAGAGCTTCCAGAAAAGCTTGACCATGGGAGGCAAAGGGTCGGGCTCCCGGCCCGAGAGCATCCCCCAGCGACACTGAGACCCAGGACACCGAAACACTCTCCCCAGAGACACACACACTCTGGCCAGCAATGGAAAAGATTCAAAGGTGTCTGAGAGTCAGTTCTGACTTGGCAGGGACAAAAGACAGTAACGAAGGATAGTGTGGGTTTGACAGGAGCCCTGAATTTGACAAATAAGGCAATCAGCTGTTTGGTCCTGGAAGTGACAAAACACATAACTCAGCAGATTAGTTAAGTCCTGAGGTAAGTCCTGAGGTATGGCCTGGGCTTTATGGATTAATCCACTGCTGGAGCGCAGAGGAATGTATCTGTGTGTGTGTGTGTTTATTATGAGAGAACACTACAGGGATCAGAGACCCAGTCAAACCAGGACTATTGTCCAGTGACACGCAGAGCTCTAAAAGAGACTGCAACGCATCATCACTTAGGCTTAACACACACAAACACTCACAAATGCACTGGATTGTGGACAGAATGGAGATTTCTATCCACATTGTTGAAATATGCTGTTTAGTACATTTGTAACACACTGAG
>JABXJD010000027.1:4722500-4933349 GCA_013375575.1 Percina caprodes | reverse complement strand
TTTAAATCTGGCAATGCAGTGATGAATGAAACTTCAGTCACTTGTCACCACAAGGCAAAGCTTCAGCAAATCAAATTCAGTTCCATTTTTACTTTGTTCTCTTTAAAATTTATTTTTTTCTCTGTAACTTACACTGGTTTAAAGCAGGGATCTTCAACAGGGGATCCGGGACCATTAGGGGGTCTTCAGAGTGCGCCCCATGTAGGCTGAGACCTTTGCAGGGGCCCGGGTTTGAATCCGACCTGCGCCCCTTTGCTACATTTCATCCCCCATCTCTCTCCCACCTTATCTGTCTATCCACTGTCACTATCTAATAAAGGGAAAAATGCCCCCCCCCCAAAATAAATCTTTAGTGCGCAACATTTTGATATTAAAGAACGTCCGTTACATTTAAGCCGTTGTCAAATGAGTTACTACAAAACTAATGAAGACACAACTCATACTCAATATAGCTGTGTTCCGTGTCCTCCTTGGCTACTAGCGACTGCGTGCATTATTTAGCTATAATGTCAGAGAAGATGGCCTTGCATTCCTTAGTTCCAAATTATAAAGGCAAAGTCTCTCTGTTTAGGTGTTATAATGGACCCAGAGATTGTTTTCTTGCCACCTGCGTTCAGCTTTTCTCTCTTTTTTCGGATTTTACAAGTGTGACATTTCTCCATGGAGATGGATTCTTACTAGAGACAGCTTTGACCCTGGGAACAATGCCATCAATACCATTTGCAATTTTACAATTGAATTTATCTACAAGCTTAACATTTCATTTAGCTGATGCTTTTTTATCCAAAGCGACTTACAATTGCTATATACTGTATGTCAGAGGTCACACGCCTTTGGAGCAACTAGGGGTTAAATGTCTTGCTCAGGGACACATTGGTTGATGTATCGCAGTGGGACTCGAACCCAGATCTCCCACACCAAGGGCGTGTGTCAGAAGAAAACCCAGGATTCCAATTTTTTCCAGTTTTTTCCCGCGCTACGGTGTGTGGTGCTGTTGGTCACCCCAGAGCAAGCACAGTTGGACTGAGATATAAGATTCTAGTATGAAATTAGAACATCACAAGAACAGCAGCAAGTCTTTTTACTAGTCAGAACAAGACAGAGCTTCACCGTCCGTCTCCTGTTCATTCATTTCAAAGTTCTGGTCCCTTAAGAGCTTTTAGAGCCCACAGACATATATCTTATATATGTGACTTGATACAGCTTCACACTCCTACCCGCAGTCTGAGGTCATCAGGTCAGATGTTGTAAGTGGTTCCCTGCACTCATTTGTATTTGGGTGGACTGAACCTTTAACTAGATCTGTGATGTAGTTTACTAATTAACAATCATGTCAGGACACAGCATGTGTTTCCACATTGAGCCACTTTCAGATGTTTGCAACATAAGATGAGTTGTGTACGTGTGTGCGTGTGTGTGTGTGTGTGTGTGTGTGTGTGTGTGTGTGTGTGTGTTTCGCAGCATCCATTAAACCACCAAAAAAACAAGAAGAACTAGAACAGGCCAGAGGCTCTCTCTCTCTCTCTCTCTCTCTCTCTCTCTCTCTCTCTCTCTCTCTCTGTCTCTGTCACGCCTTGTGTTCTATATGCTCGCTCTGTCTCTGTCTCCCTCCATTCGTCCATCCTTCCGCTCCGTACATCTACCCGCCCCATCCCTACCCCTCACCCCACCCTGCTAGCTATTTCCAGGAGAGTGACACAAGACAAAAGTGTCTTGCTGAGTTCATGTATTTTTAGTGTGCGCACACACATGTGCACACACACACACACACAAACACACACACACACACAGTCAATTACAGCGCTGTAATGGATCTTATGACAAGACTTTCAGTTAGCTTGACACAGTTTCATCTCTAAACTCTAAAGTCTTCAAGTGCCGTGGGATCTGATATGCAAACGTTCTAACAGTATGATGAAATATTTGACATATTGCACATACTGTTTATACACTTTATAGATATTGTTTTTTTCTTTTTTGTAACACACAGTGTATTTTTATGTTTTATTTTTTTTGGTTCGATATAAAATAAAGAAACCAGAAACATAATAATGATCACTTGTCATCTATGCAAACACTTTAGAACCTCCTGGTCCATTTGGATTCTGGAGTGGATCCTCTAGCATGGCCGCCCGCGGGAACTAGGGGGTGCAGTGAAAGAGACAAACTACAACCATAATTAAAAATGACATACATTTATTTCATCCATCCATCCATCTTCGTCCACCTATCCGGTATCAGGTCGCGGGGGCTAGCAACATTTATTTTAACGAATTGATTACTGATATTGTAACGCTAGTGTGTGTTAGCGTTAACTATTAACTTGTCGTTATTACATACAAGTACTTTCGGGGCGTGGATAGAGTAACTTGGTCCATTTCTCTGATGACCTTTCTTCCAGCGTAGAACAACTCAAGACTCATATCAAAACCTACGGACCAAAGTACGGAGTGTGGATTGGTAGCTGGAGAGATACCATTTCACCTCCTGGGCACTGCCAGGTGTTCTTGAGCTAGGCAACATACCCCCCCCTCCCAACCGATCAGGGCACTGGTCCAGCACTGGCAGCCCACTCACTCTGACATCTCTCCACTAGTGCAAGAATAGGTCCTGAGCATGTGTGTGTGTATTTCAGGCCTGTGTGTAGTAATTCTAACAAAAAATAGTGTAAATTACAATTTCCCCACTGGGGATCAATAAACAGTATAAATGAATAAAACAAAATAAAAAAAAAATCAGTACAGAAGTTAGCTTGCCTATAACATGGCATGAAAGCACATTTTAGATTTCTTCATAAATCAATCCAACAGGCTACAGCTAACTTTTGATTTCATTTAGTTCAGTGGTGTGATTTATACCATTGTATTTTGAGCTTGTAGTAGGCCTATTCTGTACCATTGTCGTAGCTTTGGGCCTATAGCCTGCGTTACCCGTGCCTAGTTTTTCCCCTGTCTTGGATTTTTGGATTTCATTCTTATTTTTGTTTTTCCGCTTGTGGAGCGTAGCGATGGATGCAGTGTGGTGTGTGGTGGTTGACTTTGGCTGAAAATGTCAATCTGGAAAATGTATTTCCCGTGGCCATGTCTTCTAGTCTGATTTGACTAGACAGACCCACACCTCCACACACACACAGTCCTCATGGTAATTACCAACTGAAGTCCATCAGCAGAGAGCAGTGTTACTCGTGGTCAGGACCTTCAGATGAGATTATGTCGTGAAGCATCACAAATTATGTTTTATTCAATAAAGGTGTTTTTAGCTGTCAAAGAAAAGCCACACACACAAAGATAGCCTGCCCTAGTTAAAAAAAAAAAAAAGCTACAAAGTTTAAGTTGACGATATGAGAGATGCTATAACTTTGTTGAATATCACGCTAATGATAATACTAATAAATAAAAAGTGTAACCATTCTGCATTCTACATAAAAATACCACACATTGCTAGTTGAATTTAAAACATATGAAAGGAAATAATTTCCAAAATTTGAATTAACTGAACATTGTATTCAATTTAAACATTAAACACATTTGCAGTTTTCTACTGATATTTCCTCTCAACCAACACTACAAAATCTCTAAATGCTTTTTGCAATGTATTTATTTGATATATAGTTATAGATATTGTGATGAAGTTGACAGTGATTGACCCCACTGACTGCACTCAGTCTCAAAAAAACTGCTTCTGAACACACCTCCCCCCATCCCATACGAACATTCATATTACAATTATGACAAACCTGAATAAGATAGATGGAAAAAAAGTTATTTTAATACTGAAGCATGCTTACAACTTGTCCCATTTACTGTTTGTTTCCACCTGCTGTTTTAGCCTGTTTTGCATGGTAATAATATTTGGTGGTTCATGTATAACTGGGATATGAAAATTCAAATGTAAACAGATTAGCCTGTGCAAGACTTAAGCAGAATATGAGGTTTTCTCTGTGGGAGACACTCACAATACATCCCACTGATGAGGACTAGAGGACTTTGTTGCTAATATTAAGTAATGCCGACCTTACACCAAAGTCACTGTCACAGACAAATTTCCAATATGAAATCCTGAGCGTGTTGGTAGATACTTATGCCATGATACGATATTATTGCGATTTGAAACATATTAAAATATTCTGCGATATATTGCAATTCATTACCTTTTTTCCAACTTCTATTTTTTCCCAATTTCAAATGACGTCCCTAAAAGGAAACTTTGTCAACATCTGTTTTATCTAAAAAGAGACATTTCTCTGTTTGTTCATATCACTTCAATTTTATTGCTGCAAAATGGGACAAACTGACCAACACATATATAATAAAAGATCCATACTTGGCGTCTGTGTATTGTAACCTAAGCACCACCTCCCCCAGTCATGTCGCCCTGCCTGTCGAGCTTTAAGTTCTCACATGGCACATATACAGGTCATACAACAGTGGTGGATTTACCACTCAAAATGCGTAGTCATTTATGCTACAGTTGCTTACACAGGCATCTCATTGGAGTTAACTTTGATGTTTTTCCAGCTTCTTTTAAAGATTAAGATCCTTTTTTTAATACAAAACATCCGCTAAATCGCGTTTGCAAAAGCCACCAGACTCCATGTAAATAAACAGTAATTTTAACATCGTAAAATACACTTTATTCAAAGTTGACAGAAACAAAATAAAACAGTGAAAAGCCATGGTGGGTCGTTTTTTCACTTTTCCAACCATCACAACTCTAGTTCTGTTTGAAATAAACACATATATTACAGATTTACATGTGAAAATATGTTGTCTCTATACACGCTAAAAGCATTGATTTTTAAATGGAGTCTGGTGTGTTTAGCTCTAACGACCTCAGAGCTGTTTGAGGTTAAACAGAAAGTTTAACCTTTAGCTTTAAAAAGACACCATCCACCAAACTATTTAAATAGTGAGAATTAGTATTTTGATTATAGTATTATACTATGATTGAAACAATCGCTTTCAGAAGTCAAGCAAAGGATAATTAGTCTGTTAAAAATCTGAGATCACACTCTCCATATACTCTTTATACACCCTGCACAACCCCATCAGCAGCAATCTGAAGCCCAAACGTTACCTGGCTGTTGGGGCCGTCAGATTGGATTATATACCGAGGCTTTATACCTTATGTTTTATTCACGAAAGGTGTTTTTGGCTGTCAGGGAAAACCAGCCAGGGAAGAGGGCACACACATCTGCGTGCCTACACTTAGAACCACAAAGTTAGAGATGCTCTTACCCTTATCAAATTATTAGCGGCCACACAGACAGAGTACAAGCTGTTCTTTCACAAGTGATTTAAAATGCAAGCAGAGAGCAGACCCCCTTCCGAATAAAACAAGTTTAAAAAAAGTTGGACATGCCAGACGCAAGTTGAAAGAAGCAAACACACACAACACAGACTGCGAATGCACACATTTTCGGTATTTTTGTGAATACCGACAAAGTGTTTTAAGTCCCGGGTCTGTATTTAGCCAGGATGTCAGAGTAGGAAGTCAGTCCAAACTGACCTAAAAATGGTCTTACTTTAACAACTAAGGGAAAAAAGTGTTTTTATCAACTCTTTTAATGCAGCATATACAACCGAATCACAACTGTCGGTACAACTACAACTAGTAGTTTTTAATTTACAGTTCAGCCCACTCTCCCCGATGAGTAATCCCTGTCCTTGCTGAAAGTCAGTGAAGCAAATATCTCTGAAAGCCTGCTCTGAGGAAGGAGCACTATTATAATATTTCTATTAAACTGGGAGTCATTGTGAGAAAGCTTGATACATTTGGGCCCTAATTTCTTCCATATGAAGCCTCCCATCTTCAGTAGTGGTAGAATAGTAACTAGGTACACTTTTCCCAGTGTTGTACGATACTAGGGTACTTGTACTTACTTTTATCTTTTTTTATGCTCTACTTCCACTCTACTGCAAATATTGTACTTTCTACCTCATGACATGTATCTGAGTCAGTAGTAACTTTTAAAGATTTTAATTTTCTACTACTTCATCAGCTTTTATAGGTAGGGTTGGTAATGTTGAAGAGCTAGCAAGATTTGAAAGTAGCATCTACTCTTTTGATACACCAAACTATATTTTTCCATTATGTGTATACAAACCATCTATTTTTCTACTACTTTATATATGTATATAGTTGCTCTCAGGACTGTGCACCACATTCCCCCCTCTCTTGATTCCTTTTTTCCTGCACTACTTACATTTGATATTTTTATATTTTATATTTTTATATTTTGTGTTGACACTGTAAAGGGGTTGCTTAAATCTTGTTGCACAGGTACTGCACTTGTGTATAATAACAATAAAGGCATTCTGTGTATTCTATTCTATCTATCTACTCGGGGCTCTGTCTAACCCCTCCCCCTGCCCTTGGGGCTCAGCGGAGAAAAGACTAGGGTTGGGTACCAAAGCATCCCAACGACGGGACATACAACAGTATGCAGCTAAATACACAAACTAGTTGCACTGTGGCCCCTGCCTGCACAACACAGAAGGGTTAATGGTGGATTTACCTTAAAATGGTAAGCCTGAGTTATTGTAAAATACCCTTCTCCCATATAGTGGTTGTTTTTGTTCTTTAACAGCAATTCTGTGGTGAAATAAGTTATTGTTGTAAATCATTGTTATTACATTTTTAATAAATCTTCAAATTTGACCATATGGCCTTAGCAATAAACCAGAGTTCTTAAATGTCGGGTCGTTTTGTGCTCTCTTTTTTTTTTAATTACATTTTTTAAGTATCTGTCAGTCACTTTTTAGGCACCGGGACTATTTAACTTAAAAAGTTTATGATAAATATAACACTGCACTTTAAGAAATCTTTGTATTTACAGTTTTATGTCTCTTTATGTGTCTTTTTTGTGACACTTTTCCTGAAGTTTTTGTCACTTTTTAATTTTTATTCAAAGAAGTCCACTTTGTCACTTTTTACGACACTTTGCATTTGCAAATGCACATGCACACACGTGCTGTGTTGAATATTTTATTTTTCTCCAATCAAAACCACACCTAATTAAAATCCATCAGTGTTGTTCTCTTCCTCGGGCAAATTGCCTCAGCAGCCCTCAGCTAATGGACTACTTTTAGAAAGTGTGTGTGTGTGTGTGTGTGTGTGTGTGTTTTTCTAGGCTTAAATGCCTTGCGGACACACTGACCAATGCATGTATTCAAATGTAGCCTTTGGGCTTGAGTTAAGTGTTCAAACCATGTATTTCCATGAGCTCTTAGCCTAAGAAAGAGAGAAAAGTGCGTAGAGAAAGGGAAATTTAGAACATGTATGTATGCAGACTGATTTGGGGTCTATGGGCAGATCCCCCTAACTTGGGTCACACGTCTAAAAATTTATTTTTCTGATTATTTTCCCGAAATTGATTTATGGTTGCTTTCACATAAAGCCTTTAACCCTGATGGTGTGTTTGAATTCACAGAGCTTCATGGGAGTTTTAGTTGGGCTTTGCTTGGATTAGCTGCCTCGAGTCTTGCTCAATGGCACGCCCGTGAACCAGTGTGTAACTAAGGAAATAGCATGCAGAGTGTCTTCATATATATATGTGTGTGTGTGTGTGTGTGTGTGTGTGTGTGTGTGTGTGTACTCCTGAGCACTTCGGCCATATTGCTGTTGAGCCACTAACTTTGTTGGCCTGGTTATGTCAGTGCATCAGCGATTAGTTTCAGATGGTTGCAGTGGCGTGCGGACATCGCCCGCAATGATTCGCATCGCACATCTCTGAGCTTGTTTAGGAACATCGGTTCACTTCTTTATTTTCTTGCTTCCTCATCTTTCTCCTCCTCCTCCTCCTCCTCCTCCTCTATTTCCACATCTCTCTTTGAATCCGCTGGTGTCCAACTCAAATCGCTCGGTTTGTTTTAGATAATCACGTCATTTAGCTGTTTTAATTTCAAAACCTCAAACATGAATTCACCCACTTCTTTCAATCTTCCTTTCTTCTATCTCTCTCCTTCCCTCTGGGTTTTCATTTCCACCCTCATTCCTCTTTCCTTGTGTTTTCTTCTCAATTTTCTGAGCTTATTTATGTAATCAACGCATTTAGCTGGTTTTCTATTTTAACAGCCTTTGGAGACTCTTTCTTTCTTTCTCACATGACTCACAGCTTTGTATCTGTTCAGTGTTCCTCTATTTCTGTTTCTCTCTCTCTCTCTCTCTCTCTCTCTCTCTCTGTAACTGTGTCTCTCTGCCATGTTGAACTACCCACTAAATGTTCCACATCTTTACAACCGTCTGTTTAGACTTGATAACGTCTGATTATATATACATTATGTGCTTAACACTCATCTCTGATGTCTCTCTTAAGATGTGCTTTTGCAGCATCTGGGGGCAGTACAACGTGCTATTCAACGTTAGGATTACTCCAGATGCAGGGAAGAGGAAATCCTACTCACAGTCACAGTTCTGCTACTTTGATGTGATTTTACTTATAACAAAACAGACTGGTCTAAAACTGATGCTTGAAAGTCATGGCCATGTACCAGGTAGGAAGGGTCTAATGAAAAGACACTATTAAATTGCATTATGGGAAGGGTAGGAGCTTGAATGTTGGGACTATGTGTGTGGGAGTATTCTTGGATAAAAGTGCAGTATAATATTTCCTGGGGTCTACTAGAATAGGGTGACATGCTTTGATGTTTTAAAAAAAACATATGTTAATCATACTGCCCATCGCTGCAGCTCCTCTGTCTGAAACACTAGGCTTGTTCGAGATGAACTGCACCTCGCCTGTAAAGTGGACGAGAGCAGGCGGCAGTAGGGGGGGGGGGACAAAAAGCTGCGGTAAAGTAGGACAGTTTCCAGCCGATTTCAGACTGGACAGGAAGTGACAAAAACACTGTGGGACAATTCCGATTTAATAAAATGTTATCAGACCCCCATATCTGCTTGACCCCCATATGAGCTTGTCTCTAGTTGTTTTAATTATGACAGAGTAACTCTCAAAATGCTCTACATGCGATCTGTTGCTGATGTTAACAACAGACTGTAGCGCTAACGCTAACTATCAGCCACACAACATGTGTTCTGTACAGAATAAGCCTTTAAATCAGACAAATAGCAATTAAAATCCCTTTGATTCAAAATCAATAAAAGTTTATACAAGACGTCATCATGTTGAGTCGATTGTTAACCAATCAGCTGTTAAATCAACTGAGAGGCCGGCGTTTCCCAGCATGCTCTGGGTCCGCCTGGGTCTTGCAATCGGTGAAAAGCAACTGCGTTTCCTGCGTCTCAGAACTGCGGCCGCCTTGCTCTTGTGAGATTATCGTGACCTACGTAGGCATGACGTCAGAGCAAGTCGGGATCAAGTCGGACACAAATGTAACCGGCATGCAACGGGCGCCGATCGCTGGGGATCGATTCTGCGCTGACCTGGCTCATCTCCAACGAACCTACTGTCTGAACTCTTGAGCCGCCTCCCTGAAACGCTCCAGTCTGCTCTGATTGGTCAGCTGGCCCACTCGGCTGTGATTGGTCAACCAAATTCAAACAAGCCAATGGGCGGGCTGTGTTTGCTCAGGCAGCACCTTCTTCTTCTTCTTCTTCTTCTTCTTCTTCTTCTTCTTCTTCTTCATTGCAATTTCAGATGTCGTTCTGCCAATATCTGCAGCAGGTCACAGCTGATGGGGTCAGTTCAGCCAGGTCCTGGGGGTTCACACTTGAGTAGGTGAGACATTGTCTGTACTGCTCCACAGCTGCATGTGTCTTCTATCTGGCGGTTCAATGCTTTCATAATTGATTTGCACCTCCCCTGTTCCACAGGTTAGTCATGGGGGGTCATGCCCGCTGGCGAGACATTCAGTCGGGGTGATTCCTCTTTCCATCCAGTTCTGGGCTTGTGTGTTTAGCTGGTTCCATTCAGCTTTCCAGATGTTGGTCCTTGCTACGTCTTTGATTGTCTGGAGAGGTTGGACTGTCTGATGTCTCTCGTCTCTGATGTCTCTCTTAAGATGTGCTTTTGCAGCATCTGGGGGCAGTACAACGTGCTATTCAACGTAAGGATTACTCCAGATGCAGGGAAGAGGAAATCCTACTCACAGTCACAGTTCTGCTACTTTGATGTGATTTTACTTCCTTATAAGAAAACAGACTGGTCTAAAACTGATGTTTGAAAAACATGGCCATGTACCAGGTAGGAAGGGTCTAATGAAAAGACACTATTAAATTGCATTATGGGAAGGGTAGGAGCTTGAATGTTGGGACTGTGTAGGGTAATTAGTATCAGGATATCTCGGCCTCTGCATGAATTTAGACCATTCCTCTGTCGATCTGTCCCTTGTGCACTATCTTTATGGAATGGCAATGATAAATAAATGATAAATGGCCCTGGAGTTCAGTCAGGGTGGAGGTGTTGTGTGTCCGTGCAGGGGGTGCCTGCTGTTCAACTCCTCTGCTCTCTGCTCGTCTTGGGCGACAGCACCTACCGACGGCACATATGAAGAAGTGGGCTGGCTTTTCTCAATCAGTGACATCACTAGTTGAGGAGTTTCAAACAGGAATGTGGGCATTTTGTTGAGAAATAGTGCTGTCTCTGGGAGAGAAAGCTCTATTTGGAGTGAAATGTGTTTTTTTCTTTCGTACTTCATACATCTATTACATACACATCTAACTATATAACAAACTAAAAGATGGGACATATAAACAAAAACATTATAGGGACACCGTCAAACAAGTCTTTTCTTCCTTCTTCGTCCAGCTTCACCTGAATAACTGCACTACATAGACTTGTGCTTTTGTTACAGATGTGATCCATCAGTGTCTCTATCTTAATGTGTCGGCCAGTACATTCAAATCAGCACATGGATAACAATAATAACAACAATAACGACAACGACAATAACAATAATAATAACAATAATGAGAACAATAACAATAATAATAGCATTAATAACAACAATAATAACAACAATAAGAAGAAGAAGAACAACAACGATGATGACAACAATAATGATAACATTAATAATAATAATAATAATAACAATAATAATGATAACAAGAACAATAGCAATAATGACAATACTAATAATAATCATAATAATAATAATAATAATTACAGCAATAATAACAATAACAACAGTAACAAAACAATGACAACAACAATAATAATAACATTAATAATAACAATTATAATAATGATGACAATAATAATAATACCAATAACAATAATAATAATAAAAATAATAGTAATAATAATAATAATAATAATAATAATAATAGGCTTAACATAATGCTTAAAATATAAAATCATGTCTCTTGTGTTAGGATTGTGCCTCATCATGAACAGCAGGACTCCTGTCTCTAAGTACCATTGACAGCTCCTGTATTTCTGTCAGTCCCAAATCAGAACCTTGGACAGCAGCCGTGACACATTTTGGTATGGGAGCGCTCTGACTATGTTATTTTGTCTTCTAACTTCCTGTCTGCACAGGAAATTGAATGTTTGAATGTATGAACACATCGCGGGTACATTTTAGCAAATATCTGACCAGTTTTATAATATAACATGCAGCGTGAATAACTGGTTTCCTAACTTTACTAGCATTATATTTAAGGGTGCATCAAGAAAACATATGCAAAGATATTCCTAAAGTCAGGGCAAATACTAAGTGGTTGTTACTAAGTGGTTGACTTTTTAGAGTGGATATTATTAATTAATATTGGCCACGCAAAAAACTGACAAATGGGAGGTCAAATTGGACTGAAGAGGATGCACATGAAGAAAACATTAAAAGTAAATGTAACGTGAAGGTATACGAATGAATGATGAACAGATAGATGGATAAACTTCACCATTTCTTAAGTCGCTGTTAAAAGAGCCTTAAAGGTCCCGTGTTGATACATGTGTACATGCTTTAATGTTAAAAAAAAAAAAAATCACCTGTATTCTCCCTCCACCGGAAAGCTATCAGCGCTTGTCTCTTTAAGCCTCCCTCCTGAAAAAGACCAGGCGGGAGGGACCTGCTCTGATTGGTCAGCGTTTCTGTACTATCATTAGGGAATAACCTATATATAGTGTAGTTGTTGTGACATCACATCACAAATTTCTGATTCCAGGCTGTGTGCATTTCTCCGTGGATTGGACGTGTTGATACTTTCACAAGATTTATACAGCACCTCAGTTTTTACAATATGGGACCTTCAAATGCACTTTACCATACACACATGCAATATAAAGGAACATACACGCACAGTGGAATACTCAAGTAGCTGGAACTTGAAGCAGGTATCTGTACATGTTCTAAGTATCCCTTTCAGCTGCAGTACTCCATCAGCTTCAAATTATTGAAATGTAACATGTAGCGAAACATGTGTGGGTGCTCTAATGGATTAGGGTGGATGACGGAGCACTGTCTGTGTACTGTATGTTTTGCACATCTCATACCCGTTTCCTTTGGATTCCAAATGAAGAGTTTGGCCGTTCCACATCTTTCCTAAACACACTCATGTCTTCCCTCTCCTTTCTGCCTCCTAATCTCTTTATCTTTTTTCCTGCTTCTTAATTGACAAATGAATCGGTGAGACAGTATTTAGCTCACAATGCTATCCGGTGTAGCTTAGACAGGAGATGCATGCTGTTCTTTTTTGAAGAGTACTTTACGTCTCATTAACTTTAATCTTAAATCCTGCTGGTTCTGCACATTAAAGTACACTCACAAAACACACACACACACACACACACACACACACACACACACACACACACACACACACACGTGATTGCACCATCAGGCTACAGTAGCTACGCACATGCTGAGGTCATGCAAGTGGTTGAGGTCAGGGTCGCACATGGCCCTAAGAGCTATGCAAACACACACACTCAGTCTGTCTACATATGGCACACACACACACATGCACGCACACACACACACATACGCACGCACGCACGCACACACACACACACACACAGACACATACACATTCTCATACACACACCTATTGTCTGCATCCATTAGCTTTGCTTTGCTGCTCTGACCTGACCTGGCCTTGCCTAGACCTACTTTGTTGTTTATATGAGTGAGTGTGTGTATGTCTGTGTGTTTTGTTCTGCTCTCCAAGTGCAGCATATCTGAAGGTATGAGGCACTTTTGCTTTTCTGCCTGTGCGCTATGCTGAAGAGGAGTGTTATACTACCTTTCCTGGTTGGATTGTCTGTTTTGATAAAGAACACACTGTACCTGTGTGCGTGTGTGTGTGTGTGTGTGTGTGTGTGCTGCTTATGGGGATGTGACGCAGACGCTTGCTCTAGGGCAATGCTTTTCTTAACTTCTGTTAAACCTCCCTCCGACTGAGGACACTTTTCTTCTCAACAGGCTGCATCCCTGTGCCAAAGGTGGCCAGGTTGTCTTTTGCATTCCCGTTCTTCCTGCTGCTGTGTGAACACAGTCAGCATAGCTGCAGGGTCTTAACAAGGAGCTATTGTTTGTTATTGCAACAGCTTAGGAGAGTTTTTGTGCAAGAAAGAGGCCGACAAATTGCTAAAGAGAACCTCAATAACATGCACTTTTGTGTCAACTATGTGCAATGGTGGAGGAAGTATCCAGATATTTTACTTAAAGTGCTCATTTTATGCTTTTTGACTTTTTTCTCCTTCCTTTATTGTGTTATATATCTTTTTTTGTGCACGTTGTAGGTTTACAGAGTGAAAAAGCCTAAAGCCCCCCCTCCCCAAAGGGACTTACCATCTCCAACAGAAAACCCTGTTCACAAACTGCTCCAAACAGCTGTGTTGTAGTCCAGCCTTTACTTCAGAGACAAACGTGCATCACTTTGTAACACACGTTATAATGTCCGCCTAGCTGCTAGCGTGGTACGCCCGCATAGTCTGCTTCTGACTGGCTAGTAGTCCTTACCTAGGTACTGGGCATGTGGGACTCCCAACAAAGATGGAACAAAAGTATAATGTCTCACTCTGTAGCTAAAACTCAACACACAGGGTGAAAAGAGGAGCTGCAGCAATGTGCAGTACAACAAAACTATGGTGTTTTTTGAAAATTAAACCATGTAAACCTATTCTGACATAACCTTTAAATACAATTATTAACCTGAAAATGAGCATAATATGAACACTTTAAGTAAAAGTACTATTACCACAACATTTCTAGCCCTGCTGCTGCATGTTTTCCCAAAGCAACACGTTTACAATGTCAAAGCCCTCTAGTAGCTGTAGGACCTATGACAGGAGCAGTAGGGACGAGGTCTGGGTAGATGGATGGGTCAACAAAGCATTGGACTTAACCAGGAGTTTATTATTTTATTCCATCCATGATGACAGAGCTCCTTAAACGTTACACACTCAGTGAAATGAAAAATACAAGTTCTTATCCTGGCTCCCTGTGTTAACCGTTAACTATCTCTTGTTACGTGCTAAATATGTGTCCAAAGAGATTGTTTTTGAGTATTTTGTTGAACACAATCCCTCTCTTTTCTCCTCCTGTAAAAAAATATATATATATATCTATGATGATTCATCTTGAACATTTGATTTTTCCAATCAAATGTGATTTACAGTCTTGGTGAAGAAAAACAGTATTAGAAGCAACATGCATAATTCAGAAGGAGCTAGTTATCTCCAGAAGCATGTTTCAAGCACTTTTCTCCCTCCACACCAATCAACGATTAAAACAAAACAAATGAAACTGTCATTTTGTGCGCAATCTCTTTCCATGCATATTTTTTTGTCTGTAATTGTCAGTGTGGCGCTTCTCACATTTGCCTTTGCTTTTTAAAAAAATAAATAATTTTCAGTACTTGTATCCATATTTAGTTGGTTGGGGACTATTTCCTAATTTGTAATTTCTTTATTTTAGATAAAAATAGAAGAGACTTTTTGGGCATTTTAGCCCTTTATTTAACAGGACATATGAAGACATCAAAGGGGAGAGAGAGGGGGTGAATGACATGCAGCAAAGGGCCGGAGTCGAACATGGGCCCATTGTGCCGGGGAATGAACCTTTATGCATGGGCGCCTGCTCTACCAACTGAGCTATCCGGGCGCCAACCTAATTTGTAATTTCTAATATTAATTGCTTTTTGAGATGTGGTGAAATTGACACAAAACTTCAATAATCGTACAGAATAGTGTCTCAGGGAAATATAAAAGGTTACTTCTTTACTGTAAGTAGGTGCGAGCTGCTTGATAAATGTTTCTTTTTATTCACTTTTATGGATGAACATTTACTTTTAGGTTGGCTCTTTAGACCATTATTGAGTGTAATTCTCCTAATTTTTGATAAATAGGGGCCCTGGCTTGGTGGAGCAGGAGACTCCCTGCTATAAAACTGGTCAAAAAAACATTGCAGGTGAGTGCAGGAATCCCCTGTTTTTTACCTGGGATCACATGACCTAGCCCAGCTGAAGCTTGCATATGCTGGGCCCATGGAAAAAGCCTAAAAGAGTTAAAGATTAAAAAACAGCAACAAAGCCGTTTTTGCTACAAGACACTAAGAGTGGGGGAAATAATCGATACAGCATAGCATTGCGATATTTTCAATGGCAATACTGTATCGATACACAGGTGCCAAGTATGGCTATTTATTTATTTATTTATTTATTATATCAATTTGTCCCATTTTGCAGCAATAAAATTGAAGATAATAAAATAGATGTTGACAAAGTTTCCTTTTGGGGACGTCATTTGAAATTGGGAAAAATTAGAAGTTGGAAGAAAGGTAATAAATTGCAATATATCGCAGAATATTGTATCCTGCCATCAACTGTCGCTGCCTGTTGCTCATTGGCTGGAATAGTATTTTGTGGCTCGCACTCTTTGTCTTCTATTGACACAGCCAATGCACACAGAAAATGGAGAGCTAGATGACTGTGAGGAGATATTCACTGAATTTAACAAAAAGTGTATTGGATTAACATCACTTACTACACCTTCAACTGTCATGTGACCTGTCGTTACATGACGTAATTTTGTAGGATATCTTATGAATTGGTGTGCATACATTTACATTCGATATCATTGGAAGCCGCTTGTGAGAATGCGTTGTCCAGCTTGGGCCCCCAGAGCTAATGGAACCGCCCCAGTATGGCCCCTGTGGTTTGCTTTATTTATTCATCCATGTCGCGGTTAATGCAACACTGCTCCAACACGGTTCTCATCTCCAGTGATCAGTGATTGTGAAATAGCTTTCATGGGAACAGTGTTATTGATTAGATAATAAGTGTTACAGTCCCCCATAGGAGGAATGCATCGATTGTGCATACATTGAAAGAAACACAGCACAGCAGGTTGGTCACCAGACCCAAACTTTTAAAAAGAAATTTGCACTTGTAAAAAATATTCTCACACGCATTATCTGAATTCGAACACAAAGGACAAAAATACATAATAATAATGTATACTTTATTAATCCCGCACAGAGAAATTACAGTGTTTTCACTCTGTTTTTATTACACACATGCCTGAATTACACACATTCTCAGTACCTATACATGCAGTAATGGAGAAAGTCAGAGTGTGTGTGTGTGTGTGTGTGGGGGGGTGCCCAGAGCAGTTTGGGGTTCGGTGCCTTGCTCCAGAGCACCTTGGCAATGCCCAGGAGGGGAACTGGCACCTCTCCAGCTACCAGTCAGCCACCATACTTTAGTCTGTATGAGGACTTGAACCAGCAACCCTCCGGTTCCCAACCCAACTCCCTACGGACTGAGTTACTGCCACCCTCATGAGTGCTTGTAAGAAGAAAAAAAAAGAATCTGAAGGTGCAAATCTGAAAATGTTCACGCACCTGTATTGTGAATGTGAAGTCACAGAGAAAATATTCACTAATGTACCTAGATGTAAATGTAGATTGATATTTACATGATCACGACAGCTGCAAACTTGTAATGCAGCATTCACTTGTATAGTATATATATATATATATATATATAGTATATCTATTTTTTAACTCGGCTTCATTTTCCAGCTTGTACCTGTGGACTTAGGCTGTGGAGCTCTAAGCAAACAGAATGTGGGACAATGGGTTTAGGAAAAGAAGAACTGGGTTGGCTTTAGTTAACCCTTTAGTTAACCCTCATGTTATCCTCGGGTTCCTACATCACTGTTCTTTTTAACTACCCAAAATAACATTATTGATTCCACACAACGCTCTTTGGCAAGTACAAATCTCTACTTTCATGAATTTTGGTCTTTTGGGGGGTTTTATAGCAAGTGGTTTTGAAATAGTATTGAGTAAAAGTTGACATATTCCAGTCTGCGATTATCCATCAACATACATTCCTTTAATATTTAGTCTAAATAATTCCTAATTTCAGATTTTCTAACTCAAACATTATAAGTATAATTTCCTATAAATTAGGTTTATTGACCATTAATTACAAAAACACTGTTAAACAAAAGTTAATGTTACACAGTGTTAAAAATGTCAAAAACGTGACAAACATTGAAAAAAGGGACAAAAACGTAAGAAAAAGTTAAAAACATTGATCAAAAAGCGGGAAGACAACACAAGGGTTAAAAAAGATGGAGGCCAAACAGCGTTGATAACCATGCTAAAAAGCGTGTATGCGTCTTGATTACACGCCGATAATGGCATACGGATTGGCGTGTCATGCACACGCCGTTTCATGAGATCAGTCTGCATTGAAGCTTGGTGGAATAGCAAGCTAGTGTAAGATAACTACCCAGCCAGCCCACTTCTAAATAAATCCCCTTTTAACCCTTGTGTTGTCTTCCCGTCGACCATGCAACTTTAAGTTTTTTTGGCTCAAAATTTAAAATTAAAACCTTAACACACTTTTACAGCTTTCCTGGTGTTTTTGTGACATTTCTCAAAGTTCACTTTTTTTGATGTTTTGTTTGATTATTTTCTGCGCATTTTGGGACATTTTTGTTGTTTTTTTCAACATTTTTGTCACTTTTCTCAACGTTCTTTTATAAAAATAAAAAAAAAAATGAATGAAAAAGAAATTCTTCAAATGGCATAAAATTAAATAAACACCCAATCTAAATAAATGTAGTGAACTGGTCATTTATGGTACTCGTGAAGAACGTTGTGCGGAACCATTCATGTTATTTTTTTAGGACAATTTGTTTGAAAAAAAACTAATTTCTGATATAGAATCTTTTTGAAAATGGGTCAAACTGGACTTTTTTGTTCCGCAAGTTCTCATTTTGCAACATATTTACCTTCATATAGACTTTTTTTTTCACAGCAGTCATGTTAACATGTCATAGTAAGAAAAGCACAGGTGTATTCAAAACCATTAATGATGGCTGCATTCCACTTCGGTGAGGCCCTTCTATTGTGCATGATGGCTCGCTGGGACACTTGATGGAATTGAAACGTCGTTAATGTTATCAATTTCAGCTGTGCTTTTCCTACTATGACAAGTCAAAATATCTGCTGAAGTAAAGGAGGCCGACTTTGTGAGGGCCATTAAAGCCAGAAATGTGGAGCGACCTCTAGCTCACCCAGTAAGAGCGGCCCAGGCTTGAGTCTGACCTTTGGCCCTTTGTTGCGTGTGATCCTCCATCTCTTTAAAAAAAAAAAATACTAATGAAAGCCAGGAAAGTTAAGAGTGGTCCCTTTTTCTTATCCCCTCTGAGAACAAAAGAACAATAACTGGACTGGCAGAGGGGGAGACACACACACACACACACACACACACACACACACACACACACACACACACACACACACACACATTTAGAGTCCCATGAAACTGTTATTGTTCTTTGCTTTATTGTTACCTTGACATTTATCTCTTCACTTCAATTAACTTTTATAGCATTTTTCCTTGTACTCCTCTCATTGAAAATGTTGATCTTGCTGTTATTCCCTCAGTATTCACATTCATTCCACTCAGAGTACACTGATGTTACATGTACTACTGCCGTATAAATAAAGTCTCATCGAATGGAACTGTGCCGAGAGACAAGGGGGAAGTGAAGTAAATGGAGGAATGAAAGAGGAAGCGAGCGAGAGAGAGAGAGAGAGAGAGAGAGAGAGAGAGAGAGAGAGAGAGAGAAGCAGGCAAGAATGAGTAATAATTAGGGTTGAATATGAGGTATGGAAACCAAGAATGGGGTGAAGAGAGAGGTGAGAGGAGAAAGAGAAGAAGAAGCATAACAGGAAGGAGGAAAGGAGTGCTGTGAATGGGTCCTGCCCGGGGAGGGGAGGATTACCACTTCACAGAAAAAATAATGAAAGGAAGAGGAGATTATAGGAGGAGAGTGGAGCCTTTGCCACCACTATGTCTATTAACTAGGCAGCATACACTAATGCAAAAGTCAATACAGTTAAATCTGTATATGATGAGGATAGAAAACACACTCATTTTACAATAAGGCACATTGATCTATCTGCCATACCTGTATGTATGCATTTACTGTAAGATACAAGTTCCTACATGTTTGATAGTTACAGAAGCTCATTTGGTTAAACAGTTTGTAACTTAAAACAATGTTGACCTTTCCCGACTTTCTCAGTTGCCTTCAACAGCCTGAGGACTGATTTCTATGTAAAGGACACGGGGTAGAGTTTCTGGGAAAATCCAAAGAGTGTGCTCCTGAGTCCTTCTCCCTCTCTTTGGCTCCTTTTAGCCAGCTGTATGCTTAGAATGGTGTCAGCTAACATCAACTAAGGGCCGCACCCACCACAGAGTCCACACACGGCGTGTTTCCGTTATATATGTTTTGCTGTGGCGGACAGGAGACGGACCCAAGGTTGGAGGCTGTGGCGGGTGCCGGACCGCCCCGACTCCCCGGATCATTAACACATTCTCCTCCCCTTTCACTGCTTTGCCCGCCCAGAGAATTTGGCCCACCCATGAGAAAGAGACATCATGGCTTTCAAACGAGCAAAGTGGCAGTTGGTCAAGGCCACACCCCCAGCCTCCACCTCTTATCTTACCTAAATTATAGTTTCACATTTGTACATTATAATTCTGTGGCAATTGAACCGATTCCTCAGATAGGGGCACTATGAATATGCTTATACCCTAACATGCATGTTTACTTGAACTGGCTTGATATTATTGATAACGTATTTTTGTTATTGATGTTTCTCTCTCACACACACACACACACACACACACACACACACACACACCCCAATATATCAGCATTTGTCTCTCTCTCAGGCTCATTATCCCTCTTGCTTTGGATGTGTCTTTCCTCTCAATACGGTACCTACCCACGCTCACCGCTATATATAGTACCTGCCGTTTTCCCACAATCCCCCTCTTCTCCTCCTCCTCCCGTCCTCCACCTCTTCTATTCAGCTCCCCATTAAACACACTCATTTCACCTCAAAACTAAAGTCTAGCGCCAAGGAGGAAGACGGGAGAGGAGGAAAGGGAGAAAGAAAAGAATGGAAGGACTGGGGAGAGAGAGAGGAAACAGGATAAGATGGAATGAAGTGGAGAGAGTGTAAGAAAACGACTCTGAATCAGAGTGAGAGCTTAAATACAATGCTTAGAGAAAGGTTAAGAATGGAGGGGAAAGCGAGTGGGTGAGTTTGAGTGATGAAACATTTTGCATTCATGCGATCCTTCCACAGTCACTTCAGTACTTCTGGCTGCACGTAAAGCTGCTGATCAGTGGTGGAATGTAACTAAGTACATTTACTCAATGGGGAAATGAGAAATGGAGCAAAGAGAAGGGTTTGAGGATAGAACATAATTAAAGACTGGGGTTCAAGTCCCGGTATTGGCTAGCGTCCATGCTGCTGTGTCCTGGAGCAAGATGTTGAATCTCTCATCGCTCAGGGATGCGTTCTGTGGCTGACCCGGAACTCCCTGTAGAGGGAGGGGAGAGGAAAGAGGAGTTTTTTACTACACACAGCAATGAAATATTACAGCATTACATACTGATACTAATGGTTGAAACATAAAGCCTCCCCTGGTTTTAACCGCAGTTTTCCCAGAGAGGGTATCGTGAATCAGGCGTGATTCTGACTGTTTAGACCAACCTAGCATGTCTCAAAGGTCCAATTAGCCAAAGTACTGTCAGTGAAAACACCTGTGGACGGACCATATGTGTGTGGTAAAATAACTTTTTTTGCTGTCTGATTTTACATTTGGACAGTGTTGTAAAATCACGATAATCAGAAAAAAAAATAAGAACATGTACTAAATCTCCTTTCATGTCTTCTAGCATGTCTCCTATCATGTCTCCTATCATGTCTTCTATCATGTCTCCTATCATGTCTCCTATCATGTCTCCTATCATGTGTTCTATCATGTCTCCTATCATGTCTTCTATCATGTGTTCTATCATGTCTCCTATCATGTCTCCTATCATGTGTTCTATCATGTCTCCTATCATGTCTTCTATCATGTGTTCTATCATGTCTCCTATCATGTGTTCTATCATGTCTCCTATCATGTCTTCTATCATGTGTTCTATCATGTCTCCTATCATGTGTTCTATCATGTCTCCTATCATGTCTTCTATCATGTGTTCTATCATGTCTCCTATCATGTGTTCTATCGTGTCTCCTATCATGTGTTCTATCATGTCTCCTATCATGTCTCCTATCATGTGTTCTATCATGTCTCCTATCATGTCTTCTATCATGTGTTCTATCATGTCTCCTATCATGTGTTCTATCATGTCTCCTATCATGTGTTCTATCATGTCTCCTATCATGTGTTCTATCATGTCTCCTATCATGTCTTCTATCATGTGTTCTATCATGTCTCCTATCATGTCTCCTATCATGTGTTCTATCGTGTCTCCTATCATGTCGCCTGTCATGTCTCCTGGCACGCCTCCTATCATGTTTCCTATCATGTTCTATCATGTCTTCTATCATGTCTCCTGTCGTGTCTCCTATCATGTCTCCTATAATGTCTCCTAGCAGCACAAAGCCCACTACATTAACTTATCATATACTAACTGCCATAATAAATGTGTTAGCCATTAACCAGCTACTGCTTCACTAGGATATATCCACGGCCTTCCACTTCCAGGATTGCTCCATTGCTGCCGGACATTTCGCTGGATGTCCCCCTTTTTGGACGGATTTCCGTTACCTTCTTCTTTTTTTATGTAGGTAGTTTAAAGGTCAGTTTATGAGGAATATGGTTAACTGCTCGTCAGATCTCTGCAGGGTAAAGCCAGACAGCTAGCTAGACTAATAATAATATAATAATGTATACTTTATTAATCCCACAAGGGGAAATTTCAATTTACACTGGTTGTTATTACACACATTACACACAGGCCTGAATTACACACACATGCTCAGTACCTATACATGCACTAATGGAGAGATGTCAGAGTGGGGGGGCTGCCCATGGAAAGGCGCCCCGACTATCGGTCCAATCGAAGTTTTAACTGGCACGACTAAACAAAAAGTTCCTTCCCAAGGCTATTTTGCAGAGACACACTGGCTTTAAAGAAATACCAATAAACCAGAGTACGTTTTTCTACCATTCAAGAACGCTGTCTAGACAGGGCGTCTTGCCTGCCCGACTGTCATTGTCACTGAAAGGCTTTCTACACGAACCTGAAAGAACAATCAGGTGTTTATTAGCAGGTATCTATCTACCTTCCATTACTGCAATAAACGCCATGCCTTGTCTTGGCGTTGTCCTCATAAACAAGGCACTGTGGTGTCTTATCGCGTTAATTCTTGTGTTTCTCCTCCTCTGAGATGAATCTCTCGTCATCCATGGTGTTGTAGAAAAGACATATATAAGGTGTTTTTTGGTTAATTGAGTGGATGCTCTTGCTGTTCCACTTCCTGCTCGGCCTGTCGCCGGTCCCACGGCTCGCATGAAAAATAGACCTACTGGGTCTACCCGTTGTGAATCTTTGGTCTGAACTGGGCTTAAACAGTGACGTGTGGAGCGCAAAGGAGGCAGAGCGCATTGGCCAAAATGCAACCTCGGAACCCGTTCATCAATTTAGCTTTTTATTAGCTTTTTATTTATTTTCTTGCATTCATACGCAGATATGTTTATAGATGTTGTCTCTCAACTCCAATGACATTCTCGTGTCTCATGTTGCTTACTGAGAAACTGAGAAAATCTTGGCCATAGATATCCGTTAACCGGATATCCACGGGCTACACATATTGGCCGATGCCCCCAGAGGCTAAATCATCATCAGACTGACAGTGTCAGACTTTGAAAACCTCTGGTTTGTGATAGAGTTTGGACACAGTGCAGTTTTGTTGTTGCAATTTTTGGGTCTGTGGACTGTGGAGGTGTGGTGTTGGTTTCAATCGACCACTCATGGGTCATGCCAGCTGGCAGTTTGGAATCAGACCCAACATCAGATCATATATTTGCATATATAAACAATCCAATCATGAAATACAGAAAGACTGGAATATAAATGTGCACTCCAGCTGAAGAAATCTACATGAGCATGTAAAAGCATTTGTAGAGCATTGTTGAGAATAAACATGAGGAGCTTAATGTCAAGATGAAGAAAAAAAAATAACAATAGAATGCACAACTGTAACAATCCATTGGTGTAGTGTAGAGTAGAAGAGTGTTGTCCTGGAGCTCAGTTAGATTGTCTAGTGTCAAGTCGGGCTCCAGACTCTTTCCCGAGTTTTCCGAGTTATCGTTCTGACTTTAGGGTGCATTCACAGGCATTTTCCAACTCGGAAACTTGTTTTTTCCGATGTGTCGGATCTTTGTAAAATGTTCTGCAGGAACACAACACAAATGACATCATCACATCGAATTATAAAAAATCTTAACGCAAGCAAGCAGATGATCAGCACTTTGAGTTGACAGTTGAATCTCCTTTCATAGTACTTATCAATACTTAGTGCAGTACAGTAGACAAGGCTAAATTGTGACAATACTGTTCGTTTGTATGCGTAGTTTTGGAAACAGAAAAATAACTAAAGAAAGCTACATATTCATATCAAACACAGGCATACAAACCAAAATATATGGGTCACCTAAAGACTAGTAGCATTAATAGAATAGAAAGCCTTTATTGTCATTTTACACAAGTGCAACGAGATTGAAGCAACTCCTTTACAGTGTTGACACAAAATATAAAATACGAAATATAAAAATATAAAGTTTAGGTACGGGTGGTGCAGATCTCCACAATTTGAAGCCTTCAGTTCGTATTGATGATTAAAATTATTATTTAACAGTACAGTAGTTATTTGTAAAAAAACGTTTATACAGTACTTTTATTTGTTAAACAAATGCTTGGGCCTGTAAAAGGTTTTGTTCTTTGGTTTCAATGTATTATGGAGTATTTCATCGTATAATAATTGTAAAACAAAATAAAAGTTACTACTTCACGGATTTCGCCTATCACGGGTTCTTTTTGGAACGTAACCCCCGTGAAAAACGAGGGTTCACTGTATATAAAATAAAAGTAAAATAAAAGTAAAAGTAGTTAAGTATTAATAACAAATATTGCACTGAAATGAAATGGTTAAGTACTAAATAATGAATAAATGAATATTGCACTGTATGGAATTGCACCAAATTCCAGTGTATTGTATTATAAGAAAGTCCAGGGGCCGGGGGGGCCGGGGGTAGGCTGTGGTTATGTATTTTGGGAAGAAACTGTTCTTGAGCCTGTTAGTCCTTGTTCTAAAGCACCTGTAGCGCCTTCCTTATGTTATCTTCCCATGATGCATGCAACTTTTTTTTTTCTGGGTCACATGTTTTTGTCACTTTTCCAGATTTATTTTAAGCATTTCCTGACGTTTTTTGTAATTTTTTCCCCAACTTTTTTGTCACTTTTTGCAATGTTTTTGTCAGTTTTCTTTTCTCCATTTTTTGTTCACTTTTTCTGATTTTTCTCAGCGCCTTTTCCAACGTTTTCCGTCATTTTTGTTACTTTTTTCAACGTTGTTTTATTATGTTTTTCTCCGAATGTTATAACATTGAATATAAACCCATATTCAATGAAAGTACTGGACTGATTATTTATTTTACTTGTGAAGAGCATTGTATGGAACCATCCATCTTCTTTTTTTGACATTTTGGCTGAAAGAAAACCAAATTTCTACTATAGAAACATTTTGAAAGCGGGTCAAATTTGACCCACGGACAACAGGAGGGTTAACAAAGTAAATGGCAATTATCTACAACCCTGTTCAAGTTTATACCCAGTATCTTTTTTCAGCTACTGTACTTGTTTGAATTGAAAAGGTGTGAGGTTGTATTTACCAGCAGCACTAAAAAGATTAGCATGTCAGTGTCATCTGTCAAGAGCCCTGAGTACTGAGTATATATCACTGAGTATTTTTCACACAAATGCTCTTCAGTGCCATAAAAGAATAAGAATCATGGAATGTTTTAGACAACATGTAGTTAAGAGCTGCAATTTGCCCTGAAATGTCATTTTAATACCCTTAATGCATGTGCAGCGAGCGTGTACATGGGGAAAAGAAATCTCTGAATGTATATGATTCAAGCCTGGATTTGTATGTCCTTTGCTGATCTGGACATGAATGTATGTATGCAATATGTACAGGCAGAAATAAATAACTCCTCTGTGTGACCCTCATCACTATTGAATGTGTCAGGAACTATGAAAGATGCATGCAGCAGCCCTGACTGACACGTTGAACAAAAAACACAGAGTCAAACTGGTGCACCCACACACTGTACATGCGCTGAAATGCTCAGATCAATGCATGACCTTTGTATGGTATTCGGGTCAAATTGACCCATTTCAGTATACATTTTTTGTACCTGAAAATCAATGGCCTTACCTTATTATCTGTGATAAACATGTGTTCCTGACTCAATTCAGAAAATTATTTTGGATATGACCACTTTTCCATAGTGGATTTTTAACATGAATTATAACCCTATGACAAAAAAACGAACCCCACTTCCATTTTTAATTGTGTTCTACTAGACACTGATTGCATTCCCTAAACATATATGTTATCTCAAT
The DNA here is from genome assembly GCA_013375575.1 of Percina caprodes. Classification (NCBI taxonomy): domain Eukaryota; kingdom Metazoa; phylum Chordata; class Actinopteri; order Perciformes; family Percidae; genus Percina; species Percina caprodes. The sequence continues at coordinate 4,907,488 of JABXJD010000027.1, read as the reverse complement.
TGTTTGAAATTGAGATAAAGACAATATTTGTTAATAGATTATGAAGTAACATTTTATTTCAGAATTGTTTTAAAAAACCAAAATAAGTCACGGGTCAATTTGACCCGAGGGATACAAGAGGGTCCCAAAAGGAAGACAATACAAGGGTTAAGTGGTTATATATTGAGAGAGTACCCCTCCAAGACAGCCTTGTTTCTGTAGTTGAGCCTCAATAAGCAATAGAGCCACTTGAACGGATCTCTCTTTCTTTCTGACACGTTTCTAGCATTCAACGTAGTACTGCACTTCCATCCATCTATCTTCTATCCATCGGCTTGTCACACGCAGACCCAATGACACAACTCTGCATTAAGTGGAACTTAAGTGATTCTAAATGGCATACTGTCTTTGCATGCTCCAGTTTGAATGGAGGTCATGCTGAAAGCATTTGTAGTGAATTCCTGATGTCCTGGGAATCTCCGCTGAGCATGGTTCCAACACTTCCAAGTCCTTATTGTGTTTGTTCCCATGCATAATGCAAATCTGTGTATTTTTAAGTTGTTTATTTTTTTATCTCGAACAATCAACATGCTGTAAAGACAAAAGGACAAATAAATCAGGTAAAAACACAAAAATAAAACAAATCGTATACATATCAATCCGATTCCATCAAAAACAAGATAAAAGGATGAGTAGCAGGAAGGAGCAGGCAGAAGCATAATGCTTATAAAGTCCTGCCCCTACTTTACAGTATCATATTATTAGAGAAAAAACAATGATGGACAAAACTCTCATGGCACACAGTGAGATTATAGTGGCTAATTATTATTATTTTTTTCATAACTGCATTTTATCTGGTAATCTCTTCCAGATCAAGGGCACTTTTGCAAGAGAGACTGCAAAAAGAATTGGTATAGAGAAAGAAAACACAACAAACTCAGCCAGTCACACAAAAGGACTAATGAACAAACAGCATCACAAACAAGCATAGACAACTATAAAATATTAAATTAAATTAAACTCTTTAATTACATTATATGTTATGGTGCACAATATTAAAATACATTCTTCCCAAATTCAGTATGTAGGCTGTCCATGAAGTTTCAACAAGTAGCTGTCATGCCCAGCTCCCCATCCTAGGTCATGTTTTCAGCTTTCTTTCACATCCACTTACTTCCTGTTTTACTTTGAAATTCACTGTGTGTTTGTGTTGCAGGTCACTTTCCCTTTGGTCTTTGTCCACCGTTCCTGCCTTGTGTGATCACCTTCCCAGCCCTAATGTCTTGCACCTGTGTCTAATTGTCTCCCCCCCCCAGGTGTATATATTCACTCCCTCGCTCTTTGTTCCCTGCCGGTTCGTCTTACTGGGACAGGGCCAGTACAGAAAAGAAGGAAATGAAACAAAGAACAACTAAAAGCTTAAAGGGAAAGTGACGGACGACGTGCAAAATCACGAGGCACACTCAGTGGGGCTTTTCACAGATGGAGACGGGATTGTAAATCATTAAAAACAGCCCTTCATAAATAGCTTTACAATGCGCAGTGTGGTTGTACGTCAGTAGAACTTTTATTTAGCGCCCAGTTTTATTTCTTTTCAGTCCGTGTTTGTGTTGGCCTACAATTTTCTCTTCCCTTATCCCCCTGTACTTGCGTAAAGCGTCCATGGATTTCATAAAATGCGCTTTATGAATCTAACGCTGACTTTGTAATATACAGTGGGCAATACGGCACCGTATAGGAAATACCTTTACGACAGCAGGTGTGGTAAAAACTACCACTTTTGTCCAAAGTGGCCGCTAGAATCAACACAAACTGAAAGTGGCCACTTTAAAACAGGATAACCGGAGGGTCGCAGGTTCAATTCAATTCAGTTGGGATTAATAAAGTATTATTATTATTATTATTATTATTATTATATATCCATGTGGGGAGGAGATGACAGAGGATGGATGGGTCGGACAAACCTGTGTCTCTTGTGAAACCAAAAGTCAACGTTGCCCTTATTAGCTTACGTAACATAGGCCAGGTTTTTTTTTGTTTTTTTTTAACCCTTGTGTTGTCTTCCCGTCAAATTTGAAAATCAACACTTTTGTTGACGCTTTCTATCGATGTTTTAAACTTTTTTTTACATTTTTGTCCCTTTTTTCAATACGTTTGATGCTTTTTTTCAGTGTTTGTCACTTTTTTTTTACGTTTTCAACACTACGTAATACTAACTTATTAACTTTAGTTTTACAGTTATTTTTGGAATTTATGGTCAATAAGCCTCATTTATAGGAAATTATACCTAATGTTTGAGTTAGAAAACAGAAATTAGGAATTATTTAGACTAAAATGAAAGGAATGGATGTTGATGGATAATCACAGACTGGAATATGTCAACTTTTACTTTTCAATTTGTTTTCCAAATGCTGTAAAATTGAATAAATTAATAAAAATTAATGAAAGTAGAGGTTTTTACTTGCCAAAGAGCGCTGTGTGGAATCAATCATGTTATTTGGGGTAATTACAATTGGGTAGTTAAAAAGAACATTGACATAGGAAAACAGGTCAATTTGACCCGAGGACAACATGAGGGTTACATTTTGTTGTAAAAAGGAATTCTATTCTAAGTATCTTGTTTGCCTACACCAAAATTACACCAAAGGGTCCTGAAGCTACTGAAAACATGAAAACACCCTCGTAACCTGCTGGCTGCTGTAACAGCAATGATAACTCCAGAGAAAGCCGGCCTCACAGGTACCACTGACATTTAAACCCAGGCCAGATTCTCTGGCTCCCATTATAGTACACGCTGGCTTGTTTTAACATTCACAAATGAGACTGTTGTTTCGGGGACGCAGGTCATGTGCTCCACCCTGAGGTGAGCAGACGACCTAGATAACCTCGCGGCTGCCGGTCAGACACATCGCCGTCTCGTGGCAGACCTTAAAAAGAAGCAAGGAAGGAGGAAAAAAAAGAAGTATAAATAAAGACCCATAATTTTCAGTCAATGCAGAGTTATGTGTATGTGGGATTGGTTTGAGCGTAGATCCATATTTAACAATAAGCTCACAACAAAGCACTCTGGTTATCAGTTCTAATGTTTCCCATCTCCCAATTTTGGGTTAGGAATAAATAGTCTTCAACCCTTTGGCCAAAGACGTTTTTATCTGGTAAAATTGGTTCATAGAGCCGAGTTTTCCTTTAGCACACCTGTTTGAGGTGCATATGACCTTTGTCTTGACATCACTGTTGTGGGAGGTAAAGCCCAGTTCAGACCAAAGATTTCAAACCATTATCCCTTGTGTTGTCTTCCCGTCAAAATTGAAAATCAACACTTTTGTTGACCTGTAAATTCCTATAAATGATAATAATAATTAATTGAATTTATGGTCAAAATGACCCGTTTTCCTATATCAATGTTCTATTTAACTACCCAATTGTAATTACCCAAAATAATATGATTGTGCTCTTTGGCAAGTACAAATCTCTACATCATTAATTTTGGGATCTCTTATTCAATATCATAGCATTTGGAAAACAAAATTGAAGTGGTTTTGAAACAGTATTGAGTAAAAGTTGACATATTCCAGTCTGTGATTATCCATCAACATCCATTCCTTTAATTTTAGTCTAAATAATTCCTAATTTCTGCTTTCTAACTAAAACATTAGGTATAATTTCCTATAAATGAGGTTCATTGACCATAAATTCCAAAAATAACTGTTAAACTAAAGTTAATAAGTTAGTGTTACGTAGTGTTGAAAATGTAAAAAAAGTGACAAACATTCAAAAATGTTAAAAACATCAATTTCGAGCATCAACAAAAGTATCGATTTTCAATTTTGACGGCAAGACAACACAAGGGTTAAATGAATGAGTAAGGAATGATTAGTTAAGCATTCGCTATCGCTTTGCTAATGGCTTCATCTTATCATCCATAACATAACTATTGTGCTGTTTATTGGGCTGTTTCATCTTCCATTAGTTAAATATTCTCACTTTCAAGCAACATGTGCTTGCCAGGTTATGCGGTCTTTATTTTTAGCAACAAAACCTGTCACAAAGCACCTTTTTTAAATGGACGGGGACCGTTTTCCATTTTTGTCTTGATCTGCTGGACCTTGCTAGCGGCAAGTACGCCTCCCAACGTGACACATCCTCATTAAACCCTGCACACACAATGAAGCAGTCTTCTTGTTTATTAGTATATATCACCCCCAGCTAAATGACTTACAGTAATAATGTACCTTGCTTTTCTTTGAACATTAGCCACTACAACTGTAACGCCCACCTAAATGACCTGAAATCCCACAGGATCTCAACAGGATGGGTCTAGTGTTCTTCAATTTTGTTTTGTTTTGACGGTATGTTCAAACTGATATTATTGTGGCACAGAGACATTGTTCGGTTCCATTAATATGTGTCCTGCAGCTAAAATAATTCTATATTTCACAGCATGGTGTTGGCGGTGTATCTATACATATTTAAAAGCATGGCACATCTGCTCCCAAACAGCAGGCTGACGCAGGCAGTGGAGGGAGGAAATAGCAAGCGACAATGATAAGACATGATGCAAAGTAAAAAAGATTGTGCAGAAGGGGGGTTACAAGCCAAGAACAGGTTTATGAACAGGTTGAAAAAAACACGGAGGGGGCGTGTTGTCTGATCATACAAAACAAAACATGCGACAATCAAATCCTCCTTTCAATACCATGGACATAGTGCCAAAACACCTATTTATAAATTTCAATATCCAATGGAAAATAATCTCAAATATGAAATAGCACAAAGTGGTGTCAACATAAAACACAGAGCTTTCACGCCAGAGAGCGCAGTTAACTTCCAAAGAAAACAAAAGACTTCTACCGTTTTCAGCCAAACTGAGATATTTTTTGAGTCATTTTGGCGCCTAAAGTTAACATTTTGCCGCACAACGCTAACTTTTTCTGGCTAAACTCCACCACCACTGCCCCCTTGAAAGTACAGGCATCTGGCGGTGCCTGTACCCGGCTCACAGTCACCTATCTGCGGCTAAACAACTGCCCCTGGTACCCGGAGCTCTGTAGCGGCTAAATACAACCAGCACCATTCTGGTGTGGTTGTATTCCGTGGCCGAAGGAAAGGCACTACAGACAGTTACTAAAACTGCACAGGGCATCATAAACCCACAACTACCCATCCTTGAAGACATTTGCAGGGCTCGATGCTTGCGTCGGGCCAAAAAAGCATCACACAGGACTCCTCCCACCCAGCCAATCACCTTTTCACCTTTTTCCCTGCTGCCCTCTGGGAAGTGATGCAGGTCCATGAAGTCCCACATGACTTATGAACAGTTTTTACCTATATGCCATAAAATGAACAATTACAAATAATGGTGCAATAGCAGTCTTTCGGCAACTAGAAATGTGCAATATTTGATTCTTATTATATTTACAATATTTATTGTTTTTATTTTGTGTCTTTTGCCTTTTTATAAGGGTACTGTCAGTTTATTGTGTACCACTGAGGGTGAGTTGAGTTCTCTTCAACTGTCGCTCTGATTTTATCATTCTACAACACGTAACAGCGGTATAGTTTAAAAATACTTCTATTTTATGTACATAATATGTAGGGATGCAGTGATTAACTGATTTTACTATTAACAGCGCTTTAAAACGGCTGAGTGTTAACTGACTGCACAGTGTGTAGCAGTGTGTGCAGTTGTTAATAAATCTCCTCGACAACATAAATGCTCGCGGTTAACACACGGCATGGTCCGGAAAAATCTAGTTAATACAGGAAAAGACTAACTCCTCCTTATCCCCAATGGGTAAAAAGGCTACAAAGAGATCTGTCCAGTGAATTTATTCCTTGGCAACAAGCTGCGCTCCATGTGACATCTCGTCTCCAACGTTCAGAAACACCATCTAGCAGGGCCGTTTCTAGCCCCTAAAGGGCCAACTTCTTCCGAAGAAGGGCAGCACTGTATTTGCCAACTTGGCCTTTGTTTGTGGTGTGACCGACTCACTTCTAGTCTCTAATCATTTCAGATGAATTTCAATGAAGAGGTTGATGATTGATCATGTAATTATTTTCAAAACATTCCTAAATTGAGCGTCAGCGTCAATTCTGGCAGGTCAAGTAGTCAGGACGCTGATAACCGCTATTGGCCAACAACACGGTCGCATCAGCTGCTCAGGGGACGTCATTTATATATAATTTTCTTCCAATAAAATTTCTTAAAGCATTTTTGTTATTTGCTGTATTGTCGAGTTCTAATCCTTAACGGACAACTTGTTCATATACGCATTCACCTTTTACTATTTCTCTCAAAAATGATGATCGTGTTGGTAAGTCCATCCATCCATCTTCATCCGCTTATCCGGTTGGTCGTTTTACAACACCGGCAAAGATCATTTACACTCATCTTCTTCTATTTCTCCCAGCATGCATGAAGTTGAGTTTTGTTGACAACTATGCGTTGCTCAATATACGTCACTATATGTTCATTGCTCTGATTGGTTCTAGGTCTATCCAGTTGAGTGCAGAGGCATTTTCTTTCCTAGTTCGGTTGAAACACACCCCATAATTACAGCCCAGTGGAACACTACCACACTCATATTCTCACTAGAATCTGAATATGACGACGCCAGGCTACCGTAGAGTGTCTTGTATTATATGAATGAATCTCTTTTTTAGAAAAGTGCTGGGCAAGTCTTGGGTCAAATGTACTGTATTTATTTATTTATACATATACACACAGGTCTGATATATGGTCACATTAAATAGGAAGGAAATCCAGTTGATTTATTATTGTCACGTCACTGTATGGTGATGCACATTATGAAATGATAAAATTTCACAGCTCTAGCAAGTACTGATTTGATTTTTACATTTGCATCAGAAATAGTAGTAGTTTATCGGAGAACTTTGTTATATTTTATACATGGGTTGCATCATTTTTGTCATGATTGAAAGAGTTAACCAGTGTGTGTCTTTGCACATACACACACACACACACACACACCCACACACACACACACTGTGTGAGTGTGACAATGCATGGAGCATGTGTCGGTGACGATTATAATTGTTACTTTAAGCCCTTTTGGATGGACCAGTCACATCCAAATAATCCGACTTAATAACCGGTACGTGGAAGTAATGAGATTTAATTTTGGGAGTGATGTTGTGTAAAATTAAACCAATCAAAACGTGGTAATCGGTAATACGGTAAAGATTACTTACAAAAACATAAGAGCCTCAGTGGAAGGGAGAGGAGATGGATAGTGATAGTAGAGCGGAGTTGAGCATGAACAAGTGTGTGTGTGTGTGTGTGTGTGTGTGTGTGTGTGTGTGTGTGTGTGTGTGTGTGTGTGTGTGTGTGTGTGATATCTACATGTAGTCCTACTGGGCTAACATATTCATTTAACACGGACAAGCTAATTGTTAGATTCCTTTGAAGCTTAATGAGATTAAAAGCATACTGACCGAGATATTCTTCTCCCTCTCCCTCTCTTTTCTCTCTCCACCTCTGTTTTTTGCCGATGTTACCCTTCTTGTTATCTTCTCTTCCTTTTTCTCGTCTTTCCTCCTGATCTTGAACTCAATGTCTCTTCTCTTTTGTCCTTCCTGCTGTCCACTTGTGCTTTAAAAGAAGCAGCTTGCTTTCTTAAATACTACCATCTGTTTCTTTTATGCAAATGCTGAGCTGAAGTTCACCCCCTTTTTTTTGTTACATCTGCTTTTTTTTTGCATCGCTTCTTCTTTCGGGGTTTGTGTGCTTTTCCTCTTGCATCATTTCTATATTTCCAGCGAGTTTATGTATTTGGTTGTGTGTATTTGCAGCGCGTTCGCTGAATGCTGCGCGTGTTGTCAAATTCATGAAGTTGTTTTCTTGATTCGCTTGTATTTTGTACATGTGCATGTGTTTTCTTAAGTTGCAGGGTGTTTGCCCTTGTCAGCCACCGTAGTTAAGACTTGGTTTTAGGATTAGGGTTAGTATTAGGTTATGGTTAGGATGACGGTAATGGTTGAGGTTAGGCATTTAGTTGTGATGGTTAAGGTTAGGGTAAGGGGCTAGGGAATGCATTATGTCAATGATGGGTCCTCACAAAGATTGTGTGTGTGTGTGTGTGTGTGTAAAAAAAGATGTATATTAGTTACTGCGTATGAGTATTTGCTCCTAAGAGTGCACTCTCTTAATTGCGTGGGCGTGTGTGTATCTACAAGCTTGTGTGTGTGTTTATGTGTTCCTGCTTCAATTGCCGAGGAAAATCTCTCTTTAGAGACTGAGAAAGTAATCTTATGTCTCAGTCTCACTCACTCACTCACTCACTCACTCACTCACTCACTCACTCACTCACTCACTCACTCACTCACTCACTCACTCACTCACTCACTCACTCACTCACTCACTCACTCACACACAGGCCTATTCTCTGTTCACAGTGTAATGAGGCAGAAATCAGCGTCAAGCTGTGAATTCCTGAAACAAGATGGAGATGAACAGAGGCCTTGCCAAGACTAGAAGGCCATCAAGCTGTTCTGTTTATTGCCGTCTCATCCCACTCACATATACACGGCTGTATTGTCAATGAAATGTCTGTTAGTCTTTAAAGGTGCAATCTGAAACACATTTGGATTGAAGTATTTCCCACTCGTATTTCTGATGAGTTTGGTTTACACAAAGAAAATGAGCTTTTGGAAACTCTCCTGTCCATTGTGACTATAGCTGTCATGTTAATACTAGTTACTGTGATGTAGTGGTAGTCCAGCTGTAAGGGCAAATTACAAGTTCTGTTAGTAGGCGGTGATCATCATAAGGCATCCCAAGCTCCTAATAACAATACATAATACATTTTCAAAAGCAGAGCGTTGCATGACTAAGATTTCTTGAGATGAATTGTCATTTTGTATGCTTTTAAATGCTGTATGACTTATTTCAAAGACTTTTACAGACAGACTGAGACAACGTTTTTTGCAAGAAAATACCACAACAGTTTGGAAAAGATTGTGGGTCAGAACCACCCTTGCTGTGAATATAGTTATTAGTACAAGTTGTACATGGCTTTGACTGAAATGTCCCTCCCTCCCTCTGGGCCTCCGGACTGGAGAAAGTTTCATGAGCCATGCGGGATCAATACCGAGAGCGTGTGTGTGATCAATAACCAATCTGATTATAATTAATGTGGGATTGAGTGGGGTTGCAAGCAGTATACACACACACACACACACACACGCACAAACACGTATGCACACAATGGGGTATGCAGGACAGTAGATGACTTGGGAAGAAAGTGGGATGAGAGCTTTGAGCAAATCTCCCTTTTTCTTTCCATCATTCTTCCTCTCCTGCTGGCTTTGGGTCACTTTTGCATAATAATAGTCCTTTTCTTGCTTTCTTTTCCTCTGGCTAATGACAGACTGTAAAGATACACGCGTCCATGTCCCTCTCTACTGTACATCCCTTGTTCATACTCTCTGGTCGTAAATGCTAGGAGATAGTGGAGAAGGCTTAAGGGAGAAAAAACAGAGAGAAAAACTCGTTGGAGAGGACAGGAGAGACAGAGGGACAAAATAGATTATTCTCTTCATTGTTTTACAATTAAAGGGTAATTAAAATTTCTTAAAATTTAGCTTTTATTTTCATAAGTTTAGACATTATTTTTTATTGGTAATAGTAACACTGTACTCACCAGGTTAGTTGCTAATTAAATTGATAGTTGTTGCATTTTATCTCGGAATGTGGCGAAATTAAAAAAGAAAACTTGGCTGACTAGGCAAGAAACAGACAAAAGAATTACAGGCACACACACACACACACACACACACACACACACACACACACAGACGGACAACAGGTGTTAAAACAGCCCCACAGGTAGACCAAAGTTATTTGGAAGCGAAAACAAGGGTTACCAGTATACCCAAACTTTTACCCAACAGTTACCCAAACTGTCTGTAAAAAATATAAAAAAAACTGTTCAAAATTGACCTACTTTACTTGTAAACTTTATTTCAGTTAACAGCTATTGTCAAAACAAAATGTACAAAGTGCTTTATAGGAAGCTGAACGGGGGAAAGAGGAAGATATTCTCTCTGCACTCGGTTTAATATTTTGGGCAAGTGGGCCAATTAGTGTTGGGAAATTGGGCATGAGATGATCTGGGCCAATAAAAACAATATCTGTTACGCTATCATCACCGGTAGAAATAATTGCTAAAAGTACAAACGTAAGAGCCAAATTTCAATAAATGATATTAAGCAATGTATGACCAGTAGGGTCTTGTAGGCCCACCATGCATATGAATAATAGGAGAATCTTACACATGGTCTTTGATGGCTCATAACTGGTTTATATGTTGTTTTTTTAAGATGATTTTTTGGGGTATTTCCATCTTTAATGGACAGGACAGCTACTCTAATCTCTGCATCGAGGCATAAACCTCTATGTAAATGTGCGCCTACTCTAGCTCAACTCTCTACTCTCAACTGAGCCAACCAGGCCATTGGTTTAAATGGTTAATGCGCTTTCTACCTCTGGGAGAAGAGAATAGGTCTGGAGTGATTAAAGAATCATAGGATGGATCAATAAAGCATGGAGAGAATGAGAGGGAAATAATTCAAAAAAGATAAGGAGCGGATGGGTAGGAGAGGTCATGATTCAATACTCAGGGAAGGATGAACTCTGACTTCTGTGATTAATGTTACAGTACATCAATGTGTGAAGATGTGAGTGTGGGTATGTGTGAAGGATAAAGACAAAGTTTAATAAAAATGGAGTTAAAAAAGCAGGGGAAAGACAGAAATGCGAGACTTGTTAAGGAAAAAAATGGTTGAACGCCATCATTTTTAGGGTTGAAGAGTTATTAATGGACGCTGGCATACACAAGCACACATGCACAGCTCCGATTGTGTGTCATGTAGAAATCTCTTCATATCTTTCTCTTCACGTGTCACATATTTATTCTATTCTATCTTCTGTTTCTTATCCCCCCCCAGAGGCATTGGGTCTCACTTCTTCCTTCTCAACGGGCATGTCTATTTCCTTGTGGTCTGATGTCAACGTGTCTCATACTGTCAGGAACATGTACAGACTAAAGGATTTGTGTGTATTTTACAGGAAAATGAAGCAGGTGATCTCACTTCTTCTAACAAGATATCCAAATGAAAATCCTGTAAAGGTTTTCCTAAGGCTATGTTCTCACTTGGTGTCTTTTTTGACAAAAAAAAGTTGACAAAGGGTGCTTTTGTAGTAAAAAAAAAAAAAAAAAAAGAAGAATTGCTTGACTCTTAGACCCTGAGATTCTTTTTTGTACTGTGATGGTGTGGCAGCCCAGTCTCATGGCACTTTGTGAAATGACCAAGGTATTTTATCCATTGATTCGTGTACAGATCACGTTAAAGTTGTTATTTTCATGTGTTGATTCCACATTTTGAAGTAATGTATTTCAATGGGAAGCCTATTTCGTGATAACAGCACGATTACGGTAGCGAGTACTATTGCAGTTCCTTTCCATGTTATTCGGAACCGTCTGCGATACCTCTGCTTTTTCTGGACACAGGTTGTTCTTGTGTGCCCATGTTTGAAATTTAAAAATGAAAATCTACTCTTTAGCTGTGCAAAAAGACTTACACAGATACAGATAGCTTTATTTGTCACACATGTAAAGGTACACAGTGAGATGATGCTTTTTTTGGAGCAATACCTTCATTTCAATCAGAATAGACATGTTTGCAGATATGCAAATGAGGTTTATTGTACAGCTCAATAAAATGTACTAAGTCTTTGGCGATTAGAATCCATTTCTATATGAATATTTCATATGTGTATAAGAGTAGAGAACCATCAGACCCCCCCAATGGAATCTAGACACCGGTGGTGGCGATGAAGGAGCCCGAAGACAAGGTCAGCTGGTGTAGAGGACTGGAGGTGGAAGGGGGGTGTGGTGGGGTGTGTGTGTGTGTGTGTGTGGGGGTTGCACTCTTGGCCTGCAACAACAGCTAAATAGCAAAGAGAGATACGATTATTTAAAGCAGGGTTGTGACTCTGTGATTGGCCCTTGCAATTTGTGTGTGATTCTGGTTGGTTAAGCAGGAAGGTGTTCACCTTCATCAGCTGATTCCATTTAGGACGAGAGGATTGATTAATGTAGGTCTTCCTGAAAGAATTTACACTTAGGTACATTTCATTAAGGAGAGACTAGTTGCAGATATGCGACAGTTATACACAGCAAAAAGTATATTTATTAGGATAACAGCTGAATTGATTTGGAGTGCACCGATTAAAAGTTAGGTCTTCCTGAAAGAATTTAGGCTGAACTACATTTGATTGCCATGTCAAATGGAAATGTGGCATGCGCAGCTGTTTGACAATCTGTTTCAAACTTTCACCTGGATTTTCTCATTTTAGAACAGACAGGAACTTGTCATAGCAATACTACATGTTTGCAAATTCTTTGACACCCACACACACTCCATCTGGTAAAACTCTTTGAAAGTAATGCTTTACTCTGATTATGGAAACTGGAGATTACAGAAAATGTGTTTCTCATTTACATGACATTGTAGTTGCTGCAGAAAGAGAACAACTCAGTGGCTCAGTGGTTAGCCTCCCAGCAAAAAGCGAGAGTTTGTGTGAATCCCACAGCGAGCCGAGTTTGCATGTTCTATCTTTCATGTGTGTATAAACCCGATTCCCAAAAAGTTGGGACACTGTACAAATTGTGAGTAAAAAAGGAATGGAAAAATGTACAAATCTCATAAACTTGTATTTTATTCACAATAGAATATAGATAACATATCAAATGTTGAAAGTGAGACATTTTGAAATATCATGCCAAATATTGGCTCATTTTGGATTTCATGAGAGCGACACATTCCAAAAAAGTTGGAACAGGTAGCAATAAGAGGCCGGAAAAGTTAAAATTACATATAAGGAACAGCTGGAAGACCAATTTGCAACTCATTAGGTCAACTGGCAACATGATTGGGTATAAAAAGAGCCTCTCAGAGTGGCAGTGTCTCTCAGAAGTCAAGATGGGCAGACGATCAGCAATTCCCCCCAAAAATATTACAGCAATATCAGAAAGGAGTTTCTCAGAGAAAAATTGCAAAGAGTTTGAAGTTATCATCATCTACAGTGCATAATATCACCCAAAGATTCAGAGAATCTGGAACAATCTCTGTGCGTAAGGGTCAAGGCCGGAAAATCATTCTGGATGCCCGTGATCTCCGGGCCCTTAGACGGCACTGCATCACATACAGCAATGCTACTGTAATGGACAACAACATGGGCTCAGGAATACTTCCAGAAAACATTGTCGGTGAACACAATCCGCCGTGCCATTTGCTGATGCCGGCTAAAACTCTATAGGTCAAAAAAGAAGCCATATTGAAACAGGATCCAGAAGCGCAGGTGTTTTCTCTGGGCCAAGGCTAATTTAAAATGGACTGTGGAAAAGTGGAAAACTGTGACGCCATGTCATCCGGACTAAAGAGGACAAGGACAACCCAAGTTGTAATCAGCGCTCAGTTCAGAAACCTGCATCTCTGATGGTATGGGGTTGCATGAGTGCGTGTGGCATGGGCAGGTTACACATGTAGAAAGGCACCATCAATGCTGAAAGGTATATCCGAGTTCTAGCACAGCATATGCTCCCATCCAGACGTCGTCGTCTCTTTCAAGGAAGACCTTGCATTTTCCAACATGACAATGCCAGACTAGATACTGCATCAATTCCAACATCATAGCTGAGTTGAACAATAATTCGGGTACTGAAATGGCCGCCTGCAGTCCAGATGTTTCACCCATAGAAAACATTTGGCGCATCATAAAGAGGAAGATAGGACAAAGAAGACCCAAGACAGTTGAGCAACTAGAAGCCTGTATTAGACAAGAATGGGACAACGTTCCTATTCCTGAACTTGAGCAACTTGTCTCCTCAGTCCTCAGACGTTTGCAGACTGTTATAAAAAGAAGAGGGGATGCCACGCATTGGTAAAAATGGCCTTGTCCCAACTTTTTTGAGATGTGTTGATGCCATGAAATTTGAAGTCAACTTATTTTTCCCTTAAAATGATCAATTCTGTCACTTTCAACATTTGATATGTCATCTATGTTGAATTCTGAATAAAGTATTGAAATTTGAAACTTCCACATCATTGCTTTCTGTTTTTATTCTCAATTTATACAGTGTCCCAAATGTTTTGGAATTGGGTTTGTACGTTTCCAGGGTAAAAGTACTGATATGCATTGGTGAAAAGAATATTCAAATCCTGTACTTAAGTAAAAGTACTAATGCCACACTGTAAAAAATACTTTGTTGCAAGTAAAAGCCCTGCATTGAAAATGGTACTTAAATAAAAGTATGTAAGTATCATCAGGAAAATGTACTTCAAGTAGTAAAAGTACCAGCAATATCTTCACATTTTAGAAACTGGAATCAAAACAGTTCGGTCACTCAACCACATTTAATTAAAACATTACGTTTAATCTGCTAATTATTTCAGCTCATAGGTAGAGATGTTTCGATATCAGTATCGCCTCTGATACTGCCTAAAACGCTGGTATCGGTATTGGGAAGTACTACGTACGAATTACAGTGCTTTACTTTACCTAGCTTTTTGTACCAACAGTTCATGAGAACAGCCTGGACCAGTGTATGTAAGTGCAAAACATTTTCAGACTTGACAGCAGCCGTGCGCATTCCCTGAGACATTGTTCACATGTGTCCACGTGCTTTAAATTGCTTCTTTAACGGGAAGCCACTCAACACTCAGATTTGAGAGAATGCATTCCGTGGTGGCCCTGTGAGGGCTGAGAAATGGCATCACGGTATATGAAAGCCATTTACACCCCATTATATAAACTTGAATACATGACCATTGACCTTCAATCAAGGCTGATATTCATTCTTATTTGTGAAAAGTGAACACTTTGGTAATGTTCCATTGGGCAGCTTTCTTCTTTCTCACTCTTGTCTGTAATATGCCAGTTTCTGTCTGAGAACAAATGGCCTCCTTCGTCATACCTGCATCACATCCGCCAGCATGCCATGCGTGTGTGTGTGTGTGTGTCCTTGTTTAGGTGAGTCATTGCTGGTGTTTGAAGGCACATTTCGTGTCATCTTCTAGGCAATGAGTCAATGTTTAGGATGCGTGTGCGTTTTAGCTCTTAGCGTGTCATTACAGCATCCTGTCGACACAGCTCTTTACAAATCCCCCCCACCAAGAAAAACAGGAAGATAATAAAGAAATGAATAAACATGTAAGCAGCATGATTGGTTGATTAAATTACAGCAGGTCATAAGCAAAGCTTCAGGCTTATTATGTGTGTGTAGCAGAAATCAGTTTGACTGGAGGGAGAGATTGAATACGCACATACTGTACATGCAGTTCTAAATTAACATAGGGATTAATCCACCCACACACACACACACACACACACACACACACACACTTCAGACGATACTTAAATAAGAGCATGCACTTGAAGCCTGATATAAATAAACACACACTGTTCCTGGGTGCGATATAGCCTATATCTATCTATCTTTGCGTTCTGAGTCAAAAAGCATCCAACGGCATCTTCCCAGCCACACACACAAACATTTTCTGAGGGATTATGTACATATATAAATGTGTTTACTGTATATCATATCATTATTTGTATTTGTTTACCCCTCTATGATGTGCATGGTTATTTCTGCATCCCCGTCTTGCAGAAATCTATAACTTGCCTGAAGTGAGGAAGAAATTCTTTGATTTGCTAATTCTTGTTGGTCTCAGCTGCAGGATCTTTAAGTAATGTGTACAGGAGGAGACATTTAAATTTATAGGAACTTGAGAAGGTTGGAATGCTACGTATGCCATGTATGTGGAAGATTGGTGATATTAAGAATAATCCTAGAAATGTATCCATAAAGTGTTTGACACATGGGGATAAGGGCAGCTCTAACAAAGCAAAGGGTAAATGAAGTGATGAAACTTGAATGTACCTCATAGGGAGATTGATTCTTTGCTACATCAAATATAAGGTAACAGCAAGAATAAATAAAAAATAATAGATGCTATGAAGAAGTTGAGTCTTATGAAAAATTGCAATTACATGCAAAATTTTAATTTTTGATACTGAACTAAAGACTTAAAGAAAAATGAAAAGAAATCAGAAATGGGATTCATTAATGGCTGGTAAAAACGCAAATATTGGGTAAACGGATGGGAAACAATAGCATCAGATTTCATTTGACATCTCAAGTTTCATTCCATATATTCAGCCTTTCATTCAATATATTCCATAAGATAGATAGATAGATGGATAGATAGATGGATAGATTTTATTGTAATTTTATGCAGTACAACAACATTCTGTTGGAGCCATCCTCTCCAAATAACAGCATAAAGGAATTAAATATATATATATATATATATATATATATATATATATATATATATATAGTATGTACACACATACACCAGCACATTTTCATCCAAGCACATCTCGGACATACACATCCATTCCATATTTCATATACATATATCTCCTATGTATAATACAACAGATATTTCTTGTGAACCACACGATATACTGTTAA
The DNA here is from genome assembly GCA_013375575.1 of Percina caprodes. Taxonomy (NCBI): domain Eukaryota; kingdom Metazoa; phylum Chordata; class Actinopteri; order Perciformes; family Percidae; genus Percina; species Percina caprodes. Next base: position 4,890,947 of record JABXJD010000027.1, on the reverse strand, counting down.
GTAAGAATGTGTTCCAAGGCTGTTTTAATATAACAAATGTCAGTGGGATTCTAAATGAAGATGTCTTACTTGTAGAACAGGCCCCCTAAGGATAGGGTTTTCTTTAGCTGGTAAATCGAGAGCCTCAACTCAAGGCTCAGATCCTCCTTCACCAATAAATACGGTCCAACGCCTGCATCAACTTTAATTTAAATATTGAAGTAAATGAATGTCAGCATGTGTGTGTGTGTATAGGGATTGCACAATGATAATGATTCGGTAAGAAGATTTTAAATAATGAATACAAGTCTGAACACATGCACTATAAAATAAAGTGGCAGCAGCCAGATTTAACCCCAAGTTTGACGGCTGTTCACTGCAAAAGTGTTGTAGTTGTATAACCATGGCTGGGGTTATTCCACTCACCTACCCCAGCCAAGGGCCCTCTTTATCAGCCAGCACCTCCACTGTTCTCCGCACTCCTCCTTCTTACCAGCCTGCAATACTGAACACAAGGGCCGACACTTCTTTTTCAGAGACACTACTATTAATTTTTTCTTGTTTTAATGCTTTTGGCTGTTAGATTTAAACTGCCATACTAGGGCTGGGCATTATTTCGACATTGATGTATTAAGCTAGATATCGTCTTACATTTTTGATTTCGTGATATTGTGATATGACACAAAAAATCCGAGCCTGAGCCAAGACTTGCTGACCCGATCGGGTCATAAAATGTGACGCTCCTGATAGCCTGATTGGTGCTTAACAGTGCTTAGTGTTGATGACACGGTCAACAGAACAAGCCTACCTGCGCAGCAACCCTACACGCTAATCAATATCAGCTGGTGGCCGTCTGGAGAGGAGAGGAGAGGAGAGGAGAGGAGAGGAGAGGAGAGGAGAGGAGAGGAGAGGAGAGGAGAGGAGAGGAGAGAGGATGATGAAATTGAAGGGAAGGATTAAATCTTCACAGAAAGACATGCATCCTAAGTAACTAGGACTACAGTTGAAAATTAGCCGACTGGCTAACAAAGGCGCATTTACAGAAATGTTGACTAATGTGCATTGTCCTCAGGTTGCATTTCGTGAGCAATTGCAACAGAACACATTGCAACAGTAAATCACAGAAGAGATTTTTTTTTATTATTATTTATAAAAGTAATATTTAAAAAGTCCTCGGAGATCCAAGTGGTGGAAAATACTGAAATGGGTGATGCCAATTTCCCATTGCAGCCCATGTTAAGAGAAGAGCAATAACGGATACCACCATGAAACTTGCCCAGTTGATTATTTACATTTGGACAATATTTTTTGGATTACAAGTTTTCTGAACATTTATGTTAACTATGCAAATGAGGCATTATCTACATATAAATATGTATTAATTTGCATAAATAAAGGTATTTATGTTATGGTTAAGGTGTTTTTATTTTAGTATTTTTCAACTTGGACCCTATTTAACTGACTAATCTGAACTAAACGGTTAGCCACCTCGTCTCTAGTGACGTAGAAAGCCGTGCAGATGTTGAACAGCTCACCCGGAGACTGAAGGCAGAGGACATTCAGAAACTCACTGAAAACAGCATGAACAGTTTTTTTTCCAAGTTTGTATGCGTGTGGACGCCCCAGAGACACAAAATAACACCCCAAATCCCAGAAAAGTGATTTTTCTTTTTCATAATATGGCTACTTTCAAATGTTGAAATAGTTTGTCCAGTGTCGGGCGAAACCGCTGTAACTGCAACCGTGTCATTAGATAGATAGATAGATAGATAGATAGATAGATAGAGAGAGAGAGAGAGAGAGAGAGAGAGAGAGAGAGAGAGAGAGAGAGAGAGAGAGAGAGAGAGAGAGAGAGAGAGATAGATAGATAGATAGATAGATAGATAGATAGATACTTTATTCATCCCGAAGGAAATTTTACCACAGAAAGACAAGCCCCCAAAACTTGGGAAACAGTATATAATTGCCACTACCTAAATGTGAGACTTTTAGGCAGTAACTGGAGTTTTGCACACTGTTGTCCAAAAAACTGTGAACTGTGAATGGACACCAGACAGAGAGATGGAAAGAACCCACAGTCATCCCCGATAATTTGTGTCCTTGGATAGGCCGGAGTCCACTTTGTGTGAAAATATGAGCCGAAAGTTTAAACGGTGGGGGCTGAAGAGAAAAGAGAGACAGGTGGGAGGAGTTGGAAAGATGAGAGGAGCCATGAAGTGAGTCACAGAGGGACGATATGTGGGTCATGACTCCACGGTTGGCTGTGACGCTGCCTCTTCCTCTTCATTTCTCACATGACCCAACCCGACTGGTTGCTTCAACCAGGCTTGGCACTCGCTGACTGGATGGCTGGGTGGCTAATTGACTGGCTAAGTGATGGATGGTTGACTGATCCAGTGTCTGTGTGACTTTATTCTGGGTGGAGGGACAATGATGACAGATGATGGATCGAAGAGTGTTTGGGAACGCATGGATGATGAAATGGTGAAGGTATGGAGAAATGGACCAACACATTGAGTTATCCTTCTGTCTACTGATATCAAGTATCTAATGCTGTACTTCATATTTGCCCTAATAGGTTACAGTAATCCGGCCATGGTGGTTATGGCAAATTGCAAATAAATTACGGTTAAGATTGGGCATCTTAGACACAACAAATGTTGTGTAACAAACAGCTGTAATAAATTTAAGGTAAAATTTACAGTAACTTACTGGCAAGTTACTGTGAATTCTTTTTACAGTAAAGGTACCATACTTCCATTTACAGTATTTTATGTATTTACTGTAAAATACAAAACAATTAAAAACAATGTAAGATAAAAAAAGTAAAAATACAGTAGTTTACTTTACTATTTACAGTATTATAGTGGCTATATTGTGATTTTTTTTTTTTTACAGTAATCAGTAATTTCGACTACTGTGATTTTGTCGTATTGACAAGGTTGTAATTCTACTGTAAAAAATTGTATACAGTAGTGTTACTGTTAAATACAATATATTTACGTATAATACAATTATTTACAACCATTATTTAAAGTGTATGGTTTACAACAGTCAACATTAACCTGCTGGTTTGCATTATGTGTCTCCTGCAAAACAGGAAAGAGTAGAAAGAGACCTTGGCAGTGGCCTGGGTTTGAATCTGACATGCGGCCATTTTGCTGCATGTCATCCTCTCTCTACCCTCTTTTCTCTCTATCTGCATATAATACAAATAAAAGTCCAAAACATAATACAATAAAATACAGTTGAATGCGCTCCACACCCATCCAACCACCTCAACCTCCATAACCACTTTATTTTTCTCTACATAAAGAGAACACTTCTTTGAGCATTGGCCCCAGACATTGGCTATTGGATTAACCCCGACCTGTGGAATCATCCAAGATAAGTGTATGCTGAAATGCATCGGTTGTGCGCACATTCGGGTAAATATAGCAAAACAGCCATCAAGATAAATCAAAGTTCAAGCAAAGTGTAGAGAGATAATAAAGAGATGCCAAATAAAAGTTTGGTATATATAAGAATAGTTTCCCTTGCTACTTGTTGCTGTTCAGTCACATTGAAAATTCTTCCAATTCAGATATCATTTTTCCAAATAGCTGCTCTGTTAGTTTACACAGGTGAACTCACTCAATCTGCAGTTTATTTCTCAGCAGAATGATACCACACCATGCAGTAGGTTGGGGCTTTTATATAAATGATAATACAATTTAATGTTCCTGGGTGGAATAAGTTATATTTTAACCCTTGTCTTATCTTCCCATCAACCATGCACCTTTTTGTTTTTCTAAGTCAAAATTAAAAATTTAAATGTTTTTGTTTTCAATGTTTTGGTCAACACTTTTGTTGAGTGGAAATTTAGTTAATTTGCCACTACATCCATTATTTGAAAAAAATATATTTTTATGTTTTTCCCCCCACATTTAAGAAGCTTTCTTGACGTTTTTTATCAACTTTTTTTTCAACTGCTACAAAATTGAATAAAACACCCAAATTCAATAAAAGTATTGAACTGATCATTTATTTCACTTGTGAAGAGCGATGTAGGGAATCATCAACGTTACTTTTTTTGACAATTTTGTTGAAAGAAACCCAAATTTCTCAAAACGTTTTGAAAATGGGTCAAATTTGACCCAAGGATAAGAGGAGGGTTAATAACTACTAATAACTACTGCAGATACGGCAAAAAAACAATTAAGGTGAAAAGGTTTTTGGAGATTTATTGACATAATTGGCCTCCACAGCCTCTTGAAATGACTGTTGTACATCTCTATCATTGCTGTGTGTTGAACAGTATTTATTCCATGGGTTTATTAGAGTGGAAGTATGTGTCTCTGCAGCAATAGAGTTCACTTCAAGTGTGCCTGACAGTGGGATGCACACTTGCTCTCTGCCAGTATGTAGGGGAGATTAGTGGGATGATGTCCCAGGCTGAGAGGCCCTGACCTGTGTGAGGACAGCTGCCTTGTCCCCTCTCTGCCCTTCACCATTGGAAAAAAAGAGAGAAAACCAGGAAGCTACAGAGACAAAATAGATGGAGAAATCACTAGCAAGGCACTAAACCATCACATTCATTATGCCCTGTAATGGTGTAATGGTTTGGTGTGGTATGGTTTGGTAACCCAAAAACCCAAAATTTTTGGAACGGTTGAGGTTGGTTGGTTGAGGTAAGGCATTGACGTAGAACAGTTGAGGTTAGATGGTTGAGGTTAGGCATTGACGTAGAACGGTTGAGGTTAGATGGTTGAGGTTAGTCATTGACGTAGAACGGTTGAGTTTAGATGGTTGAGGTTAGGCATTGATGTAGAACAGTTGAGGTTAGATGGTTGAGGTTAGGCATTGATGTAGAACGGTTGAGGTTAGATGGTTGAGGTTAGGCATTGACGTAGAACAGTTGAGGTTAGATGGTTGAGGTTAGGCATTGACGTAGAACGGTTGAGGTTAGATGGTTGAGGTTAGTCATTGACGTAGAACGGTTGAGGTTAGATGGTTGAGGTTAGGCATTGATGTAGAACAGTTGAGGTTAGATGGTTGAGGTTAGGCATTGATGTAGAACGGTTGAGGTTAGATGGTTGAGGTTAGGCATTGACGTAGAACAGTTGAGGTTAGATGGTTGAGGTTAGGCATTGATGTAGAACAGTTGAGGTTAGATGGTTGAGGTTAGGCATTGATGTAGAACGGTTGAGGTTAGATGGTTGAGGTTAGGCATTGACGTAGAACAGTTGAGGTTAGATGGTTGAGGTTAGGCATTGATGTAGAACAGTTGAGGTTAGATGGTTGAGGTTAGGCATTGATGTAGAACGGTTGAGGTTAGGCATTGATGTAGAACGGTTGAGGTTAAATGGTTGAGGTTAGGCATTGATGTAGAACGGTTGAGGTTAAATGGTTGAGGTTAGGCATTGATGTAGAACGGTTGAGGTTAAATGGTTGAGGTTAGGCATTGATGTAGAACGGTTGAGGTTAAATGGTTGAAGTTAGGCATTGATGTAGAACAGTTGAGGTTAGATGGTTGAAGTTAGGCATTGATGTAGAACAGTTGAGGTTAGATGGTTGACGTAAGGCATTGATGTAGAACAGTTGAGGTTAGGTGGTTGAGGTTAGGCATTGATGTAGAACGGTGGAGGTTAGATGGTTGAGGTAAAGCACTGACCTCAGATGGTTAAGGTTAGGATAGTTTGTCAGGCAGTGAGTCTCGGGAGTCTTTGCAAATCTAGGGTTACCATCTAGACCCAACCATTGCCTCCCTTGTAACCCCTCCTTTATCTCTTCCTTTCTCCCACTTCCCTTGCCCTGCTTCTCTCCCCTTGACATCTTTTTGTCCGGCTTTATTTCAGAATCAGACACCAGGGGTCAGTGGTTTCATCCAGACAGGCAGTAAGTAGTGTATCAGCTTCTCGTCAGGGTAATAAACCCTGCGGTTTTTCCTTATGTCGCATCAGGGCTCATGTACGACTGAATTCAGGGTGACTGATGCAGCCTTCATAATGTGACTGTAAAATGAAATAGTACTAAAGAGAAAACAACATGCCAGAATGGATGTCAGTCAGTCAACCGCAGCGGCAAACTGCTTTTCATTTGCCTGAAGGTGATTTTGATATACAAGGACAAGAAGGACAAACTAATGGGGAAATACTTTTAGTGAGGTTGAATGCATTTTCAGTGTCATTATTCTCTTTGTTAAAAAGTAGAAGTAGTGACACAAAAGACTTGCTAGCGGTAATAGAGACCACACTGATCATTTATATTCCTCACTAGCATTTCTGTAAGTTTGACTTTGTCTGTATAGTGTAAGTCACAGTCACATTGTACCACATTTTAGGAACTAGTCCACTGTAATGGATTGTTCCCAGTTTTGGTTTACATGGCAAGCATATGGTACAGAATATAATTTGAGGAACAAACTCATCCATCCGAGAATTCCCAGCAAAATGTGCTCCCTTTCCCCAGAGATTTCTTTGAGAATTTTTAATTTTTAGCCTATGTGTGTCCATCCGTGCCTGCTTGTGTATTTGCCAACTGAAAACTGTCATATGTACTAAAGCATGTCCAAAATTGGATACAGTCATTCATGGTTCCCAGACCATGACTTCTATTGACGTTGGCGGTCCCCTGACTGTTTCTCTGGCAACGCCATGATCTTGACATTTGTGGTCAATACAATTTATTTACTTTAATTATTATTTACTTTAATTGATTGCCATCAAATTTAGTTCAAACAAATCATGCCCACCTCTGGAAGATTCAAACTCATTTTGGTCATACCTTGACTTTTCCTCTAGCATCATCAGTTCAAAATGTGTCCCTTATTTTGTTTTTTGAATCAAATTCTTGCATGAGTAATGACAAACACTGAGTACCATTACTTATCCATATTATATATTTGTCTGGTGTACACTGTTTACACATTGACCCATAATCACTTTATTACCACCATTTACATTATCATGCCATTTGTCTCCAAATACTCTTGCATAGTTTTCTAATTTGTATCATTTTCCATTTTTTATGTCTGTTACTTTCTAAACTTTTCTGTATTTATTTCTGTTGTACTGCTGCTACAACCAAATTTACCTGCTGGGGATTAATAGAAGTGTATCTTATATGTTCTTAGATTCCTATCAGCCTCAGCTATACATTGCATTAATTGCTATTAAGCACATGTCATCAAGCTAACGCACTAAAATTATGGTGGACATAGTATACTTTATATCTGCTAAAAATTAGCATTTAGTATTGTCATTGTGAACATGCCATTAAAGTAAAAGCACAGCTGTGCTTCAATACAATCTAATATGAACACTAATACAATACATGATCAGATGATCTTGTAGAGTCAGTATTGTGGATGGTTCACGTAACGGCTAGTGTACTTTAAAGAGTGATTTTTGTTGTACTACCACACATGAATATGTATACCATAATGAATATGTAAGTTAGAGTACACATGTTCTTGCTTTGCTAGACCCTCCTCCAAAGTGCACTGGAGGAGGGTCTGGCTTGTCCACACAGCATTGGGGGCGTGTTGTGATTTATTGGCATTTCTTTAAAGTAGTCACAATTGTCTTGGGCGATGCTATGCACCGGAGAAAAGCTGCAGTGCCTCTGCAAAATAGGCTTGGAAGGAACTTTTTTTGGTGGAACATGTGTATGTTTAAAAGTTGTTTTAGTCATGCAACAGATATCTCAGACTGGACAGATAGTCTAGCTATAACAGTCTTTTTCTATGGCAGAGAATCATGGAATGACATGTAACTCAATCCCTCAACCCCAGGAAACTAATATTTTTTGAACAGCAGTTGTAATTGCTATTTTGGCATTGCAGATAACAAGACATTTGGTTTTCTCTGAACTATTCATATAATCTCCTTTGTACATTTCCTGTAGGACCACTGCAAGTCTCATATAACCAGCTTCAACCACATTTATTAGCCTTTTGCGAAAGGCCTTGTGAAGCCATGTCATCAGCATATTTAATAGACTGTGCTGAAAGTATGGAGCAGAGTTCATTAAGCTACAGAGAAAATACAATGGCAGATAACTTCCCAGTGGAGCCTCCCTCTGCTAACAAGGCTCTGTTCTGACCTACTGTAGATCCATTGAAACAGAGCCTCTGTCCCTAAATTGAGCAGAACGTATTTGATCCAGACAATGGGGCATATGTTTTTTTTTAATTTGTATTAATTTAAAAGAGGATGTCAAATTTAAGAATAAAACTCTACCAAATGATTAACAATTAATCATGGTTAAAAGGGCCTCAACGGTGAGCCTTATGAACTTCAGTGGTCCATGACAACCCATGATGGATGCCATACTGTGATTTTCAACCATTCTTTCCATTGTTATGCTTAAAATTAAAGTTCAAATTGTTAGATCTACTATTATTTATTGTAACAGATTTCTTAGTTCTAGTACAATCAGTGACCACTTAAAACCTCCTTTTAACATTCAATAGCAGTCTGTAAGTACCCTGTCAGAGCCTTTGGTTTAGTCTGTTCTGATACAGTTACATTTTGTGCTGTATTAAATCTACAAGAAAAAATTATAAATTTTATTAAGAGGAGTTGGTGTTGAGCAATATAGCTGTTTTTCATTTCTGCCTATTGTGTTCAGACCTGCCCACTAGGGGTGGGAATCACCAAACACCTCCTGATATGATATCATCATATAGATAGATATAGATACAATATTATTGTGATTTTCAACAATATTGCAATATTCTGATATATTTTGCAATTTTTTAACCTTTTATCCAACTTCTAATTTTTCCCAATTTCAAATGATGTCCCCAAAAGGAAACTTTGTCAACATCAGTTTTATCTAAAAAGAAACATTTCTCTCTTTGTTCATATCACTTCAATTGTATTGCTGCAAAATGGGATTATCAATCAGACAAACACATATATAAAAAAGGTTGATACTTGGCGCCTGTGTGCCACTGAAAATATCGCAATACTATACTGGATCGATTCCCCCCCCACCTCTACTGCCCACGTCTGCCATACATTGCAATTACATATTTAGTTTTGATTTTATAGTTTTATTGTTCATTTTAGTAGGATGATGTCATCTTCTGCATTGTCACTATGCCTAAGCTAAACCAAAAGCGGTCAGTTGTTAAAATGTATCTAGGCTTTAATCATAGAGGTGGTCAGTGTTGGGAGTATAGTCTGGTTTGGTTGTAAACAGGACATTAGAGGGTAGGGTGGGTTCTTCAAATGTCCCAAAGAGGCTGCTGCACTTATCAAACTCTAAATGGCTCCAAAACATTCCAGAGGAACCCTGCCCTCTGTAATACCTGTCTGCCAGCCTGTTACACATTTTCTGTGCTCAAACAAAAGCAGATAAAATGTTTCTCTGTGAAAGACATTTGAGAATTACCAAGATGGATGTCTATTTTTGTTGGCATATGTTGTCAAAAATGCTTTTTGGCAACTAAAACAGAAACATTGAAATAGCTGTATCATGGGTACAAGAAAGAAAGCTTTTTTTGTTTTATTGTAGCATTATAGCTTTGTCAATATCTCTACCTTTGGTGGTAGAGAGCTGGGACAAATGCACAGACGTTATAATAATAAGGCAACACAAACGACTAGTTAAGATTAGAAATAAAGCTTGTGGTTTGGGATAAAACACCTGTCCCCCCTAAGACGTACTCGTAGGATACAAACACACGTTTCCTGGCTGAAAGTCTTTTTTTTCTCATGGCATCAAAGCCCTGTGTTTTATGATCCACCCCATGCACCCTTTCCACCCTATCTACCCTTTCACCCCATCCCCCCCTAACCACCCTTCCATCCCATCTACCCATCCACCCTATAAACCATCCACCATTTCCACCCCATCCACCTTGTCCAGCCATCTACCCCATCCACCCTATCAAGCATCCACCCTATAAAGCCAACCACCCCATCCACCCTTTCACCCCATCCCCCTATCCACCCCATCCACCCTATAAACCATCCACCCCATCCACCCTATAAAGCCAACCACCCCATCCACCCTTTCACCCCATCCCCCCCTATCCACCCCATCCACCCTATAAACCATCCACCATTTCCACCACATCCACCCTGTCCAGCTCATCCACTCCATCCATCCTGTCCAACCATCTACCCCATCCACCCTATCAAGCCATCCACCCTATAAACCCATCCACCCTTTCCACACCATCCAGCCTTTTGCCCCATCCACCCTATACAACCATCCACCATTCCCACCCCATTCACCTCATCCACCCAGCCACCCCATTAACCCATCTACCTTTTCCAACCTATCCACCCATCCACCTTTTCCACAACTACGTGAACCAGAGCTGTCTGTCTCCTGTTCTGATTATCTGGGCAAATATACGTCGGCCTGTAAGGATTTGGTGCAGACAACTGCATAGATTAAAATGAGGGCATGTCTGTTGCGTGAGACGTGAAAGTGAAACATGTGTCTGAAACGCTTGAAGTCTAGACACAGGGTCATGATTATAGCCAAATGCATAACCTTTGATAATTGAGTGAAAAACAACCAAGAAACACAAATAGTGAATGAGTCATATTACTATGATGACAGCAACGTAAAGTAATAATAGTAAAAAATAGGGCGGTTAAATGACCAAAAAATAACAAAAATGAACTGTAACAGTAGTTTCTGTGAAATAAAGAACCCAACAGAAGTAGGCAGCAGCCTGTAGCCATGGTGTCTGAACAAAGAAAATATCAATGCCTCACAAACAGAAAATTCAAGTGCTCTGGGAACTGCATTTAAAAAACATCAGTGTTGAGGGCTCAGGTATCAGAACTCTAACATTTCCAAGCTGTTGATCACATTCATTTATGCATTCAAAAGCCTGAAGGAGTGAAAAATTAATTACTTCAGCTTAGTGACCGGAGAAATGTGCAGCATGAAAGCTGAAAAGGTGAGGAGCGGAAAAGCAAGGGAAAGCCAGATCATCTGTTCGTTCAAGTTGGGCCGACTGTCTGTTGCTTACTGCCCATGGGTGGTCACCTGACCTCCCCAACCGGCGAATCCCATCCCTCAGTTCTCCCACTTCATGAATTCTGGCATTTTCATTTCTAGTAATTATGTGCATCCTTATAACCTCGCAGGGTCCTGTACAAAAGTACTGTGCAGATGTGTGTGTGCGTGTGTGCGTGCGTGTGTGTGAAAAAAAAAAGAGAGAATGGAAGTCAATCTGGGGGAGAAAACAGACCAGAGTGACTCATAACAAAAGCAAAACAAGAAAACTATGGAGAGAAAGAGAGAAAGTGCCAGAGGGAAGGGAAGAGACAGGGATAGAGAACAGGAGAGAGAACCACTATTTTACCAAGCAAACACCTAGTATTATCATACCGAATGTTTAACATAGACATGACTATTATTAGCAATGCTACAACGAGGCACAATGTGCTTAGGCAACGCAGCATTTCATTGGTTCTTTCCAAGAGGACAGCGAGGGCAGTGATTGGTGGGCGTTTTTACAGGATTACAGCAGCTACAGGTGATGCATCATTTTTGCTCCTTTTTTAAGAGCCCATAAGTTAGTTATTGCTGTCGGGGTGTAAAGACCATTTCAAAAAGTAAAAAAAAAAAAAAGTGGTATATTGGGAATAGTTTCCAACCCTGCCTCACGCACCATTGCTCCATGTAACACACACAGCGGTTTTGCTGCTGCAGCCATTGCTATGACAAAAATTGCTATGACAATTTTTTCAATACCTTTAACAATTTTCCTAAACTCTTAATGCACCAACACATCTACAACTCACAACTGGCTAAACGGTTAAGTTTATGTTCAAAATCACACATGGTAAACTAAACTCCAACACCAATTTTCAGAATAGAATAATACACTAACACAACACACTATGTCTACCAAAACACTGCAAACATGTCTTAAAATCACATAATTCTTCCAAAACACCAACACATGTTCTCTCCCAACAGGAACCTTCAGTCAGTCATAGCCCAATGTCATAATACTAATATCAGGTGTAATTACAGAAACTGCATTATTTCATATGTGTCAGGCTGCCCTTATATAATTGATAATAGTGTATTGTATTGACCACAGATTGTGTTTTACACTGCAGTTTCTCTTGAAGCTTCTCTACATTTTTGTGTTGTTGGGTTTAGTAAATGCTGCATTTTGTTTCTTTTGTTGCAGAAATTCAATACAAAAATGAAAGAGCCATCACAGAGTAGCTTTATAGAATGTGTCACTACCTGATGTGAGTCGAGTGCCGATGTGAGTTGCGCATGCGTCACTTTGCGATGATTAGCCTACAAGATGCTAACGAGAGACTTCTGTAATGTCAATACAGTAGATTAATCTGTGTAGATTAAAAAAAGAAACTGGATCTGTGAATTCTCACAGAATCACAACTGCATTCATATCTTCTGTTATTGTTTGTAATGAGAAAAGTTTATTATTTCATGGATTTCACAAATTTCAGTATGACACGTTATGCCGTAAACCGTTTAAATCTGAGCGTGACCGACTCACCTAAAGTCCTCAAACAAGTCTTTGTAAAATGAGAAATTTTGCGCGAAAATCGCCATATTGTAAATTTTAAGGTTTTGTAATTCTTTTCTAAAAAACAGCTTGATAGAGTTCCAGATGATACGCATGTTCCCTCAAAAGCATAAATTATTACTTTTGTTGAATTTAGGGTGCACGTTAGGGGAGCTATGGAGCCCCCTGTTCACGCTCGAGACCAATCACTACAGAACCTTGTCATTTTTTATAGGTCTGACATGTCTGCAAGTTTTTGTGAGTTGTCTCGCATGCTAAGACCCTCATCCCCTGAGTGTGTTTCCTAGATGGAAATCAGCTGTGATTGATCTCTTTGAATAACTTCAATCAGCTGTTTCTCTCATTTACAGTAACAATGGAATACAAGAAACATGCAGGGGATATATTTGTGTTTTAATTTACAGTATGAACAGCTGTTTGCTTTCACTTTAGCCTATAAATAAGGTTTTCAACATGATGTTATCTGTTCTGACATATAGTGGGAAAGCATTTGCGAATTTGTCAGTAAACATCCCCTGTTTTGGTCTTGGTTGAGCTTGTGTGTAACAGAAGTTAGAGTAAAGAGTACATGTTGTGTTAACTGTGTCAAAGCAACAAGAAATGTGTTAAATGTATAGCCTACTCACACAGATGTTGTGCTAACTGTGTTAAGAGTTTTAAAACAAATTGTCATAGCAATCGTAAAAAGCTGTAAATGCCAACAAGGGACCAACCAGGGTGACTCTGGTCTTTTCAGTCTTCTGAGCACTCCGCATTTCTTTCCCTTCCAAAATGTCTGGTGTTTCAAATTTGTATTACATGATGTATTTCGTCAGATCACAATGCAATACAAATTATGCATTGCAACTTCACAATCTTAAAATAGTAAAACAATCCTGTTTGGCTAGGGTTGCATAGAGCTTTCAGATATGCACCTTTGGTTATTACAAGACTTGATTTGTACACTATTCAGGGAGGTTTTTAGCTTCTTCTCTCCCAGAGGAATGCAGAACAGAGTATGCATTCTGTTTGTTTCAATAATTACAGAAAGACTTCATTTCCCTCAACAGTTATTTCCCTCTTAAATTGTATTTACAGAAATTGCAGTAGCTAGTCTCAGTGGGAAAGAAACTTGGTTGCCACATTTTTTTGCCCTTAAAATAATTTTAACATAGAAATTGCCTGTAAGTTAACTCAAAGGTGTAAAAAGTGTTAAATGTGAGACAGGGTTGAAAAAATGATGAATGGATTGAAGTGCGTACAGATGATCAGTCTCATTTGTTTGAAAATGATATTCATCCTTGATCCTCTTGTTTGCCGTATACCCCAAATATTTGCGCCATCCGCACTGTATGTTGACTAAACATCAATATTCCTTATTTGAAATGCATATTTTTCGAGTAAGACTTTGAACTAATTACATCACTAATACCCTTATGACTTTTTCATACATAGGCCAGTGTACCAGGCAAATAGTCATTAATGATGGTGTGATGGGAGCTCAGTGTATTTAACTTCAGCACCAACAGAGAGGAAAAGGCAGAGCGATGATATGAGAGAATAATAGAGCACCATCTATTCTTTTGCCTGGCATTCCTCTGCTCCTCTGAAATCCATATTCTTATGTAAATGAGCAGCAACCAAAGACCGACAGTAAAATTACTGATATTAACATTTTTCACAGATGTATTATTAGTTCAAAGCACCTGTCGTCTTTGCTGAGTTAGGGAATAATCGTGTGTTTTGCATATAACAAAATTGATATGATTTTACAATCAATGTGTTGTGCAGGAGATATTTGTAAAGACCGTTTTAAATCACAAGAGAGCTTTGCATCTTTCCATAAGAATCTGAATGATCTGAGGAAGCAATCATTTACTATATACTGGTCCACATTGACAGTAGGCTCGTTGGAGATGAGCCAGGTCAGCGCAGAGTCGATCACCGGCGATCGCCGCCCAATGCATGCTGGGTAGATTTGCGTCCAACTTGATCCCGACTTGCTCTGACGTCATGCACACATGGGTAGCGATAACCTCATGAGATCTAGGCGGCCACAGTTCTGAGATGCAGGGCAGCACAGTTGCTTGTTACCGACTGCAAGACCCATGCGGACCCAGGGCATGCTGGGAAACGCCGGCCTCTCAGCTGATCCAACAGCTGATTGGTTCAGAATCGACCCAACATGATGACGTTATAGGATTAACCAGAAATGCTAAATTCAGAAAAGGGCCTTATTTGCAATATTAAACTGGAATAAGCTGTCATATTCAGAATAATAATGGAAGATTAGGGTGCAGGCTGGGGGAACGCATATTAATGTTAAAAAACCTCATAAAGTTTTTATGAGGTTTATGGCAGGTAGTAATGTCAGGCTGACCTGGACATATCAGTCCTTATTTGGAATTCATTATTTATTTCCCAAGACCTTTCTGTGTTTCCTTCCCAAGTATCTGTAGTCTTTACATCATTTATAACATTGTTACATTGCTCAATACGTTTTTAGTTATGTATGTCTGCAGACTTAATTCAGATCTTTATTGATGATCTCCGTCTCCTGATTTTTCATTGACTAATCATAAGCACCAGGAATGCCACAACACCAGTGAAATCCTGCGAAACATTTTACATGTTAAAAATATATTCAAAAATGTCAACTTTAATGTGCTTTGACCTGCTTTTTTAATGTATTTTTTTACCAAAGGCATCCACATTTCAACTTTGGAAAAGAAAAGGTAAAATTACACAACATTTTTGCTCCATTAAACCCTGGTTTTTCAAGTGATATGCCGTTAACAGACCAATCATAAACCGCTTAACCACTCAGTCACATTAGCTTCATAAGACAGCGACAAAGCGGCAAGCTGCACTTCATTTTCAATGGGAGTGGCCATTTGCCAGCGACGAGCTTGCCGCTGTCAAGAGCAAGGCGGGGACAAAATAGACAAAAAGTCTATTTCATGCAAATGCTGAGCGATGCGACAAAGCGACTGCCAATCGGAGTGAAGGCAGCGTGACGTACAGTATGTACGTTGGTTGCACCAGTCAAATTGAATCATTCAAGATGGCGGAAACACATCAGGACATTGTCTTACTGTATGCATCTGATATGTTTGGCATTTTATCTCATTTATTTTGTTACCCCTATCGAGAAAAAAATACTTTTAAACCCCAAAAACATTGTTCTTGTGACTTGACAATACCTCTGAAGTGACTTGTGAGACCTCTTGCAGAAACTAAGCAATAGCATGCCACTATCAATACAGCGTCGCCTTGTCAAACGTTCACAGAAACAAATCGCTCAAACTTTTGTGAGAAAAAAGGAAAAATTGATGTTGGTGTCCACGTTCCCGGTCCTGTACAATCTACACATTAACATGAGTGCTAGAGAATTTTGATTTACCTTTGCCAAGCAACTAGGAGTAGGTTAGGCACACCCAGGAATGCCCATCAACAGAGTGTGTGTCACTGTATTTGTAGGTAATGTGACTGTAGGGTAAGACCCGTTACTGCCCTGCAGTGTGTTGCTGATCTCTATGGAAGCGCTGAAAGGCAAGGTGGCCCAAAAAAATCTTTTCGGCCATTGTTGGCCAAAACCATTCCATTCCATTATGTTTTCGCTACACGTTCACTAAGAAGGTAAAACTATCCCCACTATCTTTTCCTAAACCTAACTGCCCTGTTCTTGTGCCACGTGTCAGTAAAACATACGTCCCGACCCAGAGCGTCAAGGAGCCCCGCCCACGTGTCTCTAAAAGGAGACTTTTTGTGTCTTTCTTTTGTTCCGACTTGCCTTTCAACACTAAATCTCAGATAGTGTGGACAATGAACAGTTGTGACACTAAAGTAGGTGGAAGAACAAAAAAAAACAGACGGAGGGACAGCAGAAGCAGAGAAAAAGAAGGAAAGCGGCAGTGAAAAACAGACCGGAAGTTAAGGAAGAGAAAAGCTCACCACTTCTCTGTGATTTTCAGTTTCTCCACAGCTGTATAATTGAAACCATCTGCCAATGCTGCAAGCAACATACCTCAAAGACACCGCGTGTGTGTGTTTGTGTGTGTGTGTTTACCTAGCTAATGATGACAGCACTGGGGTTTTTTGCATGTGTGTCTACACACACCTGTGTGACTCTGGATTCTCTGCTAATGATGACTTTGATGTGGCGCAAACACACCAAAATACTCAAAGGCAGCAGCCATGACATTGTATTCTTTTGGTGAGGACATTTTAATTTGACTGTGCCTTTTCACACAAGGATAGTCTGCTTTAACAAGCACAGATAATCAACTCAACTCGGCTAATTTCCCAAACTCAAACACTTTTTGGTTTCATAGATGGTTATTTTTTGTATGCGCCCTCTGTTGAGAAGCTGACTCTCTGTGACACACAAATCAAAATAATAGACTTTGAACTGAAAATACATGTCAAAAAATATCTTAGCGCGTCACCAAATCAGTTGGCGTGCGCTTGATGAATGTCTGCAGTTCAGTTCTGTTGTATCTGATCTTTAGAGATTTATTTGAAAAAAATGGGGGGTTTTTTGTAGATAAGGTTTGGCATGGCCTGCAATATGTTTTTCAACAGGCGTTTTTGTATTTGAACAAACTTATGACATAACATGACAGTGAATTTCTGGAAATAGAGTTTCACCAGCACAGTATCCATAGGAATTTTGGTTAAATTAGACAATTCCCCATGCACATAAGTTATCTCCAATGCAGGACCAACACATTCTCACTCCCATCGCCTGGTCAGGTGCCTTTGTCGTTGTTATATGACATTAAAGGTTTCCTTTAGCAACTGAGTCTGTGAGAACAGGTTGGGATGTACAGTAAGATACTGGAAGTATTAGTAAAACAGCATGTAATCTGAATTTCAGGCTAGAGACTGGCGTTCTCCTCTTTTTTTTGGCCTTTTTTCACCGTAAAGTGTATGTTTTTGCACCTTATTTGCTGATATGTATTTAAATTTCTCCACAGTATCTCTACAGTGAGCACACTTTTATTAAAAACTAACTTGACCAGAAGTAAATCACAAAGAGGTTCTTTGTGTTTGTGCAATAAATGTTATTTGTATCATTAGAAGAAAGAAAGAAAGAATATTGGAAATAAAAAAGGCAATCCTCTCTGCAAATAAAAAGTGACAAAAAGAAAAAACTTTTCTTGTAAGCCAACAAAAGTTATGTTTGCATTCAGCAAAACAATGTGTGAATCCTTGATGTCAAACAAACATGTGGAGTGAATTTCTCATGAAGCATGTGTAAAGTAGGTGGGGGGCAATCGATACAGCATAGTATCGCGATATTTTCAGTGGCAATACTGTATTGATACACAAGCGCCAAGTATCGATCTTTTATTATATATGTGTTGGTCAGTTTGTCCCGTTTTGCAGCAATAAATTGAAGTGATAGGAACAAACAGAGAACAGAAGTTTCGGGGACATAAATTGAAATTGGGAAAAATTAGAAGTTGAAAAAAAGGTTATAAATTGCAATTTACAGCCAAAAAAAACTCAGACAGAACCTGACTGTTGGTGAGAGGCCATCCAGCTTTGGACTCCTTTAATCTCCTCCTAGTTGCCTCATCTGGCCAGCCACAATTTGAAATTACCTAGTGCATCTTGGGAAACGCTTCTGTTCAATTTATGTAACAAAAAACCACGGTGAGGGAATCACTTTAAGGCTATAGTGCGTAGTTTCTGTCCCTCTCCCCGTGAGGAATTCTAAGTAATGACAACAACACTGTCGGCGCATCCACATGATACAAGTCTTCCGTGATTGTGCACCACCACCCCCCACGCCTTCTCAAAAAACATGATGGACTCTTCAGAAGAGGTAATTATCTTTGCTTGATTTTCTGCATGCAAACGTCGCCGGACGCCACAATCTTCTGAACACAGCCATACTGAGAAATCCAGAGAGAGTTGTGTGGAGCTGATTGTCTTTAATAGCTTTGTAGCAACTCATTTGACAACGGCTTGATGTTCATTCATATCAAAAGGTTACGCACTAAAGCTTTATGCTCATTCATGCTTTTAGACTACAGTATTGCAAATATCACTTAACACACTGATAAGTTCCAAAGAGGTTCTTTCAAATAGGAATGGGCTGGAAAGGGAGTGAATGAATGAATTACTACACCTCCTCACTAACGCCTTCAACATTAACACCATGTTTAAAATAAAAGCCATTTCGCTGTGTTCACAATGGCCGACTTAACACACACACACACACACACACACACACACACACACACACACAAGCAGTGTTGGTTAAGTAGAGTGCAGTGTCAGCACCAGTTACATGTTATTAGCTGGAAGAGGAGAGCCTGTTGACATGAGGTGTGTGTGTGTGTGTGTGTGTGTGTGTGTGTGTTCCACTGTTGCTTGCTGCAAGACTGCTGACACTTCATCAGGAATCAATTGGTGTGTGTGTGTGTGTGTGTGTGTGTGTGCGTGTATGACTGACAACTGCAGTTTCGGTAAGCACAGTCTAATGGCAAAGCTACACAGTATCAATCATTGGACATAATTCAAATGGACAGAGGAAGCATGAGGACAGGTGTCAGAGTAAACTAAATACAGAGAGATGGAGAATGAAAGAGGGAGGGAGGAGACAGAAGGATGAAAGAGAAAAAGGCATTAGGAGGACACATCAGAAACAGATTGAGAGAGGGATAATGGATGCTGAGCGATCATTACCACTTCCATAAATGTAAAGTACTGCAGTTAGAGTAGTGAGCCATCACCCATGCTGATGTTAATGCTAAGTGCTTCAGTCATGCTAATTCGATTGCGCTGACAGCCACGACAGAGACATGGATGCAGAGGACATTATCCATATGATAACTGACTCCAGGGACACCCACTGGGCTTACTAAAGCCATCTCTATACAATGAACAGTGATAGACAGCCAATATCAGGTTGATATTTGCTGCTGTGCACCAACATGGCTGCCTGCCACACACTTTTAATAAGGTTGTGGTAATCAATGTTGTACCTGTCATTTGCTTAGACAGTCACAGCCAGTGCTAACAATAGTGCTAAGTGGCTACACTCAGGTTATTCTGGTCATGTCAGCGGCTGATGTCAAGACCATTAGCAAAGTGCTTTACAGAATTAGAAGGGACAACAAGCAGCTTAATAAGTTCAGTGCAGGCACTTGCAATGAAGCAGTCTGATGATACTACATACTGTATTCCGACATTCCACCAAACGACTTCTCAAGCGATACCATTGTCGTTTTCCAACATTGGAATGAAATCATGACAGTCCCGTTGTCTCAATTGTTTAGGGTAACGGGGTCATAAAACTCAGTCCGGTTCTTTTTTCAGTCTTGTACCTTCCGACAAAATCAAATATGTTTGATATTAGTGTAATGTTCAAAGGTGCAGTAAGTTATTTCTTTTAAAGATTATTTTTTGGGATTTTTCACCTTTATTTGATAGGACAGCTCATGAGACGTTTCTAAGAACTAATTGCTTTCTTAAAAGAACGCTATGTCGGTCAGTGTGACATTTGTTTCAATTTTGTAATGAAGTAGTAGAACAATTATTTTCTGCTTTTGCTTTGTTTTGATGGAAACAGATAGAATGTAGTCACTGACGGGCGACTTTCTTAAGCCATGTTTTCCCGAGAAGAAAGCGACAGTTGAGTATAGAAAACTCGACACGTGGTTGGGTTTAGGAAAATAAGAACAAAGGACACAAAGGAAACATAACACGCGGGACAATGATCCCCGGTCTCCTGGGTGGAAGTCCTGTGTCATTTTTCAACGTGCTGGGTAAAACCACTTAGAGTTAGGAAAATATCTTTGATGGGGTTCCATCAATGTGCGTTTAAGTTACACTTGGGATTAGAATGAGACAGAAACCCCAGCCTCCTGGGTGAAAGGCCTGTGTTGTTTGACTCATCCACCACCCCAACCTCCATCCTTACACTTCTACCTGGTGTGTCAGTATCTGACACTGAGGGCAACTGACCAACTCATCAGTATCTGATGAGTTGGGAGTGAGAACGCGACAGCCAGTGCAGTGGGAGAGACATTTTCATTTTTTTGTTATATTGAGAGAGAAAAACCCCTTCACTTCTAAATCACAAAAAAACACATATATTCTCACTTAAAGTCAGCGGTGTCCAGACAGGTAACAGTATTGTTTGTGAAGTTTTGAGAAACATATCCCTGACATTTCTGTTACCAACCCTCCTGTACATACAAATTCAAAATGTGGTGCCCAAATGACACTTAGATAACCACTGCAATGCCAATGTCATTAACATGGTGGCAGATGTTTTATAGGTGGAGCTCTCACACCCTGGGCATTCACTCCTATGTGCATGGTTGGATAAAATAGAGCATTACTTTAGGCAGAGCACTCAAAGTTACACATTAGATGTTTGGCATCAGCTGCTTCATTCGTGCTATGCAATCACATTGGTTTATATACCAGCTGTGTGGGTAACAGCTGACTAGTCCCAACTCAGACAATTAGCACTATGAAGCAATGCAGCCTTATTCATTTCAATCAGACTCGGGCAAAAAATAAAAATCTAGAGTAGTAAAGAAAAACTCAACTGCCGACGCACAATGCAATATCAAGGCGCAAGCGAGCACACATTCCTCGAAGATGTCTTTGTTATGTGAAATGTGTAAATATCCTAACTTTCCATTCACATCTACCTTGCGATAGAATGCAAAGGATGTAATGATTTCCAGGAAGGGTTGCCATGAAATCTTTCCAGGGTTGCGACATCTTGTCTCATACAAGCCCCATTATAAACAAATGTAAGGTTAAGCATCTGAGGAGCTGCCTCTGGGTCTCAATGGGTGTCATTCAATCTACTTTTGAGTTTGAACTGTGGTAGGTGAGGTGATGCATTGACAATACATTTTGAAGAATGGTACAGTTGTGATGAGCCGGTCTATTTGACTGACAAGAAGAAATAATTTAGTTCTCCGACTGACGTGTGTTGGAAGCTCAATGCTCAAAGCTCAATTTTGTTTTGTGATACTTTGTCCTGTAAAAAAAAATAATAACTAACATAAAAACAACAACATTTGTTTTTATTGTGTGCAGAATGTCTGATGCTGATGTCTCATTGCAGCAGCATGAGGACACAGGGCTGTACATTAGGCCAGTGAACAGGTGTTTAATGGAGTCTGGACAAATACAATAAGACCTCTGCACTCACACCCATCTATCACAGACACTCACACACACACACACACACACACACACACACACACACACACACACACACACACACACACAGAGAGGCAGTAAACAGAGGGAAAATAAGAGGGAGACCTGCCGTTGACATCTATCCATCATTTCTCACAGATACAAACCGCGGCAAACAATGCTTTAACACACACACATACACACACAGGAATGCACACAAACACCTACTGGTCTGTGTACGTGTTTGCGTGTGCATGTATCTCACAGAGGGAGGCTCAGTAATGAACAACAATATGGTCCGTCCCAAATTATCTCTCCCTGTCCACTCCATTAAAATGCCAAAGGTCCGAATGTTAATATCTCCCTGCGGTGGTTTAGAAGAGTGACATTTTCTCACTGTCCCCTAATTCTCGCACAACTGCATCCAAAGGATCTAATTTTGTTATTTGTTTCCTTGAATTCATTCATTCTTCTCATGATGTTATAAAGAAATAATTCTGGTACACGTAAGTTTTAACATTTCTATTCCAACCTGAGCACACAAGATAATGTGACAAACATTTACTTACATTGATGGAGATCTACATACCTAATGAATATAACAAAAAGCAGAATTAAATGAATAGTAGATTGTGTTAGTGGTAAAAGGCTGTATATATCCAACGTGTAGAAACTCATATTTACAAAATTGCACTAAAATACTTGAGTAGGCTACCAAATGAAGGCCAGCTGGAGGAAAATGCTTGGCAAGCAGGCTTGCTAATAATAGCAACTGCCGTTTTAGAAGAATGTTGGCTTGCTGCACCCGTGCTGGAGGGTAGAGGCTTACGAGAAGTTCTGCTGCTACAACATGTGAATGCAAGAAACAATAGAATGTTTCATGAAAACTGGCATCTTTTTTCCCTGCAATTTAGCCTACAAAGTAACCGAGAGGGTTCAAAAGCCTGGACACACTAGCATTTAAATGGCTAACTTCCAATCTAAAATCAATTGAATTCAATGAAAATGGTGCAATCAGTGGCTTAACTTGCTAGCGCAAAGTTTACAACTTAAATTTACTCTGATCTGAAAATGCACACCATTGACATTGTTAAGCTTGAGGGAATAGAGAGTCCAAAATGGGGCGCTATTGTAGCTTATTAACTATGTAGCCATCCACCTCTGTTGGGTTATAAACTCTTTTTTCACAAATATGGCATGGTTTGCTGACAGTTATGAGACAGAAGTCAGTGGTACGGATAAATTATTGTCTGTTGAATACACTGTGATACAACTTCTTGATCCATTAACAACGGGGCTAACAAACTTGCTATATGAAAGTTAGAAAACATTTTGTTAGCTTCGATCAAATTGTACCGTCTTCAGTAACTCTTTCTCGTGTGAGCGCCACAGTATAGAATACATAAAAACTGGTCTGACTAGTGTTAGCATGTTCCCAGCTAGCTAATGCGTTAGCTGTGAACCAGCCAGCTACAGTAGTTAGCCCTGCGATTAGTCACTATAGCCAGTTTCCCACTGCATAGCATGGCTCGACTTGACTTCCTCTTTTTTGGTTTTTCAATTAGCAAAAGTTGTGGGTAGTAGCCTACCTGGTTGGTCGAGGGTCCAAGCAAGCTGAAAAGTGGAGTTATAAAACTGCAGACCACTGATTGGTCAGAGAAAATTTTAACTGGGATCTCCAGAACAAACCCACGATTTTTAAAATTTCCAAGCTACATTAATCACGCAATCGTGTTATTGGATTCACTTAAAATAAAATTATTCCGCACACTACATTGTACACCACGGCATACAATTGATGAAGTGCAGACATTCATCTGTTTGGTTGCAAATGAACGGATTCAGCAATTGTTGCATTAAAGATGATGTAATAGAAGTATCATGAGGCAGCACAATGGCAATCAGCTGACAATCTGGCCTACACAAAGAGGGCACTACAAGTACTGGTACCAACCAAGTGAGTCAAGCAGATCTGTACCATACAGTTGGAACTAGAAACTCAGCATATGTCACCAAGCTTATAGCACCAAATATGTCACACAGACGGATGGATGAATTTCGTTGTCCCAATTTTGTGTGTGACCCGGTCTTATTGCAGACAGAATAAAAGAACCATATGCTAGCCATAAAGTAGCAGAAGACCAGTGCAGCATGTGTTGAAGCGATGTGGAAGAAACCCCTTTTATGGCAGCTGTGGTAGCAGCACCACTTCCAAGGAGTGACCTAAATACTTCTCAATGAGGAGCTTGGGACTTTAAAGAAACAATTTGTGTCCCTGAATAAAGATGTAGTCATGAAACATGAGGATGGGATTATTTCAAAAAAATTAAGTGTGAGGTTTAAATATAAGATATTGAGGCATGTATTCACAAAGGGAATGCAATGGATGCAAAAAGCTGATTACAGATTAGGCGCTGTTGGATATTTTAGAGTCTATAGAAATGAGGATAACATTTAAGATCAGGAGAAGAAACATCCAAGAAAACCAATAGCAGAATAAGAGAAAAATGTAATCGAGGAGAAAATGTTACGTAAGACAGAATAAAGAGTAATCGACTGGAACCAAGAATAGATAAAGAGTGCGCCTAGGTAGCATGGTAATACGCCCACATACTGAGGCTCAGTCCTTGGCACAGCGGCCGTGGGTTTGGTTACAACCTGAGTCCCTTTTCTGCATAGATAGATAGATAGATAGACTTAGACTTGTCTTTATTAACCCTTTTGGGATGACTCCCGTGAGGAAATTGGAAAAGATGGATGGATAGATAGATAGATAGATAGATAGATAGATAGATAGATAGATAGATAGATAGATAGATAGATAGATAGATAGATAGATAGATAGATAGATAGATAGATACTTTATTCATCCCGAAGGAAATTTTAAGCATCCAGTAGCAAGACAACCATAACACAACAAACATATATACACACATATATCACGCACACATAATAAAAATAAAAATCACTCACAGAAATGACAGCGATAAGGTAAAATACTATGGTAGACTGTGTGCAAAGGTGATAGTACAAAAGTGGACAGTGCAGTAGGTCATGATTAAATTCACTACGACTATTACATATTAACATAATAACCGATAAAGTGACTGATTGAATAAGAATAAGAACAATATGTAAGCGGAAAGCGATGATCCGGTGAGGGACATCCCCCTCTCTCTACCCTTTCATGTCTAAAGCTGTCCTGTCAAAAACGAAGGCCTAAAAATGTATCTTAAAAAAAAGAAAAGATGGACACTTTGGCAGTGATGTGAAACTGTGATTTTATTGCTGGATGGGAGAATAGGCTATGAAGAGCTACTCAAAAAGCAACTTCACATGTCTGAAAACAGCGTGATAGCAGTGATGGATGAAACGCCTTTATTAGCAATGTTGGTTACCACTTCAATGTCACAGATGACTGCCGTATGTTTACTAGCCCATCAGTGGGCCCAGATGGGTACAGCCCAATCAAACTCACACAACAGGGGGCCTCAAGAAGCCATTGTAGTGCTGCTGTGCATTCTGTCAATAGAAAAAAAAATGGGACACTCTTCTACTCTTTTCTATGTACTGTATTTCCACAAGTTGCTCAAAAGCATTGGCCCAAGAGTTATTCTTGATGCTGTGTTCACATTATAGCGGAGAAACAGACATCTTGAGTTTTTTTTTCCTCTTTCTTGCTGAGAATTAGATGATAACAACCTCATGGTGAAGACAATACTTCAGGACAGTACAGGAAGTCACTGCACCTTGCCAAGTCCAGCAAGAAAAAGAATAGGCCAGCTCCCAAGGAAGTAAGTCCAAAAGACTTACATGGCAACAGATTCCTTTGGAAATCAGTTGATCCATTTTGAGCGTCACAATCCAATAAGAATTTGATCCATTTGGTTGATAACATTTGGAAAGATTAGAAGCGGCAGGATTAAATCATTTAGTCCAGAATCAAGTTAGCAGAGCACTACTCTATATCCATGACGTTCCCCTTCTGGGATTGCTCCGTTGCTGACGGAAATTCTGCCAGATTTCACTCTTTTTGGACAGATGTCCATCACCTTCTCCTTTCTTTGTGTTGACATTTGAAATCCCGGTGGATTTCTGAGGACTATGTTTAACTGCTCCTCAGATCTCTGCAGGGTAAATCCAGACAGCTAGCTAGACTATCTGTCCAATCGGATTTTTCTGTTGCACGACTAAAACAGCTCTTGAACGTACACACATTACAACAACACAAGTTCCTTACCGAGGCTTTTTTGAAGAGGTACCGTGGCTCCATCCGTTGCTTAGCGACGCCCATGACGATTGTGATCGGTTTAACGAAATGCCAATGAACCAGAGCAGTTTTTTCTCCCATCCCAGAATGCTGTGTGGTCTAGCCAGACTTTCCTCTGCAGCGATGTGGAGGAAGGTCTGGCAATGCGAGATTAGCATAGCGCTAAACCAGAAGTAGTCGACTCGGCCAGCAGAGGTCTGCTCTATGGGCTGCGCAATGAGGAAGCAATGCCGATCAAGCTTATTCTCCTCTTATTTTGAAAGTGCTGTAAAGCCATAACCATAATACCACTAAAACGTACATTTTGTGCAGCTAAAAACTACTTAATCTGAGTTTTACGCCAATGAAAAGCACAGTGCTGTTAAACTTTCCAATTAAATTAGTATACGTCATCTTTATCTACCAAGAATTAGGATAATTAACATTTATTATTGGCCCGTGGGCTTCCATCCAGATACATTTTGACCCTTCATATTAAAGAATTTAGGCACTTCTGGTATACATACTTTCAGCAACATATTTTATTCATTGTTCTCTATCTTAGCAAAAGCACAAGCAGCAGTATTTAGCTACTGGCTGCACTCAAAGAGGTCACACAATATTAGAATTGATGAGAATAAAAAAATTAGATGGAATTAGTGAAGTACTAACTCAACTTTAGTATAAGGTACTTATTTAAAAATAAAAAAAAAACACACAATATGAAAAAAAAACCTTTTTCTTAATTGAGTATTCATGAACAAATACGTCCAAGTTGAAGTAATTTAGTTAATGATTATATGTGCAATAATTTATTAAGGGATCAGCACTCACACAATCATGAAGTCTATCCAACCAGCTGCTTCTGAAATCAATAAAAGGGCTGTCGCAATAAATCAACATCAGTATAGATTTCATAACAAATGGCCCAGGGTTAGCTTAAGCGATACACATCAGCAGCACATTATCTTGTAATTCTCTGGGGGTTGTCGTCTCCATTCAAACAATGACATTTTTAATTAAACTAAACTCATTTGGAAAGAAAACTCTTTCTCCCTCTTTTTTCTTCTGTTTGCCTCTGTCTGTCTCAACTCTCTCCCTCTGTTTGAAAAGTAATAAATTGATGTGGAATCCTCTCTCTGCTAGATTAACTAACAGTCCAACCCTTGTACCTAGAGAGGAGTGAAATAATTATGTGGCAAGGTGAAGGTAATGATAAATTGTAAACAGGGTCTGAAGTTAACTTTTTTGACCACCTGCCACAGAGCCTGTCACTGTCACTTTTTACCAGCCAGTTTTCTTTGCCATGAAGGTGAAAAACAGGAACTGCTGTGTCTCTATGATCCTATCCTGTCCTATTCATGGTAGCCTACTTGTGGACATTGTGCCATCATCACGTGCTGTAGTAGGGGGGCCCGCCTTGATAATCCAGCATAAAGGCATAATTTCCTATCCTGGACTGGGACACGCATTCATACGGTTTGACGTATTGGAATTGAACTTATCATTGCACCTTCAATAATGTAGCTGTCCTCAATTTAGGTCATCCTGTACATCTCATCTGCGGTTTTTCCTGCATCCACCATGTGTGATTGTGTGTGTTTATGTGTGTGTGCGTGCGCCAGTCACGGGGGGGTGGGGACGGAGGAGCAGCCCCGCCCGTTGCAACGAGCTGATAGGATCTGTTGATTTGTGTACAGGTGACGTTAATGTTGTTATTTTCGTGTGTTGATTACGAATTTTGAAGTAATGTATTTCAATGGGAAGCCTATTTTGTGATAACAGTAGCGAGTAGTATTGAAAAGCCGAAAATCCGTACAGGGAGGTTGGTCGGGGGGGTGGATGGGTCGAACAACACAGGAGACTGGGGATCGCGTCCCGTGTGTTGCAGTTCCTGTCCACGTTATCCTCTTCCCAACCACAACCGTCCCATTGTTGTTGGCGTGTCCTGCGTGTGACGGTTCTAACCCCGGCCTTTTTCCCGTTGTTGTGGCGTTTCATTTCCTCGTTGCGTGCCACAGAGACCGCGGATCGTGTCCCTGCGCCCAAGGATTGCGTCCCACGTGTGGTGGTCCGTCTTGTTGTTGTCGCCGGCGTGTGGCGTTTGATTTCCCCGAGCAGCCCAGTGTCACGGCAGCTTGTGAAATGGTCACGTTCTAAAATCGTGACCTGTACATTTAATAAACGAGAAAATCGTAACCTGTAGACAAATCAATAGATTAAAATAATGGGACCATATCTGAACTGGTTCGAGACTGGGTTGGTCATGACATTAGTTCAGTGGTTCCCAAACTGAGGTGTGCTACAATCCGCTGTTTCTCCATGAAGGGATAGTCAACGAGACGACAATTGGCTGTCGATTCAGGCTCTTTAGATCAATTCTATCACACCTTGCAGTATAAACCCATTACAAATGTTACCTTATTAAAACGTGTTACAGTTTTTCTGAATCAAATACTTGGTGTACAGTTTATGATTTTTGGATGTATTTTTCTTGTTGTTCTATATGAAGCCACTGGTTTCCATTCATTGGAAACTTGCTTGAGCTGTGTAATCCATCACGGTGAATATCGAGACTGCATTCTTTTTGGTGAATGTTACACAATCTGTGCATGGTAGTGCAGTTAAACTGCATTCAAAAAACAGACCTCTGACCAGACTTTATTCAGACTAGTTGGTTTTTCTAGGAAGTAACACGCAACTTCAACAAGTTTCGAGAGTCTGCTAATTAAAAGTGATGCTGTACAAAAATGAAAAAAAATGGCTGAAAAAAAAAACAACAAAGTCTGCATGATGGTTAGTTAAATGTTGTCTATATTGACGACGTTTCATGTACGGGATTGTTCAGGCACAGCCGGGGGGGTTCCTCCAGATGTCACTCAACTTCTGCTTTTTTTATGTTGGCATTCTAAACTCCAAAACAAACCAACACAAGTTCCTTCCTGAGGCTATTTTGCAGAGGCACCGTTACTCCGTCCAGCGCTTAGCACAAGAAATGTTGATAAACCAGAGCACATTTTTCTCCTATCCAAGAATGCTGTGTGGAGTTTTGATGTAAAGCAAAGACTGTTTCCAAATTTTCTTTAGAACATATTGACACTCAACTGCGCAAGTCAACAGCAGACCATAATGTCATAGAGTAGACCACTTACTAATTGGGTACAGTTGCATTGGGATCATCATTCAAAAATAATTATGATCCTGTATGCATTCATTGCCTCTGGATAAGGAAAGAAATAAAAAGGTTCAATGAATAATATTGTGGTCAGAGATGCTGAGAATATTGCCCACCTGAAAAGTGTAAAATGTGCCCAGTTTATCGAGACCTCGAATCAGCAGATGATTGTCACGAAAACTGAGACATTTTGACAACCAAACAGTTGTCATTCTCTTCCCTTGCCAAATATACTGTAGCTGTTAGGACTGACACATACTGAGTTGTGTGTGTCTGTGTCTCTGTGTGTGTCTGCAGGGCTTTAGCAGTGTAAGCCAGGTTCTGAGCCTGTCCATGTCTCTATAGCCTCTAATCCATGTGTGGAGTGAGGGGTGACCATTTCCCCCTTGCTCTCTCTCTCTCTCTCTCTCTCTTTCACTCACTCAGTGTCTCTATCTCTTCCTAAGCCTCTTTTCACCCCAATTTAACACCAATCGTCCTTTTCAAAATGCTGCCCATAGCCCCACCGTGACCTCTGCACAAATGCACACTGCACATGCTACAGTGCCCCAACCATTTCATGCAATTGTAGGAGCGTCACCCTCCTTTGTAATCTCTTCTTTCTCCCAATTCCTCTCATTGTTAATCTCTCTGCATCATCTATCTCCCTTTCTGCCACTATTCCGCCACATCTTCTATTGGTCTAGTTCTATCAGTGGAATGACTGAAGGGCTGACTGAAATGAGAGGAGAGGGACAGAAGAATGTGATTTAGGGATAGAGGCAATTCTCTGTCTTTGTTGAGGTGGGTCATTCTCATTAGAAGATTGAAGAAATCAGGTACCCAAAGCCTCTCTTGACTCTATCTGGCAGGCACCTTGTGAGCCTGTTTGGCTGTGGCCATGTATGTTCATGAATAACTTAGCCTACAACATCTACATAATTCATTACAGCAAATGAATGCAGAAAGGTAAGTTGGTCAGAATATAGCATATATAATAAATATCATGAAATAATGTTGTTTAGGCTATGCCTGCCTGTCAGAAGAAAACAAAACATCCCAGAATTTTTAGCCCTGTAGACCAGTGGTTCTCAAACCTTTTGACATCAAGGACCCCTAAACTGACGGAAACTAGACCACTAGCCCTGCTATCGCTAGCTAGGTGGACCCCATTTGATTTGATTTTCCAAAGGTCCCCATCTAATAGGATTTTTGCTTTTTGGTATTTTAAATCGGACCTCAATGAAGTCGCTTTCCTTAGAATCAGCTGCTCTGCCCTCTCTCTCTCTCTTTCTCTCTCTCTCTCAAAATACATTCCAGTGTCCATCTGCTGAATGAATTGAAGGATATAACGTTAGGCTACAATAGCAACGGTACATTAGCATTAACAGTGACACTATCAGTGACAGCATTCTATGGGGACTGATATTGGTTATAATACTAAAGAGATGGCATGCTATATTAATGACAAAGAATAGAGAGTCTCTGAGATGAATGCCCGCATTGCATTGTGGGATATCGGTGCCCATCATGCCCAAAGAACAGCATGTTATGGGACCTTTAAAAAACATGACCCCATCACGAAATTCTTCAAAATGTCGTGATGGTATTACGATCTAACAGATTTCTTTTTGTGATGCTATGACAAACTGCCGTGAGACTGCAGTGTCTGGCTGGCCCTTTAGAGCAGACTGGGCTTCATCGGGGGGGGCTTAAAGAGACGGGTGATCCAATAGAGCGTCTCATACACAGGGTGAATACAAGTGCAGCAGCCATGGGCAGTATAAGGAAGATAAAGTGTTTATTGAACATTAATGCATGTAAACCTTTAACTGTAGCTAAACACACATTTTCCATTTTGTAATTAAGGGGCCAAGTCCAGGTAATGAGCTGCCTATATTTATAATGTTATTTTACTTATTTCTTAGTGTAGGTCAAAATAATGCAATGCAGTGACGATGCAGAAATTACACACATGAGACATTTTTAACGTCTGATGACCTGCCGATACACATTTAACCCCATCATAATGAATCAGCCGTCACTCTGTGAGTAGAGACTTCAGTGTGTGTAGTTCAGTCACTTCACTGATAAACCAGAGAACTGTACGGTAACAATCGGCCTCATGATCAAAGAACGCTTTTGTATCCTGCACTTCAGTCGCGCGCTCCCTCTCTCTCGTCTAGGAATCTCTCTCTCTCTCTCTTTTAATCAGTCTATTATTGTTGTTGAGAACAGCTAAAGGAGCATTCTCAGAGACTATTTTTATTCAATATAGGCTATTTATTTATTTAATATAATATTTCATTTCATGTGTCGCAGCTGTATATTTTCAAACAGGGAAGGAAACCTTGGCTTTGCATTTTATTTTGATCAGTTTTAATAAACAATGTGCACATGTGGCTTTAACTTGCTACTGAACATTGCGAGATATATATCATGAATCGCCATTCAGATGAACTATACCAAAATAGGATTTTTGGTGCATGTCTCTCAGCCCTAATTTGAGGTGCAGGTAATTTCAAAATGGTAGGGAGCTACAGTGCTGCTCATGAGTATAGGAGCCCCTGCTTAAGTTGACTAAAGAGGAATAAAAACAATCATCTTTGGAAATTGATCTTAACACCTTAATTAAAAAATGAAAAATCCAACCTTTAAGGACACCAATTTTCTTTGTGAATGAATAATGTATTGTTAATAAATAAATAAATGTTCTTCCTTAAAATACAGGGGCATGAGTATAGACACCCTAGGTTAAATTACCATAGAGGCAGGCAGATATTCATTATTAAAGGCCAGTTATTTCATGGATCAGGATACTATGCATCCTGATAAAGATCCCTTGGCTTTTGGAATTCAAACCAGCAATTAGGCTAACTGAAATAAAACCATGCCAATCTCTAGATATGGTGATTAATTCCAAAGGTCAAGGGAACTTTATCAGGATGTATAGTATCCTGATCCATGAAATAACTGGCCTTTAAAATAAAAAGCTGCCTATTTCTATGAGAATTTAAAATAGCGGTGTGTATACTCATGCCCCTGTATTTTAAGGAAGAACATTTATTTATTCACAAAGAAAATTGGTGTCCTTAAAGGTTGGATTTTTCCTAATTGTTTAATTAAGGCATTAAGATCATTTTCCAAAAGATGATTTTCTTTAGTCCTCTTTTTAGTCAACTTAGCAGGGCTTCCTATACATAGATATAGGAAACAAAAGAGAACAAGATGCGGCTATCCTGTGTATGAAGATTATGTAAAGAACCACCAAGAATTATTGCAAAGGAAGAGGTCTCAGGTACTATAAAAAAAATGCAATGTTTGTCTGTATGTGTCTGTGAGAATGCAGGCCTTCGAAAACATGGATTCGAAAAGGAGATATGATGGAAAGAGCATCGGTGGCGGTCGCAGAGAAACCTTGTCTTCTATTTCAAAACCCTGAGGAAGTGTCTTTGGCAGTTTACAGAGACTAGTATTTAAAGAAAGAGAGCACTGACGCACATGAGGAATATACAGATGTACAGATTAGGTAAGAGAGACAGGAAAAGACATGTCTAGAAGAGTTAGCGAGGTGTAGGAGAACCTGTTTTGTATTTCAAAGTTGCTCCCTGTGTGCATTTTGAAGGAAGTAACTCTTGATGCATCCCACTCAGTTTGGCCTCAGGCCTCGCTATCCATGTGAACATCCCAGTGTTCAAACCCAGTCAGATCACTCCCAGTGCTGCAGAGGACTGCAGGGTTTGGCTTGAGACGCTGGGGGCCAACACCTCTGTCCCGTTACAGTATCTGTGAGACACTCATAAACATGGAGCTGCAGTTGAGAGCAGTGTTGCCAAGTCCGCTTATTATAAGCGACTTTGGGCTTGTTTTTCTGTAAAGTCGCTTACAAATATTGGTAGTCGCGGGTCGCGGTTTTCTTGGGCTTGTGACTAAAGTGTAGTTGCTTATTTGGGCTTGTTCCCAGCTCCATAATATGTTGTCAAGCAGGTATTTTCTGTTATTTAAACGTAGGAGTTTGTCTTGCCTGTTCCCTCGGTCCCTCCCCGTTCCCCTTACACACTAGAGACAACAGAGTTATTTCCCGCCCACTTCCTGCTTCTAATTGGCTCTGACCCAGATGGCAACGAGTACCAGCCAATCAGAGGCAGAGCAGGGCAGTCTGTTGTTTTTCTAATGCGCGAGTAGCGACCGATGGTGACTGGACTGTAGGAGAGGTTTAGGAGGAATAAATGCCCGGGATAAAGTGGGTGAAATACGGGAAGAAATATAACAAAGACTGGGAGAAAGAGAAAGGAGGAAAAGAATGGATTCAAGGATGGATTCATGGGGAACAACTCAAAATTACTGTGAAAAAGTGCAAATTTGATATGCCATCAGTTTTCTAATGTTAAATAATGTTAAAAGGTGGTTTAACTCCCTCCTGTGCTCATTGTCCTGAAGCTCAGGGGGAGAAAATAAATAAACTGTAGGCTACAGTTTACCAATCTGTCCACATGGATGGAAATTGACAATCCGTCCCCACGGATTGTAAAACCACACAGTTTATTTTTATTTTCCAGGATCTTAAGGGGGGCTCCGTAGAAAAAGTCGCTTGTTTTGGGCTTGTTTTCACAGGCCTGGTTGCTTATTTGTCTCACAAGATCTGGCAACACTGGTTGAGAGCCCACTTTTTACACAGAACAGACTCTGGATCCAGCCCAAATGGAACTTTCCACTTGGTTAGTCACGCTTTGTTGTTGTATAACATGAATGTGCACGGATACACAGAGGAAATTCGGAGCACAGACACTCAGAATGAGATGCTTTTGTGACTACACAGCAGGTACTTTAATATACAAATGTAGCTACAGTTGAAATCCACCTTTTTTACAGCGCCAGGACTCTGAAATTGACTTGGATGGGAGTTTGTACTGTTCGTTACGCTTACTTCTTGCATCTAAAACAATTACATGGACACAGAGAGGGTTTTATTCATAGGAAGCAGGGAGGTTTCAGTGGTGATACTAAAAAAAAATGTGTTCCCATGAGTGTCTGGTGTGGGTGGAAGATTCTTAGGGATTCATCAACAGGGAATGAAGAACAACATATTCCCTCAGGGCTAAATATGTTTAATTAAGAGTCATAAATGAACAGTGATTTAAAGCAGGAATCATTTTTTCTATGGCCACTAGTCTTTCTTTGGCCTAGTCTATATCCACAACGCTTCACTTCCGCGATTGCTCTTCTTCTGCTTTTTTTGGATGTTCATTTTCTAATGTCCCATTAATTTGATGTTTGTTTTCTGTAATATATTCATTGTCATATTGGCACACCATTTTGTAAAAGTTACAACTAATGTCAAAATCTTGCTGGCTGCTGTTTATCATCCACCAGCATGACTACTAGAACATGCACTGTGCAATATGACCCCACACAAATTGCAACAGATACTCTTTCAACTGATCTTGTCTCCTCTATAACATACAAAAAGGCCTTTAAGTGGGATCCAAGTGGTGGAAAGTAGTGGGAAAATACTACAATTTCCCATTGCAGCCCATGTGAAGGGGAGACACCACAGGTGAATAGGGAAAAATATTTTAACAAATACATATCACTTCGCCAGTTGATTATTTACAGTAAGACAATATTTATTTGTAATACAAGTTTTTGGGACTTTTATGGTTAATTTTATGCAACTGAGACTAATCATCTAAGTAGTTGGTATTTCCTAATGAATTGGTGTCGAAATAATCTATATCCACGACATTCCACTTCTGGGATTGGTCCAGTGTTGCGGTAAATTTAGCAGGATTTCATTCTTTTCTGCTGGATGTCCCCTTCCTCTCTCTTTGTGTTGTAATTTTTAACTCCAGTCGAGTAATGAAGCTTTGTGAATCATTTTCTATATTGTCTGAGCCCACTAGATGGCGCTCTTGGTTTAAAGAGAAAGACTCAAGGAATGGCAATTCAGTGTGCTTTCAACCCTTTGTTGAACAAAGAGCGCCATCTAATGGGCTCAGAAAATAAAGAAAATTATTCATGAACCTTCATGGAGCTTAATTTGGCCATCACTATATAGTATGGCAAACATTTTAGCAAGCAGTTACCTATTTACACATCCAGCAGAGACACATAACCATTAATCTGGAGTCTACTAGCTATTGGCGACCTGATAAATGTAAGTCCAGCCACCAGTGTTGGTATTATTTTCACCTTTGTGAGTTGTGTCATGATGGTATTATCTGGTCCTAGAGACACTGTAGCTGGAACAACCTCAGAAGCAGACATGAGTACTTTGCCAGGTGTTTCACAGCGATAGCGGCCACACCTTGCAAGATACAGTCCGAAAACTTTACAGGTGTGTAGTTGAAATCAAATTGAAGGTTGAATTTGAATTTTTCTGTGGTATGTGCTAGGATGCCGGACATAGTTGGGGGTAGAAACCTTCCCCTGGCGATGAGGTTGGTGTGTTCCCATCGCAAGATGGTCTCTAGTCACTCTTATTTTAGCTCTGTTTTAGTCTCCACCACCTCCTGAGGGAAATATCGGGCTCTTTAGCTGCTAAACGCTCCACTGTGTTTACCAGTTGTGTACAGTATGTTTATGAGAGCTTCTTTAATGAAATCAGCTTAATGTTGCCGCAAAATAGGTTGATGAAAGCGGTAAGGGTAAACCAAAACAGCAAATTTGCAGTCAGATACCAAAACACCTAGAAACCTCTTAAGATACACCAAAACACTTTGTGACGCCAACGGGAATTGCAGGGTACAAACATCTTTAACCATGTTAAGTGTGTCACTTTAAATGTGTATAATGCGTAACTGGGGAGGATTATTTAAACAAAAAGTCATGTTACTGATGGATCTACTGTTATGGAGAAACTTTAAAAAAAAAAAGACAAATTTGCAGGACACACAGTAATGGAAAAAAAGCACAAAAAGAACTATAGAAGTCACTTAATCACATGAAAAGCCTTTGAATTCATTGGGAATATAATTAATGATTCGTCCATTACTGTGCAAGGAAAATGTATCTGAAATTAGAATTAGATTTGGGCAAACAGAAGGCACTCTACATCATAAGTCTGGAGCGAAGCCAAGTGCAGCTTTAACAGAGCTTTTTCCCTCACACCCTACTAATCCTAATAACAGTGTTTGCCTCTAAAAAGACTATGATGGATTGGTGATGCATCACACCTCTAAGGAATACATTAGCTCTTTGGCAAATAGCATTTCTGATCAAGTTGGCGCTGTGTTGCAAAAGGATTGGTAGTAGTTTTGTGTCACTGTGTTCTGAATAAAACATGTAACCTCAATACTCTGCTTTGGTGTAAAATAACAAACCCATGTTCATTATTCAAGTTAAAGCATCAGATACACTAAATGTTCTACTTAGATTTCTTTACGCATAGTGGTCTCTTTGTATTTTGGCAACAATCCTTTAACTTTACACATTATCACAGGGATCTAGAAAATGCAAGCTTAAGATGGGCTATAGTGTGTAGATGAAATGCACGTTAAATTGAACAGCAGAGGCATCTTTACTTAGCAAGATGACATTTCCCCGGGTCAGCGTCTCGCCCACCATGAGACCATTGACTGGTCAGCTGTCCGCCTGCAACTAGCAGGGGACTGCAAGGACTGCAAGGAAGACGCTCAGAGACCCCTGGGTGGTAATTGGCTCATCACCGTCTGTAAAATCAAGAAACAAAGAGAGATAGATAGATAGATAGATAGATAGATAGATAGATAGATAGATAGATAGATAGATAGGTGGGTGGGTGGGTGGGTAGGTAGGTAGGTAGGTAGATAGAGAGATTGTTGAATGAAAAATTATTTTAATGTTCACAAATTGGGCAGATATCTGCTTTGTGGACAAATTTTGTGTGTGTGTGTGTGTGTGTGTGTATGTGTGTGTGTGTGTGTGTGTGTGTGTGTGTGTGTGTGTGTGTGTGTGTAGCCTCTAATTGGCTCCTGTATCGGGGTTTCCTGCAGTGATTCAAGAAGCTGACTGCAGTGACAGTGATTCACACACAGACACACACACACACACAATCACAGGCAACAATTAATGATGGCAATAATGTCAACACAGAGTCGGTGCCAGTAAGAGAAATTGAGAGAAGAACAATACTAGATGGAGGGGAAAAAAAAGAAAGAAAGGTAGAGAGATACTTTAATGATGTGATGTGTTACCCCCCCTTTTTACTGGATAACAATAGATTCACAGTTGAATACTGTGAATCAGCCAGTGATAATCTGAGTGGCACAAAGCAAACTAACCATTCATAATATTCTTCTAGCTTGAGAAGTGTTTATTTTAATGGTGCATGACTATTGTTTCCCAGTAAATAATACTTTAGTGATCCCAATTTATCTGCATATAATTTTAGATTAGCTTTGCTGTAGCAGCTTATGAGGTCTGCTCTCTCTTAGTGCAGTTTAGTAAATTGTTATACAGTATTCAT
Organism: Percina caprodes; assembly: GCA_013375575.1. Classification (NCBI taxonomy): domain Eukaryota; kingdom Metazoa; phylum Chordata; class Actinopteri; order Perciformes; family Percidae; genus Percina; species Percina caprodes. Next base: position 4,853,434 of record JABXJD010000027.1, on the reverse strand, counting down.
AATAGAAATTCAATTTGCATGTCCATGTTTAACTCGGTTGGCCCTTTTGGAATAAAATAACAAAATAATCTGAACAGATGCATCAAAACCATTAAACAGTCATCAAACAGGAAATAACCAAGCGCAGTATCACTGGTCCAGCTCATAGCCATTCCATCTTTTCTTTCTGAAGATTTTCTTTCTAGGTGGGTTACATTGTTACGTTTTTGTCAGCTCACAGTAATTCCACAGACCAACATCCTTTGTCGTAATACAGTGACGTTTCTTATTTGTTCTCAATGGTGTTTTTTTGAATATATTGACTCCTCTTCACATTTTTATGCACATTTTTAGAAAAGCTGTGCTCTCTTATGAGATAACAAACTGTATTCCTTATGATGCTGAGCACCACTGCAGTAGTAATGCAGCGAGGATGCAGTAAAATATTAGACACTCGCAGTGGCATCAATCCTGGAAATCAGTCTGGCTTTGTATACAAACAAAGACACACACACATTCCTGAACACATCCATTCAGTTAAAGGTCCCATGACATGGTGCTTTTTGGATATACTGTATCTAAAGTCTCTTTTATATAGACCTTAGTGGTCCCCTAATACTGTATCTGAAGTCTCTTTTATATAGACCTTAGTGGTCCTCTAATACTGTATCTGAAGTCTCTTTTATATAGACCATAGTGGTTCCCTAATACTGTAACTGAAGTCTCTTTTATATAGACCTTAGTGGTCCCCTAATACTGTATCTGAAGTCTCTTTTATATAGACCTTAGTGGTCCTCTAATACTGTAACTGAAGTCTCTTTTATATAGACCTTAGTGGTCCCCTAATACTGTATCTGAAGTCTCTTTTATATAGACCTTAGTGGTCCCCTAATACTGTATCGGAAGTCTCTTTTATATAGACCTTAGTGGTCCCCTAATACTGTATCTGAAGTCTCTTTTATATAGACCTTAGTGGTCCCCTAATACTGTATCTGAAGTCTCTTTTATATAGACCTTAGTGGTCCCTAATACTGTATCTGAAGTCTCTTTCCCAAAATTCAGCCTTGGTGCAGACTTACAGCCACTAGCGCAAGTACCACAATGAGCTTTCCTTTTGAGGAGAAGAGGGGGGCAAGGTGAAGGCTGGGGGTGTGGCCTTTGCTCATTTGAAAGCCATGATGTCTCTCTCTTTAATGGGTGGGCCAAATTGTCTGGGCAGATAAAGCAGAGAAAAGGGAGGTAACCTTGCCCCTTATGACCTCATAAAATCCATCCAGATCTGCCCATCTGAGCTTTCATTTTCTCAAAGGCTCGGTTTACACCTATCACAATTTCTAGCCACTGGGGGACCATAGGCAGGCTGGGGGAACTCATATTATTTTTTAAAACACCTCATAAAATGACATTTTCATGCCATGGGACCTTTAAGGCAGAACGTGTGCATGTGTGTGTGTGTGTGTGTGTGTGTGTGTGTGTGTGTGCGCGCATTTGTGCGTGTGTGCATTCTCATGAACAGGTTTGTATGATTGTACAAAAACGTATGCACAACAAGTCTGTCTCACGAAACTGCAGCCAACACCGCCTCTCACGTGACAGTTAAATTTAGTGGCCGTTGCAGTTAAGTTAAGCTGACAAAAGGTGACTGTGAACCAGGTACCGGGAACCGGGAGAGCTGCAGTTACAGGTAGGTTTAGCAGACAAAAGTTGATTGTAATGCTGCAAAGTGAAAGGCCCTAAAACGACTATTTTAGATTAGAAAGAAGTTGGTTTTGGTAAAAACATCAGTAGTCTTAGGTTGTACGCCTGGGACACAAACTCCCTAAACGTCTCCCAGGACCCCCGACCTCCTGCCTACGGGTGCTCCGTGGTCCTATACAGCAACAGTGGGTGTGTTAGTACAGTGGTGCCCCCTAGTATTTCACGGGACTGGGAGAATGTTTTGCTTCCAGTAAACCAATTAAGAGTGTGAAAGGGAACTCCTTTCTTTCTTCTGGTTCATTTGTTGGTCCGCTTCCCTTCCTTTCACCTTATTCCTGTTCCAATTATTTCCTCCTTCTTGCTCTTCTTCCCCACTTTTTTGTTCTTCCCGCCCTTATCTTCCTTTTCCTTTTCTCCTCTCCTCATTCACACTTTGTCTCATTTCCCCTTACCTTCTTTCTTTTCCTTTTTCCCTTCTACTCTCACTTTTACAAACCTCTTCTCTCTGTTTCTCTCCTCTCCTCTTTGTGTTTTATATTAGTTTTTTTTATGTATTATGTAGTAGCCGTAGGGGAGAGAGTGTGTGTGTGATAGTAATCTCAGTTGTCCGATTATATCTTGTTGCTTCGGTGCCAAACTATGAGATGGTTTATTGATATTTTGTAAGGGAAGATATTTTCTAAAGACGAGTGAGTCTTGATTTTTATCCCTGATCTAACTAGGCAACTTGGGGATTAACAGCTCCACTCAACTAAAATATGCTTAAGGGCTCTTTGTTCCAAAAAATTCAAACACTTAAACTACAAGTGCCGTATCATTTTCCCCAAACATTCATGGATCTCGTACAAAAAGCACTCAGAATGGAGTCAGTATGGAGAGATAAGAGATTTGAATATTCTGTTTGTAGTGCAATCAAGTTAATCCAAAAGTCAGACATTTGCATAGAACAGAGTCAATTGGATGTTTAACAGTGCTAAAGGTTCAAAGATACCAACTGTGTCTCACTTGCATACTTGAAACACTTAGGGCGTTTCTCAATGCCAAGTAAGCAAAGAACGGACTTGTGTTCTTGGGGAGACCGTTCTTGCTGGTTGTACCTGGAAGAATGAACTTGCAAGTTCAGAAGCACACAAAATGCAGTTTTTGAGACAAAGCGTTCTTTCTGTTTTTGCGCAACACCCCCAGCACAGAGAGCGCTGGCCCTGGTTTCCTCAGTTGTCCCCCGATAAAAACAATTACAACAATACACAGAACAAAACGCTGAATGTAATGAAATACAGAATAACAGCGGTAAAAATAGTTTTAAATATCTTACAGTTGAACCTGGCTTATCTCTGCCATTGTCGCTGCTGCAGTGGTCTGTCTAAATGGGGGGCAAGAGGGGGCAGGGGGGGTCTGTGAGCTGACTGACTGACCGGCTCGCGAGAGTCATTCCCGGCTGGCGAGCTCGCTACGCCCGCCGGGGATTGTGGAGCTTTCCAACTCCGAAGGCTTTTTTAATTCACCATCAATTTTCGTTAAACTGCCTATATTCAAAATCTACACAGTTGGTTTCTCGCCTTAAAACGTCTTAAAAATGAAATTATTGATTTAATAATAGACGTAAATTGTGAAAAACTTTCCACTTCTGTTGTATCTGTGTACCGGAAACCATCCGCGCTTTACACCCAAATTGAATTCTGGGATACTGGCCCGGCCAAGTTCACACAAGTTAACATCCGATGTATCCTCGGTAAAATGGGCGTCGAGAACACATCCGGGAATTTTAACTGTTCTTGGCGAAATGCTAACTTGTGTATTGGGTCAGTACTTTGGCGACCAAACATGACGTTTCACAAGAACACAAGTCCACAGAAGAACACATATTGAGAAACGCCCTTAGTTTTACCTTCCTGTTGTCTTCAGGTCAAATTTGACCCCTTTCCAAAAAGTTCCTATATCAGAAATTTGGGTTTCTTTCAAAAAATATTTCCAAAAAAGTAACGTGGATGGTTCCCTTACAACGCTCCTCACAAGTTAAATAAATAATCAGTTCACTACTTTCATTGAATTTGTGTGTTGTTTTTTTTTCAATTTCATAGTATTTGGAGAAAAAACTATTGGTAAAAATCTTTTTTTTTAAAAAGTGTAATAAAAGAGTAACATAAAAGTGACAAATGTAAAATAAAAAGCTTTAAAATGTTGGGGAAAACCAATGAAGATTTCAAAAGGCTCAGAAAAAGTGACAAAATCATTGGGGGAAAGACACAAAATGACTGAAAAAGATGACCATAACCTTGATAAAAGGTGTTTCATTTTAAATTTGGACTCAGAAAAACAAATATTTCCAGGTCGGCGGGAAGATAACATGAGGGTTAAGTATATAGTGGAGATAACGCAAAAAGTCAGTGCCCTGAAAGTACCCAGATGACCCCCTAAAAATTGTCCAAAAGTTGGACACTTTGCGCACCATCTTGACTACAAAGCTGAAAGGGGAGGGACCAGGGTTGTAGACCGGCAGCTGATTGGACGAACGCATCACGTTGGTCTGGCTTTTCCTGGATTTCACAACAGCATTATGGCGGCCAGATGGCGGCTTGTACGGAATCCGATCTTGATCTTTACAAAAATAGTTCACTGCAACGTGTTTCTGAAAACATAGTTGCTGAATCTGTCTGTTTTTTTTTTTATCGACAAAGGTCAGTTTAATAGACAAAAAAGTCGAGATCTTGACTTTCAAACTCGAGATCTCTACATGTTTTAAATTTTTTATTTTTTTTTCACCTCCGGGGCTCTGTAATTTGAATACAATGTAGAAAGGGATTTATTTTGACATTTGACTGTAGAAAAGCAAATCAAGTCAGTCATCTGTTATATCATGGCAGATCACAATGAGGAATATGAATACTGGAAATGCAAAGTAATTATTTCCATTGCCAAACTGGAATTTATACATTTCCTATTCGCAGAAACATGCATTCAAACATACGCTGTGTAGGAGGTAAAAATGTTTTTGCGGCTTATTAATGTCTGAACATACACTTACTGAAGTTCCTTAAGATTCACTTGATTGTGTTCTCCCGCTCACCACCACCTGGAACCAGTGGCTTGGTTCCCAAATGTCCTCCTATCCACCTGCTGTGCAGAGAGGAGTAAATGAAGCGCTCCCAAAGTAAGAGAGTGTGGAAAAAATAAAAAATAAACTAAATAAATAATAAACCCATATTTTGACTTCTGACCTTATATACCCTTAATACCCAACACTCTTTCTCTGTCGTCAGCCCACCATTTAAATCTGCTTCCTCTTAGTTTCTCTCATCCAGCTCACACACACACACACACACACACACACACACACACACACACACACACACACACACACACACACACACACACGACAGGTTGCCATGTGGGATGTTGGTCCAACTTCAACATCCATCTTGACTGACTCCTCCTCCCTGTGTGTGTGTGTGTGTGTGTGTGTGTGTGTGTGTGTGTGTGTGTGTGTGTGTGTGTGTGTGTGTTGAGCTGGTCCCACGGGCTGCGCCACAGAATTTGGCACCGTTCAGCTCTGCTACATCCAGTCTGCTTTTGAGATGGGTACAATTTGTGCACACACACACACACACACACACACACACACACACACACACACACACACACAGGCTCTGCCTCAACTAATCATATCCATGGCACTGCTCAACAGCTCTGAAATGTTTTAAATACTGTGCTGAACATTTGGAAAACATTATGCTGAGATTGAGGCTGTGTACTTGCAGTAAACCTACCATCTCCATTCAAAAACATGGGGTGTAATACCATTTTGATGACTGTGCTAACTTTAGCCGCGCTGCATGAGCTGTGTGTACTTGCTTGCCACTTTTCTCTTTTGCATCAGATTAGACTGATCTCTATCTTACTGTCCGTGTGATTATTGGGAGTGCAGAAGTTCACCTTTTCATTTGCAGAACAGAGCAGAAAGCACCCCTACAAGATGAATATAGCAGGTCACACCTTTGATAATAAATGAGTCTTTTTCAACTGCTCAGCCACCTTTACAGGCTGTTCTCATTAACCTTTCGTACGTATTGCTGCGATAAGTATCACTGTAACCCGTATGTATTCCACGTATTTACTGCTGTATGCACCGCATTGACTGCTGATGTATAAGAGCGTGAAGCGCCTCGTAGGGAGGAGGTTAAGGTAGAAGAGTGGGTCATATAACACAGGGCTTTTCAAGAGGAAGGAGCGGAGTTCCTGTCCCATTGAAAACAGAAGACTTTCCCCCAGAAAATGCATGTTTGTGTCCCGGAAACTTGTTTTGGTGCTACTTTTTTTCATATTACTGAATGTCCGCTACATTCAAGCCATTTCCAAATGAGTTGCTACAAAGCTAATGAAGACTATCAGCTCCACACAACTCTCTCTGGATTTCTTATGACTATGTTCAGAAGATTGTGTCGCCCAGCGACATTCGCGTGCAGAAATTGTGAAAATAATTACCACTTCTGAAGAGTCTTTCATGTTTTTTTTATTCCTCCATGGTTACAAGCAACTGTGTGGAGGAGGGGTGGGGGTAAAGCTTGTATCATGTGGATGTGCCGATACTTTTGTTGTCATTACTTAGAATTTCTCATGGGGGAAACAGAAACTACGCACTATAGCTTTAACTGTAACCCAATGCAAGTCGAGTGCAGATTGCGTATGCGTCACTTTGCAACAAGTAGCATACGAGATGCTAACAAGAGACTTCTGTAATGTCAACACAGTAAAAATGGACCTACTTAATGAAGGTGGTTCACTGCTAGCTACAAGTTAGCATCAAACACAACAAAGGCTGTCAGTTGAATGGTGTTTTGAGCTAACGTTAGCAACCAAACAATCATAGATGGCTAAAACGTTTTTGAAATGACTGCTAGCTTAGCTACAAGCTAGCAATCAAACACAATTGTTGTACATAACCTTTTGTACAATTTCAGACAAACCCCTTCATGAGACTGCGTTGACCCTTACTATAAAAACAGCAAATTTTCAGCAAAAAATAAAAAATACAAACATACATATATATATTTTTTTAATTCTGGCTGGACCCGCAAAGCATATGTTAGCCTTAGATCATGAGGTACTGGGCTGTTAGAGGTACAGTTTGTAGGCTACACTGAAAACAATTTGGAGTATTGTGAAATTGTAAGTAAATCCTACATGGGCAATCATCAAGTAAACTTTACTTGCAGATATAAGTTTCTTTTACTAGAAAACCTCAGGTAATTTACTGATGGTTATTGAATTTTACTCTCATTCTTTGTAAATTTTACTTAAACTCTGACTGATTCAAACTGAAAAATCTCACCTAAAACCAATGGCTTTTCAAGGTAATTTTTAAATACTTTTTCTAACTTTTATTTATGGACTATATTTAAGTAACATTTACACAACATTTTACATAATTTTTATGCAGTTTAAATTGCCTAAATTTGTTCTTAATGTTTTTGTTTATTGAAACATGACTTTATAAAAAAAAATGATGCAACTGTTTAATTTAACAACCCGTTTATTTTTCTCAAGTGAAAAAATAATTTTTTCAATAAAACATTTTCCAGCAAGTTTGCATGGCAAAACAACAACAAGGTATAGTTCACCCTAAGATGATTTTTGTTATTATTTACTTACCCCTTTGTCTATAGAAGGATTGGTGAAGTTTTGTTAACATCCGTGTTCTGCGAGTTTGAGAGACGTTTTTTCCACTCAACATCCAAAAATAAATCAATAATCAATAAAATGTCTCCATACTGCTTGTCTGAGGTAATCCAAGTGTCCTGTAGCTCACACATGCCAAGACGTTTGTAAAAAACATTACAAACTTGTGTTTTCAGCTTTGTTTGCTCTGGATTACTTCAGATGAGCAGTATGGAGACATTTTTTTGATTCATTTTTTGGATGTTTGAAGCAAGTTGCCGTTCACTGTAGTTTTGTGAGAAACAAACATCTCGGCAAACTCCCAGAAGAGCATGAATGTTGACAAAACGGGGGTGAGTAGATGATGACAGAAATTTCATCTTAGGGTGGCTAAAATGACCCATTGAAAATGGCTCCACGACCCACCAGTTGAGAACCTCTGGTTTAACTTGAAAATGCTGATCTAACTTATTTTCTTTTGTCCCCAGAACTTAGCCACTCTACATGGCCACATGTTTAATACAGTACAACAAGTTAAAATAAAAATTACATCATTAAAATGAGAGAAAAATAAGAAAAAAGACAAATAGCCACAGAAACAACTATGCCATATTTTTCTTTTAGCGCCCTCTTTGAAAGGACAACTCAGGGGTCAAACATGTGCATTCAAGCTACAAGCTTGTTTCGCAGAGACAGGATTTTCGGGGACAGCTTAAGGACATCAAGTTCTAGAAGAAGCTTTTGAAAAACTTCAAAAGTGTACTTTGTTTTTGGGGGGTAACTTAAGTTCATGGCATAAATGATGCCCATGAGCAGGAGACAGGCTTTTGCAACACTTCCACAGTTGTCAAGTACCTCAGTCCCTTCAATAACAATCGACACATCAGTGTTGGATGCACCTTCATCTTCTTCACTTGTGTGGAAGACACAGATCCTCAGGACTTGCTCAGCCTGGTCCTCTTGAGCTTCCTCTTTGCTGATATCCTGTAAAATATACGTGAATCCATGTTCAGGTGCATAGTACAGCTTAATTTTTTATTCAAGTTATAGACTAGTGTCAAAAATATCAATATTTCAATACTTATCGATCCTAAACATTTAAAATAATTTCACTAAAATTATTATATTAGGAAGTTTAGAAATTTAGTCTTTGAATCATACAAAAAGGAGGAGGTGTATATACAGACAGAAATAAATCAAACTTCATCTGAACTAGATTTTCATGTCAGTATAAAAGTTAACTTAAAACTAAGAATGAGAGGTACCTAGGTTTTTAGATTTACCTTACATTAGCCGTTCAAATCAAATACTGTAGCAGGAGAACTTTTCCGGTGGAGGCTGTAAAATACAAAGAAATCTATTAATGCATCATACTCAAAGTTACTTTAATGCCAGGGATAATGGAGAAGCAGCATTTCTTGGGCTATATTCATATCACTAGAATAGATATAACATCAGATTGTCCTTTCAACTTTTGTATACATTACATTTTATGTAATTTTTTTTACCTGAATAGCCAGATGGCTTTGCTTGTGACACAGCTTGCTGTAGTTGCTGCTTGAGAGGGCATTGTGTCAACTGTAGAAAGTTGTTGCTTTGGGCTTAAGGACGAAAACACAAAGAAAAAATAATACATTAAAACTACAGAATCATGTAACCAAAATAACTGTGCCACTGTCAAACCAATGTATTTTTTATAGTATGCTGTCAAAATATTTGAAAATATCGCTCTGATCTTAAAAATTACACATCTTTCATACAGAATCGGAACCATTTCCACATATGTTAAATCTTAAATTAAGAAAATCCTGCATTTTTGCCGCTGTGATTCTGTTCCTCTCCTCAAAAAAGCAGTAGAGCATTGCTGGTCTAGATTCACGTTGTTGAGAGAGAGCTGTGTCATATGTATCAAGAATAATGCAGAATCAAAATTTAAACAGTATAAACGGAATCAGAATAGAGAACAATGAGGCTTCATATCAAATTAAAAGCAAAATATAGACGAGGGAATTAGAAATAAAGGGATCCAAAGGTGATGGTCCTTAGGAAGCATGTGGAAGCAAATTATCACACCAAATGTTTTTGGATAGATCATTTTGATTTTTTCAAATTCCCATAAATTAATCTGAATTTCAGATACTTAAGGCTAATCAGTAGCTCTACAACAACTAAAAAAATGGAAACTGCATCATTTCAACAAGTGGTGGTTCTTTTAGTTGAAATATGACACATACAAAGCATTTTCATATATGGAATAAAAATATACAGCCACAGTAAGAATCAAACCTGAAATGCCAATAAATTAAATCATATTTAACATGATAAATGTGAAAAGTCTCTCCTGTCCTCTGTTTGCTCTGCAGATGCATAGACTGTCTCAGTAAGATTTTAGATTTGTGGCAAACTAAGAGTACACCGCAAAATAACAAAAACGATAGCTTCCTCTTTAGCTTATTTATAATACTTAGCATCAGGGTTGTGGTGAGGTCTGGCAGAGGCTGCTGTGAAGCTCGGCCTCTCCAACCGACCTAGAGACGCTGCAGATATTTGAACGTTTTTTTCTCCTCCCTTCCCCGCTCCTATGTGTAGCGTTTGTGTACTCTGTCGTTGCCTTGTGTTAATTGTGCGAAGAAAACTCTAATCATTTTTGCAAACCCGCCATTTATTCACAGCATCTAGCGAAGGATTAATCATAGTCAGTTCCGGTTTACACACACACACACACACATACATAATGTTACGTCTCACTGTAAGTACAAAATAAAAAGAGGTTAGCTGGTTAGCTAGCGACACATTATATAAACAAATAAAGAAAACCACCGTCAACTTTACATTGAAAGAACGTGCTCGACTGTTCAGGAGCTATACGTTTCATAAACAAAGTAATTGTATAGAACTAAGATAATTAATAAAAACGATGGTGGAGCTGATAAGTTGTGCACTTACCAAAGGGACAGCGAGGTGTGACTGCTGTACCCTCGGGGTGCACGACCCAACTCCATAGGTACGTTGCGTTTAGGGACCGTAGTAAAATTAAGCTAGTGATACGTGATGTGGGTTCATATTATATTTTAACTCCGTTACATATGCAGGAAAAACCCTGAATGACTTACCTTCAAGATGATTGAGCTGCTCGTGCCTCCATTAAACCTGACCGCCGTCGTCGTCTTCTTGTGTTTTGGCGGACAACGAAGCGCATGCGTCCCGTATGCGCGTCACAAGGCGCATGCGCGGATTCAAAACACCCAACACTACCAAAACTTACTTGGTATTTCTAAGTTCATGTTCAATGACTATGAAACCTTTGAATATTATGTGAAAAAACATAATAAAACGTACTCGTCACATACAGTTTATTTATTACATGAATGACATATATAGTTTTTACTTGAATAATTCCAGTTCTCACCGATACTTACAATTAGAAAATAAAAATTGTGACAGTTAGCCTAATAAATATTACTACACCACAAAATCATTTTTTTCAGTGTATGATGCACATTTTAGTTAAATTAAATGTAATGTAAATTGAATATGAAAGAATCCCTTTGGGCCTACAACAATGATAAATGAAGATAAAAATGTAAAACAAAAAGTCTTTTTTTTGTCCAATCCACATTAGCTTGGCTTAGGGGTACTGTTTCCTGTTTATACCTGCAGGTCTGATCTGATGATCTCTAATGATACATACTTTAACCTGATATCTGACATGATCTTAGTTCTGCTCCTATTAGTCCATTTGCTTGCATTTTTAAGCATATGAGAGGGCATAAACAGCCCTGTAAAATAACCCAAGCAGGTTTTTCATGGCCGACAGCATCTCAGAGTTCAACGTGCTCCAAGACTCCTGGTTTTCTTCTCTAATTTCACTGCAGAATCCATCAGTTTGCAGATCCTATCTCACATATTCATAAATTATTTAAAATCAACCTGCTGTGTGTAAGCACTGATTTGACAGATTCTTTCTCGCACACACACACACACACACACACACACACACACACACACACACACACAGACACACACACACACACACACACACTCACACACACATATGCAATCTAAACCTTGATGACTGGGTCTTTTCCTATCTGATTGGAAGTGCAGTGTCTGCAACTCTTCCTCTGTCCTTTAGAAGCAAAGAGAGAATCTCTCGGCTCCTTTACCTTCTACGTCCCGATTCATCTCTTTAGCTCTTTTACTCCTCGTATTTTCACCGGTGTTACTCCACTGACATTGACTTTTTCTTCTTTTTTTAAAGACTGTCTGGCAAAGAAAAAAGTACTATTTGAAATGTCATCCTGTCTCTTTAATATACGACTTGCTAGCTTGTGAGGAAACTGTCATTTGAAAGAGGTTGTTCCCTGATGTGTCATGCTGCAGCCTAATGATGTGTGAGACAAAAAAAAAACACAGGCTTTTCAAAAATGACTTACAGTGAATGCGGTAGAATAAACTTGAAATCCTACGTGATGGTAAACCAGGGAGGTTAAAGGTCAGAGTCATGGGACTAGGTAACATTCCCAAGACCAGGGAATTAACATGTTATGTCACAGCTGTTTAATTGTAGACTACAATAACAACCACAGGCTTTAAAGGTGCCATAACACGGTGCTCTTTGGATGCTTTTATAGTGGTCCCCTAATACTGTATCTGAAGTCTCTTTTATATAGACCTTAGTGGTCCCCTAATACTGTATCTGAAGTCTATTTTATATAGACCTTAGTGGTCCCCTAATACTGTATCTGAAGTCTCTTTTATATAGCTCTTAGTGGTCCCCTAATACTGTATCTGAAGTCTCTTTTATATAGACCTTAGTGGTCCCCTAATACTGTATCTGAAGTCTCTTTTATATAGACCTTAGTGGTCCCCTAATACTGTATCTGAAGTCTCTTTTATATAGACCTTAGTGGTCCCCTAATACTGTATCTGAAGTCTCTTTTATATAGACCTTAGTGGTCCCCTAATACTGTATCTGAAGTCTCTTTTATATAGACCTTAGTGGTCCCCTAATACTGTATCTGAAGTCTCTTTTATATAGACCTTAGTGGTCCCCTAATACTGTATCTGAAGTCTCTTTCCCAGAATTCAGCCTTGGTGCAGAATTACAGCCACTAGAGCCAGTCCCACAATGAGCTTTCTTTAGTATGTGCCATGTCTGAGTCTGTAGCTTTTGAGGAGGAGGGGGGGAGGGGGGGGGGCAAGGTGGAGGCTGGGGTGTGGCCTTGACCAACTGCCAATTTGCTCGTTTAAAAGCCATGATGTCTCTCTCTCATGGGTGGGCCAAATTGTCTGGGTGGATAAAGCCGAGAAAGTGGGGGTAACCTTGCCCCTTAAGACCTCTTAAGGGGCAACTTGAGCTGTCGAGTCTGTATCAGAAACTCAGCACAGTGTTTGAAAAGCATCTGATTCGGCCCAGAGCGGCCCATCTGAGCTTTCATTTTCTCAAAGGCAGAGCAGGATACCCAGGGCTAAGTTTACACCTATCACCATTTCTAACTACTGGGGGACCATAAACAGGCTGGGGGAACGCATATTAATGTTAATAAAACTCATAAAGACATTCAAAACCCAATATTCTTTTTGTTCTGTTCTGGCCCATACATGCATATACAGTGCAGTATACCCACTACAATACATTAGATAGACCACTGCTTACACACACCAAATTCTTTGATTTCTTAACAAGATAGCAATGGTAAGCTAATCAGATATTAATGGTTACCTTGCTCAGCTTTTTTGTCCTTGTTTTTTGATGTATGTCTATTTCTGTGTATCTACATTGAGAGCAACAAAAAGCCGGAGTCAAATTAATTGTAGGCTATGTGTTCAACCTTCCATGGCCATTACAGACGATTCTGAATTCTCCAAAGTTGGTGTTGTAGTCAACTGAAGCACAGAATAGAACCATTATGCGTATTGAGATAGCCCTGTGGTTATGTTGTTATGGGTTGCTGCGCTTCGGTTGCCGCCATGTTGGATGTTAACAAAAAGCTGCTTGCCGTCACTTCTCTGTCGTCATTGTGTTGAACCCGCCAATAGCTCGCCAAGTGGATAAGCCAGTTTGTGATTGGTAATAGAAGCAGGATAGAAAAATGTTTCCACCCTGAGCTGCTGGGCAAAATCAAATTGCAACAGAGGTTCAGTCCTCGACACACCTTTGCTGCATGTCATTCCCCTTCTCTCTTCCCATTCATATCTTGTCTTTCCTGTTAACAATAAAAGCCTGAAAATGCCAAAAAATGATCTTTAAAACATCCTTTTTTTTTCAAATTTTATTTTGAATGGGAATATTTGTTTCTAGGAATATGTGTCCGTTTACTCTCAGCAGAATAAGTCTTCTTGGACAACTTGTTTTGTTTCACACTTACAATTAAGACAGGCATTCTCTTTCTCTCTCTCTCTCTCTATCTCTCTCTCTCTCTCTCTCTCTCTGTCTTGCTCATCTCCATCTCCTCATCTGTCCTATCCAAGAAAACACCTCTCTCTGTCATCTCTTGTTTGCTCTCATCACTCCCCGCTCTCCCCTTAGCTGACAAGTCACACATCTCTCAACCTCTATTTACCCTCCTCCCTTTCATTATTCCCTATCTCAGTATCTTTTATTCCCCTTCTTCCATTCTTTCTTTCTTTCCCCATTCAGAACACACTCTGACATATTATGTTGGTTAATCAGGAGATCCATTCACGATGCACTCAGCCATTGTAATAGTCTATTTCGGACCAATGTGACACCCTGTATTACAAAGCCCCTCAGCTGTCTGCTTCCCACTTTGCATTATTCAGATTGACAGACACAGTGACAGCCATTTACAGCAGCTGAGATGGACCCAGGAATGAAGGTGCTGAAAAATGCAGAAAGATGAAACATTTTCAGTCCTTAATTCAAAGTAATTGGGGGTTTCAAGGATTTGTGGGAAACATATGATTAGGAAGATTGTGATAGTTTTTTATGTGCTGTGTTAAGGCAGATCAGCTGTCAATCAAACTGTAAGGTTACACTTTTTCTTGGACACTTGAAGTGTTCATTTGTGGCACTCTTTTATGGATTTTTTTTTCCAGTCTTGAGGGCCACCACATGCTACCTTTTTTCCATTTAGGGCTCAGTACAAAAGGGTGTTCATCAGTGCCTGAGAGGTCTGTAATGGGTCTTCCCCCAGAGCTGAAAGGTGCCCAGATGGCACTGAGATGTGTATATTTCCTGCTAATAACGTGTACCACGGATCACCTGTAAAGCCCCACTGTTCCTTTTGAAATACCAACCACTCAGGCGGCAACCAGAAATATACAACACAAACACAAAAAAATAAATCCATTTTCATTTGTCCCCATCCAACCTTGTAGCCAGCAGGGATTGGGTGTCTCGCTCACTGAAACGTCAGCAGTGAAGGTATTTGCTAAAACAACCTTGTCTCCTGCAACTGTGCCATTTAAAACAACAAATTTATAACAAGTGGAACAATGTTAGCGCTTCGTAATCCTGCACAATACTCACTGATGTGTAAAAGCCCTTCCACACTAACGATGACCTTGGTCCAGGTTGCATTATATACAGTGCATTTCCTGATTGAAGGCGCCCCTCCTGATCCAGATAAAGGCAGTCTACAAAGTCGGTTGTGTTTTGCACTTTTAAGCCGCGCTACATTTCTGTGGCATTTGTCAGAGGCCTTTTAGTAGATTTTGAGTCTATTATGCTTGAGTGTTTTTCATCAGCAAAGTCCTTGGTGGGTTTTTTTTCTCTGAGGAAAACTGTGGCAATAGTGTTTGCCTTACAAAGATATGAAGAAAGATAGAGCGTTACTGTAATTACAGCTGACTGATATTGCCAACAAAATGAAAGATTTGCATGAGAACATATGCCAGACAAGAGCAGGCACGTGTAGTGTGATATGAAAATGCAGCCAGCGTGTTTTTCATCATGTTGTGTCACGGAACAGTCCTTTCCTATTGGTCGCCAGGCGGAGGTGGGTGGGGCTAACCTGCGTCCTAGAGCTTACATAGCGGAAGTGAAGGAGACTGACAGACAGTCAAGGAGGAAAACAGGTGCTGCTGAATGGCGTGATGTTTCTTTTCCTTTCCTCCATCATGTATCGGGGCTAATCAGCACTGTTCCAAGTATGGAGCTGGTTGGAAGACAAATCAACAGTGGATTCAGGCTACAGGTAGGCCTTCCATCTTACCTTCAGCATGGCTCCACTGCTGCTTTATCTTCCAACCAACTTCGTCCTTGGACACACCAAAGACAATGGACCTGAACCCCAGCTCCAGTCATTAAGAAGGTTTTCCCTAAGACGTGTCTCTTACTGATTTACTTCATAGCGCTCTTGTGCTCGAGCTTGCCATCAAGAAGTCACAGGACATTCAACATAACACAATGAAGCACCACTCTCAGTGACACTTTTTTACAGCTGTATTGTGTTTGAGTTCAACAAGACGGCTCACGTCAGCCAAGACATTCTCACTCCCGTCTCGTAAAATACAGACGCTCGGTCAGGTGCCTTTGACGTTGTTATTGACATGTTTGACCCATCCACCCCCCCCGACCAACCTTCCTATGCGGAATTTCCCCCTTACATACTACTCGCTAAACCCTGTCTAGATGCTGCTCTCCCCGGTACGTTCTACACACACGCCGAAGGGCGCCTTTTTCTTCACATCAGACGCTGACCGCCACGGCCCAAACGTCCGTATTTTACGCGTTCGGAGTGAGAACGGGTTGCGTCAGCAGACTGTCACGAAATGTAATGTGACAGGTAAATGACAGTTGTCTGAGTACAGCATGCACAACCAGCAGTTTGCACAGATATAGGTACATTATGTAAGGGTTAAGCAGGATTTATGGTTCTGTGTGCGTCAAACTCTTTGCCGGCATGTGTGCGCGTGGGGAGTGTGAGCGAGAGACTGACGGTGATTACTCTCATAGTGGGAGAAACAAAGTGTCTGCCCTGTGCTTTTTGACCACGGTCGGAAATCAGTAGCAGGAAAAGTTAACCCTCTCCTTGATTTCATGTTTTTTATGGAGTAGGGGAACCCGGAAATCAGCAGGTGGAAATGCAAGGCTACCAAGCCACAGCCATGCGGACCAATCCCAGTTGTTGCGGTCTGAGTCGCCGCTACGTGTAGTTTTTAGAGGTGCACATCAGGCTACGCCGCAGGGTTCCATATCGCCAGGCTCCTACGTACGTAGCCTTGGCGTTGATTTAACGCAGCCAGCAGTACCATTGCACTGAATGCATCCTCTTGAGAAATGCATAATGAAATGTTATAAATAAACACTATGCTGTAGTAAGGAGTGTAAACACGCTCTAAGACAGACAGAGAGACGGAGCTTGGTGTAGTAGAGTAGGGTTGTGAGTATAATTTATTGTGATGAGCGTAAACTGGTGGGATCGTCCGCTGGGAATTGGGAGTAATTAGGTCAGTACTTACGAGAGGAGACACAGGTGCAAATGAGCCCAATCAGGCACTCTCTTGCAAATACCCACATTAAAAGCGGATGCATAATTCATTTTACCTTTAAAAATTTGAGCAGAAATTGAAACTATTGCAAGAGGGAGAAAGAATACGAGAGATAAAATAAGGAAAATGCTAATTAGTTTTATTGTTTCCACTAGTTTTGACCAACCCAAAAAGTCATGGGCAAAAGCCACTGTTGAAATTAAATTCCTCATTATGAATATCTACACTCAGGCTAATAATCCGGCTTACTCTTATATCTGGGGTTGCTGTAAGCTTGTGGAGTTAATTTTGTTTATGTATCAACGTTACAAATCAAGGATTTGTCTCAAGGAGCTTTGCAATTCCTTAGACCCAAAAATTACAAAAAGAAAGAACTCCCCAAACAAACAGGGAAAGAAATGAAAGAAACTTCAGCAAGACTAACTGGAGAGGGATCACTCTGCCTGCATGCTCCTGTGCATACAGTACTTTATGTACTTTTATGTAGTCTTATGTAGTCTCCACACAGCGTTACGGGACAGGGAGGAAAAACTCTGGTTTGTTGGCATTTCTTTCAACCAATCACAGCCGTCTTGGCGCTAAGCACAGGACGGAGTCACTGTGTCGCTGCAAAACCGCCTCGGGAAGGAACTTGTTTTGGTTGAACATTGGACAGATAGTCTAGCTAGCTGTCTGGATTAACCCTGCAGAGATCTGAGGAGCAGTTAAACCATAGTCCTCAAGAAATCCACCGGAGGTGAGAGCGGCAACGCAAAGAAAGCGGAAGGTGATGGACATCCGGCCCTGATCATTCCCAGAAGGGAAACGTCGTCAATATAAGGTGCATCATATTTGCTAGCTCCTCGATTCCTCAGTCCACGGCTGAATCGAAAGTTAGCCATCTAAAAGCTCTTATTACTGTCCTGAGCATCGAGCAGCGAGCATCGAGGTGACATCACCGAGGACCTATGAGCGAGAGCAGCCTTCCCGGAAACCGGGGCAATTGATGTTGCTAACTCCGCCCTCACAGCTGTCAAATTAATGTGACGCTTCAGAGGAAAGGAAGTCTCATCCCTCTCAAAGCATATTTCCTTGGTTCGTCTCTCCTTTCATGATTTCCTCGTGTCTCTACCATACCTCCTTGGTGGGAGGGACAAAAGTGTGACTTGGTTCTGCTAAGGCTCCACACAGAGCTTTTGCCTTAGCCTACGTAAGTTTATACTTGTGCGTTGGTCTAATAACAGGGCCAACATGTGTGTGGGTGTGTGGGTGTGTGGGTGTGTGGGTGTGGGTGTGTGTGGTAGAGCAAATGAGAGAGTGATGGCAATTAGCTTGGGAGCGAGTACCGACGCTAAATTCATAATGGGGAATCTGTAGCAGGAGTTAACCTTCTCCTTGGTTTTATGTTGGTTATGAAGACGGAGAACCGAGGAATGAGTCGGGGGAAATGCGATGCTACCAAGCCCTGGCCGAGTGACGTGCAACAACCCTTCGAGAGGTGCACGTCAGGCTATGTGCGTAGGGTCCGTGTCTGCGCGTACCTACGTGCGTAGCCACGCCGTAGATTTAATGCAGAAGCATAAATCACGTTTAAGACGCAAGGAAGGGACGCAAGGAGTCGAGGAGGCATTTCAAGGGTTATGAGATGCTCCTATAAACTAACTTTGATGAGATACTGTGAGAAGCGTCATTTTCTTACAGGTGTGTGTGGTACCAAGGACTACATACTTGTCCTCTAAACAAGAATTAGTATTAACCCTCATGTTGTCCTTGGGTCAAATTGACCTGTTTTCCTATAGCAATGTTCTTTTTAACTACCCAGTTGTAATTCCCCAAAATAACATGACGCTCTCTGGCAAGTACAAATCTCTACTTTCATTAATTTTGGGGTCTCTTATTCAATTTTGTAGCATTTGAAAAACAAATTGAAGTGGTTTGGAAATAGTATTGAGTAAAAGTTGACATACTTTCCTTTAATTTTAAATAATTCCTAATTTCTGCTTTTCTTACTCAAACATTAGGTATAATTTCCTATAAATGAAGTTTATTGACCATAAATTCCAAAAATAACTGTAAAACTAAAGTTAATAAGTTAGGGTTACATTGTGTTAAAAGTAAAAAAAAATAAAAATAAAAAAAAAGTGACAAAAAAAGCATCAAAAGTGTTGAAAAAAGGGACAAAAACATGAGAAAAAGTTAAAAACATTGATAAAAAGCGTCAACAAAAGTGGTGATTTTCAATTTTGATGGGAAGACAACACAAGGGTTAAGTTACTCCTTAATACTCAGTACACTTTTTAAAAAACGTAATCAATATAAGTCCATTATTTACTCATCTTGCTGTGCTTTTTTCACTGAAACGCTGCCTGCTGAAGCTAAAAACAATGCGGATGAGAGCGGTGAGACAAAGAACCATTAAAGTTGCGCTCCTTGAAACCCGCTTAAACACATGTAGAGCTGAGTGGAACTGCAGACCATGTGAGTTTATCTTTACAAATAACCCTTTAAACATGCCATATGGTGTCATTTGATCCACTTTTTATATGAAAATATTGATTATAACAGCTTTAAGTTGCATGTAGTGGCAGTAGCTCAGTCAGTAAGGAGTTGGTTTGGGAACCGGTGGTTCAGGTCCTCAAACCAACCAAAGTATGGTGGTGGACTGGTAGCTGGAGAGGTGCCAGTTCACCTCCTGGGCACTGCCAAGGTGCTCTTGATATGTCTTGGGTTCTTGAGCAAGGCACCAAACCCCTACCTGCTTGGGGTGCCTTTCCATTGGCAGCCACCCTGACATCTCTCCATTATTGCAGTATTAGTACTGAGCATGTGTGTGTAATTCAGGCCAGTGTGTATAATAATAACATAGGGGGAAAACATTGTAACTTCCCATTGCAGGATTAATAAAGTATAAATTATTGTTATTATTATTATTATTATTAGTAGTAATATAGTAGGATATATCATTTCTTTGGTTGTCCTCCGGGGTCCCAGAGACCTATCCTGTATTTAATCGTATTTTTCTGCTACCGTGGCCTAGTTCTCCAGGGTCCTGAGACACATCCTGCAATCGAATGTGTTAAATAAGCTGAACAAGTCCCCTTGACACAAAGGACAGTCAACAATGACTCAGCATTCTTAGTCCAATTAGTCAAACCAAATAAATAATATCAACTAAATATTTAATCATTAGAGCTTAAAGTATTAAGATTTTACAAGCCAACAACCTGACAAAATGTGCCCTTAAGCAAAATATGCCGGAAATGGTGCAAAAGGAAAGTTTTCTCTACTTTCACTGTGAGTCACCAGACAATGTAAGGGGTTAGCCAGCTTCAAATGGTCTGCTATAGAGCATGCTTTCAAGGGGGATTTTTATTTTGTCGTTTGTCAACCTCAAAGAGACAGTTGCTAAAGCAACTGAATTAATCAGGTTGACTTATGTCTAATCCTTGACTTTTTTTAGCCTCTTTAACTTCAAATATTAGTTCTTTTATCCCGCAGAAAATCTTGTGGAGATCTATTTTGGAACGATCTTACTAAGTACATTTACTCAAGTACTGTACTTAAAGGTCCCATGACATAGTGCTCTTGGGACGCTTTTATATAGACCTTAGTAGTCCCTTAATACCATATCTGAAGTCTCTTTTATATAGACCTTAGTGGTCCCCTAATACTGTATCTGAAGTCTCTTTTATATAGACCTTAGTGGTCCCTTAATACCATATCTGAAGTCTCTTTTATATAGACCTTAGTGGTCCCCTAATACTGGATCTGAAGTCTCTTTTATATAGACCTTAGTGGTCCCCTAATACTGTATCTGAAGTCTCTTTTATATAGACCTTAGTGGTCCCTTAATACCATATCTGAAGTCTCTTTTATATAGACCTTAGTGGTCCCTTAATTCCATATCTGAAGTCTCTTTTATATAGACCTTAGTGGTCCCCTAATACTGGATCTGAAGTCTCTTTCCCAAAAGAGAGCCTTGGTGCAGAATTACAGCCACTATAGCCAGTCCCACAATGAGCTTAGTATGTACCATTCCTGAGTCTGTAGCTTTTGTGGAGGGGTGGCCTTAACCAACTGGCACTTTGCTCATTTGAAAGCCATGATGTCTCTCTCTCATGGGCGGGCCAAATTCTCTGGGCAGGTAAAGCAGAGAAAGGGGAGGTAACCTTGCTCCTTATGACCTCATAAGGAGCAAGATTCCAGATTGGTCCATCTGAGCTTTCATTTTCTCAAAGGCAGAGCAGGATACTCAGGGCTATGTCTACACCTATCACCATTTCTAGAAACTCAGGGACCATAGGCAGGCTGGGGGAACTCATATTAATTTTAAAAAACCTCATAAAGTGACATTTTCATGCCATGGGACCTTTAAGTATACATTTGAGGTACTTCTTTTCAAGCCACTTTCTACTTCTACTCTGCTACATACATATTGTACTTTTTACTCCACTTCATTAACCTGACAGCTTTAGTTACTTAGTTGTTGACAGATCATTTCCAGTTTCTAAAATGTTTTTCTGCATTGAGTACTTCTACTTTTAATACTTTTAAGTACATTTACATTACTTAAGTACAACTTTTATTTAAGTAACGTTCTCAATGCAGGACTTCTACTTGTAACAGAGTATTTTTTTTTGTAAAGGATATAAATACTTCTTCCACCACTGCCCTTTTATCAGCCAATTAATGGTTTGCTGAGCTCTCCTTTTCCTCATCCAGCCTTTTTAATTTGGATCACTTGTCATATTAATTACATCAAAGGATGTGTGCAGACAAACAAACATGCTCCATAATGAGTGCATGAGTTATTAAACATTTGTACTGTCAATTATGTGCATCTCATTAAATCACAATGATCATTTGAGTAGCACTTCAGCAAACAAAATGCTTCTGACTGCATAAGTGCTATTTATGGATCAGTGCAATAATTAAATCTAAATCTGTTTGCCCGTATAGTAGCGCAGCTGTTTTTATTTCAGCACCCATGTGTTCCAATCTTGCATCAACCTGCACGCTGCAGTGATCGTTTCCGTGTCTCCTCTTTTTCTTGCGCGAGAAGCGACTGTATCATGCCAGGCAGGTAATCACATACAGGAAGACCACAGTGCAGCTGGATACTTTCCAAAACACATTAACCCTTATATGGTCTTCCCTTTGACCATGAACTTGCATTTTTGGCTCATTTTATGCTTTTGACAGTTTTTAAAACATTGTTGTTTAATATAGAACAGAGAACTCCACATAAGCACCATGTCAGCAGTGTGTGTGTGTGTGTGTGTGTGTGTGTCACTAGAAGCCAGCGCAGTCCAACCAGGAAGGACGCAGCACCCACACTACGTTACAGTGGTAATTTTACACAACACCCTCTGATTTAAAAAAAAAAAAAAATTGTGTGTGTGTTAGGGGTGACTGTAGCAGCAGGTAATAAAGGTGACCGGACAAGAGTGAGGTTGCCAGGTTTGGTGGTACAGTATCCCCCTCCTGCATGTCAAGACTTCAGAAGGCTTGGCATAAACAAACTGGCACAGGAAACCCCCCAGTCACTTAACCCCTGCCAAACTCTGTTGGGTACACAACATGCCAAATACACACATTTTATCTGCCACTTTCATAAAAGCTTCGTCCCTTAACTTAACACCTTAAGCAAATCTCAACTCTCAACTAACGTCATTTTCAAGTGAGGACAGTTAAAATGTGCTCGTTTTGGAGGCTCTCCTCATCTTTGGAGGACTAGACAGCACATTGTCACTCCCAGAGCGTCAAAAAGCAATGCTTGGTCAGGTGCCTTTGCCGTATGTTAGCCCTACAGTGACTGTAGCTAAAGCTAATTAGCAGCAAGATGCCTCCTTTCTCCGTGGATGACTACTACAAACTCTTTCAGAAGATTGCACTTCTGGAAACCAAGGTTCCCTAACCCATGGATAATGCTGGGATGCATTATCATCCCAGCAGAGCGCCTCTTCAACCCCTGTACCTAGTCGGACACAGCCGTGGACAGCTGCAAAAGGGAAAATAAGCAACAAAATGCCTCCCCAACAACTTGGTGTGCATCTAGATAACAGATTTGCTCCTCTGCTGCTGGACAGCCATCTGATGACCAGGATTGCGTCTCATCGCCACTTAGCAGGGTAAGGACTGAGAGCAATTCAAAAAGTAAAAAGACATTTTTCCCAAAGACATGGTGTCTGACTTGGCCCAAAGAATCCCAGAAATCATGGCGGAACACCCAACTGTGAAGAACATTATACTGCATATAGGGTCACATGATGTTGTAAAGCAACAGTCTGAATTGCAGAAACTGGACTTTATGGATCTGCTAAACAAAGTTGACTCCCTAAACGCAGATGTGTTTATCAGTGGGCCTATACCGCCAGTGAGAAGAGGAGCCGAGAGATTCAGCCGACTGTTGGCACTAAACAAATTGCTTTCAACTGAATGTATTGTCCATTCTCTGCAGTTCATTGACAATTTTAACATTTTCTGGGAGCGCTTTCATCTTTTTAAAGCAGATGGACTTTTCCTTAACAAGCCAGGAGTAAAGCTGTTCACCTCTAACCTACTTTACTCTCTGCGCTACACATCTACTCCCCCCATCAAGGACACAAGACAAGACCAATCTAAACAAGAGGAAGACACAACAAGGTGCGACAGTGATTCACCACAGCCCCCACCTGGGCACAGATTTCACCGTGGGAGACCACAGAGCAGAGAAACGAAACCTCAACTCCCCTTTTTACCCATCCAGCACCCCTCAAACCCCCTTACCAACCCCGAACCCTTTGAGGAGCCATCGCTGTCTCCACTCACTCTTTCCCCTCTTTCCCCTACCCCCATGTTGGAGTTCACTGACCAGATGAAACAGCTGGTTGTTGCTGGAATCAAATTTACACCCTTTCCTTCCCCCTTCGCTCAACCCCGGGCAAAAGTAAAACGCCAGGCACCTCTGCCAGGATGTCAGTATACTCCTTCCCCCCAGACTGATAAGGACGCTTGTGTGCAAAATCCAGCAAGCATTAACTGATATGTGCCGGGCCTAGGCTGCAAGACTAATGACACTCATGACTTTTTCCAAGACAAGCCCAAGCCCTGTGTCAATTCTTCCTCAATTTATGTTGTGATAGGTAATAGAAAAAGGATGGCGAATAAGCACTTAACTGCAAACTTAGCAAATTTAGCATCCATTCCTCGTCAGCCACAGCCTGTCCCAAAAAATGAAAACACACTAACACTAGCTTTACTAAACGTCAGGTCTTTGGCAGGAAAATCATTTTTAATCAATGATTTACTATTAATCACAATCTAGATTTTATGTTTTTAACTGAAACCTGGTTAGACCATAATAACAGCGCTGCTGTTCTCATTGAGTCAGCTCCCCCTAACTTCAGTTTTATGAGCGAGAATAGAGTGAATAAGAAAGGAGGTGGAGTTGCCATTTTGTTTAATGACTCATTCCACTGTACGCAAATATATTATGGAAATTTTGCTTCTTTTGAATATGAGGCTCTTCATTTAAGGTCCTCCCCTCAAGCGATATTTCTAAATATCTACAGGCCACCTAAATATTGTGCAACCTTTATTGATGACTTCACTGAACTGCTGTCTATAATCTGCATTAACTTTGATTGTGTAATCATTGCAGGTGATTTTAACATTCATGTTGACAACCGCCAGGACAGGGGGACCAAAGAACTGTGTTGTGTTTTTGAGAACTATGGACTGACTCAGCATGTGACAGAGCCCACGCACAATAAGGGGCACACTCTGGACCTGATTGTCTCCAAGGGTCTGAACATTTCCAAGGTTGTGGTGACTGACGTTGCTCTGTCTGATCATTCCTGTGTTTTCTTTAGCGGCACTATCTCTGTGCCCAAAAGTGTCCAAACAAAGATAATCAGAAAACGGTATATCACTGAAAACACCAGTGAAACATTTATTAAGCTTTTCCCCTCTACACCCGCCCCCCCTGGGCTCTCAGTTACTGAGCTTGTAGATCATTTCAACTGTAAAATTACAAATGTTATTGATGCCATTGCTCCCACTAAGGTCAAAGTTGTCTCTGGTAAGAAAAGGTCTCCATGGAGAAATGTCCCACTGGTGAGAAAAGAAAAAGAGAGTGTCGAAAAGCTGAACAAAGGTGGCGAAAAACAAATCTCCTGGTCCATTATAACACCTAGAAAGAGAGACTTCGCATTTATAATAAAACTTCTTCTCTGATATTATCTCTAGAAACAACAATAATTCACGTGCTTTGTTTGCTACTGTCGATAGGTTAACAAACCCTCCAGTACCAGTAGCATCTGAACTTTTATCTACCAAGGCCTGCCATGACTTTGCCTCCTTCTTAAAAGACAAAATTCAGAAGATTAGACAAACAATCAGTGCCTCCATATCAAGTACGGGAAATGTGTTGTCACAGTGTTCAAGCAAAACTAGTTCCAATATGACAGAATTTCATACGATCAACCATAAAAACCTGGAGGACATTATATAACATCTGAAAACCTCCTCTTGTTGCCTTGATATTCTACCAACGGGTGTTTTCAAAAATGTTTAGAATTGTTTGGCTTCTGATCTTCTACAGATTGTGAACTCGTCTCTTCTTTCAGGTATCTTTCCACAGGCCCTGAAAACTGCAGTAATCAAGCCACTCTTAAAAAAGAACAATCTAGACACATCACTAATGAGCAACTATAGGCCAATATCAAACCTTCCGCTTTTAAGTAAAGTCATTGAAAAAGCGGTTTTTCAACAACTCAACCATTTCTTGTCACTAAACAACAGATTTGATACCTTTCAGTCGGGTTTCCGACCACACCACAGCACTGAGACGGCTCTCGTTAAGGTCTTTAATGACATCCACCTTAACACAGATAATGGCAAAATTTCAGTCTTAGTATTACTTAATCTCAGTGCTGCATTTGACACGGTTGACCACGACATATTACTAGACCGATTGGAAAACTGGGTTGGCCTTTCTGGCTCAGTACTAAACTGGTTTGTATCCTACTTACAGAATAGGGATTACTTTGTGTCAATAGATAATTATACATATGAACTTACAAATATGATGTGCGGAGTTCCCCAAGGCTCCATTCTGGGGCCTCTTCTGTTTAACATCTACATGCTTGATTTCAAAGTACTTTTGCTAGTTTATAAATCACTAAACGGTTTAGGGCCAAAATACATTTCTGATCTGCTAGTACACTATGACCCCCCCAGATCTCTCAGGTCATCTGGGACAGGTCTACTTTCTGTTCCTAGAGTCAGAACTAAACACGGGGAAGCAGCGTTCAGTTTCTATTCTCCTCATATCTGGAACAAACTCCCAGAAACCTGCAGATCTGCTGCTACTCTCCGTTCTTTTAAATCAATGCTGAAGACCTTTCTTTTTGATGTTGCCTTTCTTTGTTAACTGTTTTTGTGTAAAGCACTTTGAATTGCCCTGTTGCTGAAATGTGCTATACAAATAAAGCTGCCTTGCCTTGCCTTGCCTTCAGGTACCCAAGCACCTGGTCAGGGCTCATGGTGTCATTTATGATGGTCTGGGTGGGGATGTACTGACTGACATGCCACGAGAGACAGTTAGATTTAGGTAAAGATCGTGCGTGGGGTTACAAAATGTACGTTTCAACTGCGGACAAGCTGCTGCTCCATTCCATACAGGGTGATTTTTACATCGGTATCTGATGCTGAGAGACACCGACCAAGCGTCAGTATTTTACAAAAACAACTTAAACTACTCTATTCTTAATTGTCACATACACATAGTTTGCAGTTTAACTCATCCTAGTATTCGTATTCCAGTTGAGGTGGTTTGGGCATCTGGTAAGGATGCCCCCTGGGCGCCTCCCTAGGGAGGTGTTCCAGGCAGCTGGGAGGAGGCCTCGGGGAAGACCGAGGACTAGGTGGAGACAGGGGCGCCGTAAAGGGGGGAAAATACAATTCCAAGGGCCCATCACTGACAGGGACCCCAGAAAATAGATAAAAACTAATATAACATTATTAAACTATCATCATTCAGTATTTTATCATGGGGCAAAAACTCCTGGAGGCCCCCTGGGTGGAGGGATTATATCTCCAACCTAACCTCGGGGTCCCCCAGTCGAAGTTGGTTAATGTGGCTCGGGAGCTGCTCCCCCCCTGCAACCTGATACCGGATAAGCGTATGAAGATGGATGGATAGTATTAAGAGATGTGTACAGCTATATATAGAGTCCACCGGGAGAGTAACTTGTTTTTTTTGCTCAGGGGCACTTTGGCATGTGGCGGGAGGAGCCTCGGTTTGGACCACCAACCTTGTGGTTATGGGGCCACCACTCCACCGTCCGAGCCTTAAGCCACCCACGACTTGAGAGTGAGAACTGATCTAGAAGCACACACAGGCATAAATTGCAGATTCCAAATTCCACTGCTCAAAAGACCTTGATGTTTTCTGGCCTTGCTCAACGTACCGCTCTTCCTTTCAATATTTCCGTCCTTTCTCTCTCTCTCTCATACATTTTTCATCTCTTTTTGCCATGAAAATAAGTCCTGTGGCCTTCACTGTGAACTTTTATGGGGAGAGTAAAAGACACCATGTCCTCAGAAGTGATTACTCAGTCCATTGCAGCTCTGTTTAAGAATTACACTGAGATTTAACAACTTTACTGTGTCGGAAACCTCACAAAGCGTAGCCAGAAAAGAACATCAACATCATCATTGGTCATTAGAATCAGTTTACCACTTCATAAGAACCATTGCTAATAAACGCTAAATTTATAGTTAGTTGAACTTAAGTTACTAGTTATTTTACTGTTAACAAACAATAGCTATGTTTTATAATGTTCACTTATATTTCATTTCAATAGATTATTGTTGCCCAAGTCATATCATTCTATATATTATATTAAGCATTTGTTGATGATTTAGAAATTGTTTATGAATATGAAGTTGCATATATTGTTAATAGTTAAAACAAAACAATAACTAACCATTCTATCTATCCAAATTTATGAACCTATTGTGTAGTACACTAAACTAATGATAAATGTTAATTATAACATTACTTATATTTAGTAAACATTATTAAGCACCATTTCATTGTTTGTTAACAGTGAAATAACTAATCACCTCAAGTCTAATTAACTATTAATATACCATTTGTTAATGATGGTTATTATAAAATGTCACCGACTGAGGGTTTTCCCACTGTTTGTGGTTCGCGGTTGATTTAAAAATATAAGTGCTCATATTATACTCATTTTCAGGTTCATAGATGTATTTAAAGGGTTATATCAGAATAAGTTTACATGGTTTTATTTTCAAAATACACCATATTGTTGTTGTACTGCACATTTCTGCAGCTCCTCTTTTCACCCTGTGTGTTGAGCTCTCTGTTTTAGCCAAGGGGGTAAGCGAGCGTCCGCAAAGCCATTTTGATGCTTTCAAGCCATCACCCGCCGTTAGCATCCCATTGACTCCCATTCATTTTGGCACCACTTTGACAGGGAATAACTTTACATCTAAAGTGTTTTTAAGACTCTATTAGTGCATTGTTTTATTTCTAAAGAAGCTCAACAATGTATAAAAGGCTCCAATACCTTGTATTGTACGTTATGGCTCTTTAGCAGGTGTTTTTGTAGAAAAAAAAAAAAAAGATTGTGTCATAACCACACAACTTTCTGTTGAATAATAGACAAATTACCGTACAGCACAGGAGAAGCGTGCAGGCAGTTTTGACTTTGACAGTTTGTTTTAGCTATTTTAATTGAATTACTAATGTTAACTAGCATGTTAGTTCGCAGTAATTAGCCTGTGTTTTTGTTATCTCCTAACATATACCTACCTCTCCGTCTCTGCTGATTGGGAATGATTGAGATTTCTCTTGGCACAGCTACCAGAAGACTTACAACTTTCAGACAGGTTGCTCACGTCACATCTACGTCTTCAAGCTCAGTTGGAGGCTGCGCATTAACGCTCGGCCATCAACGGAAAAGTGCTTCTTATATCCTTCACTGGTCTCCGTTGCAAGTCTACAGTATTGCTTTGTCCATTCATTTTACTGTCTATGGTTTTAGCTACCGAGTGAGGCATCGCATTACTGTTCCATCTTTGTTGTGCATATGCGCAGTAGCTAAGGACTACTAGCCAGTCAGAAACAGAGTATGAGAGCGTGCCATGCTAACAGCTATGCAAGCATTATAACGTAGACTTTTTCACTTTGTAAACCTATAACGTGCACAAAAAAGATATATAACACAATAAAGGAAAGGGGAAAAAGCCAAAAAAGAAGGGGATACAAAGTGACAATGGAGAACGAGCAGTAAGTAGGTAGAGTCAGTGTGTAATTTCCAGAAACAGCATGTTGTGGTATGATCAGACTAAGGGAAATAATAGGTCACAGGTCATTCATAGGTCACAGGTCAGGGGACGAGAATATTCGGCCAGACTCTAATACCCAAACCTGGTCAATGATAATTATGTTTGTGATAAGGGGAATGTTTTGTCTTAGGACTGTCTCATGCCACGCTTTTAGCATACTTCCCAGGGAGAGAAAGAGAGGGCTGAACTAGGCTTTAGCCTCTGTGTTTAGACACCTGCAATATCTTAGTTTACCTTAAAGTTTGAATACACCTTCAGGAGGACAGGAACTTATAACATGCCGTCGTTAAACTGTAGGCCACTGGCTGCCTAAATTGTCTCCTAATTTGAGTGTTCATTAAATGCCTCTTTTGTAAGTCATCAAGCCCTCCCGGACCTTCTTCACATTAGTGAAACGAGTTGTGCTTCTCCTGAGTTTTTCTTCTAGACTGTGGGTGGAATGAGAGGACAATTCAGAGAACAGATTAGAGACTGAAAGAGGAGCAGAAAGATTGAGGAAGGATGAAAGTGAAGCTGCCAGGAGACTGTCAGCAGCATGCGGCAGGTGTAGGAGTACTACATTATTCTGCTGGCTTTACATACAGTCACTCTCTCTCTCTCTGTGTCTCTCTCTCCCTTGCCGTTATAAATGTGTGGAGTTTGTTGGAAAGGTTTCTTAGAAAAAGGTCTTTGTTCTCTGTTGTTTTTTTAAAGTCCAATTTACAGTGGTGTGAAAAAGTGTTTGCCCCCTTCCTCATTTCCTGTTCCTTTGCATGTTTGTCACACTTAAGTGTTTCGGAAAATCAAACCAATTTAAACAATAGTCAAGGACAACACAAGTAAACACAAAATGCAATTTGTAAATGAAGGTGTTTATTATTAAAGGTGAAAAAAAATCCAAACCATCATGGCCCTGTGTGAAAAAGTGATTGCCCCCCTTGTTAAAACATACTAGAACTGTGGTTGTCCACACCTGAGTTCAATTTCTCTAGCCACACCCAGGCCTGATTATTGCCACACCTGTTCACAATCAAGGCATCACTTAAATAGGAGCTGCTTGACACAGTAAGGTCCACCAGAAGATCCTTAAAAGCTACACATCATGCAGAGACCCAAAGAAATTCAGGAACAATTGAGAAAGAAAGTAATTGAGATCTATCAGTCTGGAAAGGGTTATAAAGCCATTTCCAAAGCTTTGGGAATCCAGCGAACCACAGTGAGAGCCATTATCCACAAATGGCGAAGACATGGAACAGTGGTGAACCTTCCAAGGAGTGGCCAGCCACCCAAAATTACCCCAAGAGCGCAGCAACGACTCATCCAAGAGGTCACAAAGACCCCACAACAACGTCCAAAGAACTGCAGGCCTCACTTGCCTCAGTTAAGGTCAGCGTTCATGCCTCCACCATCAGGAAAAGACTGGGCAAAAATGGCCTGCATGGCAGAGTTCCAAGGAGAAAACCACTGCTGAGCAAAAAGAACATCAAAGCTCGTCTCAATTTCTCCACAACACATCTTGATGATCCCCAAGACTTTTGGGACAACATTCTGTGGACCGATGAGACAAAAGTGGAACTCTTTGGAAGGTGTGTGTCCAAGTATATCTGGCGTAGAAGGAACACTGCATTTCATAAAAAGAACATTATACCAACAGTAAAATATGGTGGTGGTAGTGTGATGGTCTGGGGCTGTTTTGCTGCTTCAGGACCTGGAAGACTTGCCGTGATAAAAGGAACTATGAATTCTGCTGTCTACCAAGAGATCCTGAAGGAGAATGTCCGACCATCTGTTCATGTACTCAAGCTGAAACGAACTTGGGTTCTGCAGCAGGACAATGATCCTAAACACACCAGCAAGTCCACCACCGAATGGCTGAAGAAAAACAAAATGAAGACTTTGGAGTGGCCTAGCCAAAGTCCTGACCTGAATCCTATTGAGATGTTGTGGTATGACCTTAAAAAGGCCGTTCATGGTCGAAAACCCTCTAATGTAACTGAATTAGGACAATTCTGCAAAGATGAGTGGGCCAAAATTTCTCCAGGTCGCTGTAAAAGCCTCATTGCACATTATCGCAAACGCTTGGTTGCAGTTGTTGCTGCTAAGGGTGGCCCAACCAGTTATTAGGTTTAGGGGGCAATCACTTTTTCACACAGGGCCATGATGGTTTGGATTTTTTTTCACCTTTAATAATAAACACCTTCATTTACAAATTGCATTTTGTGTTTACTTGTGTTGTCCTTGACTATTGTTTAAATTGGTTTGATGTTCCGAAACACTTAAGTGTGACAAACATGCAAAGGAACAGGAAATGAGGAAGGGGGCAAACACTTTTTCACACCACTGTATATTCAAATTCAAAGGGGCTTTATTGGCATTAAAGTTTCAATTACAAGGCTGCCAAACATTAAAATACAATTTGTCCGGATATTTGGGCAGAATATTATAATAATATATTCATAAAGATGACTCTATTGAGACATACAGTATATATTGCACATATTGCTCAGCATTATGCGGCAGGTGTAGGAGTATCACATTATTTTGGCTTTACATACAGTCACTCTCTATCTCTCTCTCTCTGTCTCTCTCTCTCTCTCTCTCTCTCTCTCTCTCTCTCCCTCCTTCCTTCCCTCTCCCTCTCCCTGGCTCTTTTGCCATCATGACTGTGTTGGGTGTGTTAGAAAAAGGTCTTCGTTCTCTCTGTTATTTTTTCAAAAATCACATTTAAATTCAATGGGGCTTTACTGGCATGCGAGTTCCAATTACAATGTTGCCATAGCAACAAAATACAATTTGTCCAAATATTCAGACAGACAGAACACAATAATGTCTCTCGCTCTTTTTCTCTCTCTCTCTCTCTCTCTCTCTCTCATATTCAAAGAGGCTTCATATTACGTGACCACATTGAGACATAGTATTGCTAAAGCACATAGAACAACAGGGATGAGCAAGTTTTTAAGGTGCAGACAATTTAGTACAGAAAAATACTTTGCACATCTACAATGTGAGACAGGTGCATCAGGGGGGAACAAGCAGGTCAAAAGTTGCAAAGAAACCCTGCACACTGTCTAACTTGCAAAAAATATATAATATATACAGTATATAAAAAAGGTTTTGCCTGAAGATGTCTAGTACCAAAAAGTTGCCTACTATTAAACTTTATATATTGTTATATTAAAAGTTAGACAGTGTGCAGGAGTTTTTTTGCAACTTTTAACCTGCTAGGATGCAAACAATAAAACAACCATGTCAACAATGTTTAACAACAGCAAGAACATAACTGACATGAAAATATTAATAGTAATACAGTACAGTCTCATCATAGTCTAATAATGAATCAGTCTCTCTCTCATCAAGATCAGGAATCTTTACAGTCATCTGACTCAAATTCTCCCAGGCCTTTGTGTCCTTTCATCGAACTTTATCTGGCTTCATCAAACTGTTTTGGGGGTTTTGTTACTCAGACACGAGTCTCCATGCCACAAATGTTCAGTAGCGGTTTTATTAGATGTGACAGGACCATGTCAGACAGATCTGTGATATTTGGCACCTGGCGTGTAAGATGGAGCATTGGCGGTGCTCGAGGACAACAGGGAGTTGGAGAGTAATGATATCAAGTGATGGATTTTTAAACCTAATTTGCAGTTTTGCTCCGTGGCTTGAAACCACACAGCTCTGAAAACAAACCCACAACAAGCTATGTTATTCATTTGGACTCGTGTTTATCAGTACAATATGCGCTTTCTTTTTTGCTCTATTTTGGTCTCCACCATTGACTTAAAAGATGGACGACCCATCTCCACTTCCTCCCACTATACAAAAGTAAGGCCAATATATCCAGGATACGGGCACTGCTGGAGCCAGAGTCAGCACAGTAGTGATTGGACGGTGGGCCGGTGGTATCCGCCCATAGACTCACTTGACAAATGGCCAGTCAATCACAGCTGTCAATTATGCATCCTCCTCCTTTTTTATTATTTAAAAAAAATATATATATTTATTTTTTGGGGCTTTTCCCTTTATGAAATTGACAGTGGATAGATATGAAAGGGGGAGAGAGATGGGGGGTTGACACGCAGCAAAGGACCACAGGTCGGACTCCAACCCGGGCCGCTGCAGGACCCAGCCAACATGGGGCGAACGCGCCCCCCGGCCGAGCCAGAGGCCACCCCCATCCTACTTTTTTTTATAATTCATAAAAAACAATCTTACCAAAAAATTGACATACATACATCAGCTTACAACATAGGTCAGAACTACCTACAATGACAGTAACCATCTTTGGGAATAACCTATTTGACGTGTGCTTTGATTTTGTTTATTATGTCCCATCCACTATCATGGAAGGGGCAGGGTTTATGACGTGTACTGCAGCCAGACACCACCGGGCAATCAAGATGTTTTGGATTTACTTTTGCAGCCTATGCATCAATCATTGGTCTCCGCCAACTCCTGAGGGAAAGATCTGGCTCTTTGGCTGCTAAATGTTCCACTATGTTCATAGTTGTTAACTTTGTGTCAGCTGTTTGGTGCTGGGCATTTTGCCTATCAGAGTTATTTGTTTTTTTCTTACCAAAAACAGCTTCCGGTTGGTGAACCAAAAGAGAAAAGTTGTGTGAAGGCATGCTTCATTTTCCTCACACACACACACGCAGTACTGTAGGTACATTTGAATTGCATTTTGACTGAAAAGTGGATGAAGTGTCTAATCTTTGATAGATGACGTAGTGTCATTTAAACAAGAATATTAGCTGTAAAAGAAAAAAAAGAGACATGTGGAAAAGGTTAAAGTACTTTTTTGCAGTTCTCTATCCAATGGTTTCACACAGCGTCTGGAAAACTGGGGCAAAAGAATTTCATGCTTTTGCACCTAAAGCTTATTTTCATGAGGACACGGTAAAAACTAAAAGACATCCCAAATAAGCTTAGAAAAATGTTAATTCAGATAGTACATGACTGGACACTGCATAGAGAGATTGTAGTGTAAATTGAACTCAGACTGTTAGCATAGGGGGCCTTAAGTGAGATTTTAAAGATATAAATTATAGACCTACATGTAATTTTGCCAACATATTTACATAACAAGGTGCATGTCTGAAAGGGGTTTTAGGGTCATTAATTCTTCACCCTCTCTCTCTATTCAGTCACAATAATGCAGTGTTGTATAGGGCAGTGCAATTAATTGAATTCCAATTTTGATTTTAGCTCCAGACGATCACCAAAATAGTACAATTGAGATAAATGATGTAGAATGAGACTATATGAGTCTGGTAATTTTATTCTAAGGTACTGTCTATGTGCTGGATGTTTCCTTAGTCAATAAGCCCACTGATGGCAACATTATTATTATTATTATTATTATTATTATATTAGTAATAACAGTAGGCTAGTAATGGTCATAGTGAGTGAAAATGTGACATGTGATGCAATATTGTGTTCATTAGCTGTGTAAAGTTATGTGTGATATCTGTAAAAGCTGAACCGACTCACAGTAGTAAAACAGATTTTATTCTTTCTGTGAGATAAAGAACACTAGATTATACCCTGGACACTATCCTTTATATCCAAAGATTAATGAGTAATAGTGTTATATAATCGTGATTATTATTTTTTCCATAATCAAACAACCATAGTATTGTTGTCAAGTCACCAAAGAAGAGTCTGAATCGAGTCACCATTAACTGAGTTTGAGTCCAAGTCCAAGAGTCACGAGTTGAGAGACTAGCAACTCGAGTCCTCAGTCGGAGACTAGAGTACTCCATCACTGCCTGTTACACATTAAAGTAGTCATAAACTTCATCCATCTTCCAAGTCCTATTTCACAAACGCTTGAGTCCGATTTCATCAATTCTCAAGTCCTAGTAATCCGTGAACAAGTCAAGTCCAGTCACGGGTCCAGAGAATAGCTACTAGAGTTGGACTCAAGTCCAAGTCCAGGACTCCTGTACTCCATTACTGCAATAATCCCACTCCCCCCTTCACCTTTGTCAAGATTTACCTTTGTCACACTCTGTTGCACTTTTACCCAGCTCTCCCTCTCTCTCTCTGTAGGGTGCTGTCAGTGAACAGGTGTGCAGCTACTTCTCTTTATTAATGACGGGCAGGAAGAAAGCAAAGGGGACCCGTGTGTGTGTGTGTGTGTGTGTGTGTGTGTGTGTGTGTGTGTGTGTGTGTGTGTGTGTGTGTGTGTGTGTGTGTGTGTGTGTGTGTGTGTGTGTGTGTGTGTGTAACACACTAGAGAGCTGAGAAACGCGGGAGTGACTGTGATGCACGCTCCATCGACAAAGTGACAAATGGAGTGGGTAGGAGACACGTATATATAAACACACTCACACACACACACACACACACACACACACACACGTGCCCAAAGCAGCAGTTTGACAGAGGACGATGCTGTCAAAGCCTGAAAGTTGTTTGGTTCTGCTCAGAAACGAGTTTCTGAAATTCCATCTAAGTTGTGTTTCCTTGTGCCTGTCCTTTTGATAGAGAATTGGAAACATTTCCACCATGGCGTGTTATTTAATCAAGTGTTGAATCTTAAAAGCGTCTGTCAGTGTGACAAAATCATTTTTCTCCTGTGCAGCTTTGCCTGGTTGGAAGAAGATGTTTTGTTGTTGAGAAAGATGGAATCATAAATCTGACGCTTTGTCTTTTGGTATATTATCACATTTAGAATTGACAACATCGTATCACCTATATATACACACACACACACACATAAAATTAGCTTGTGTGACTTATTTCAACAAGCCACTAATACCTAAATATGGGATAATATTAGCAGTGGTGTAACGTCATGAACTGATGTCTGTCCCATTGTCTCCTTTTGGACATTCTACTCCCTCCAGCAAGTGTCCGTCATAACAAGTTAGAAATTCCAAACAGAATGATGAAAAAATAAAAGATTCTGTGATAATACCACTGCAATGCATATATATATATATATATATATATATATATATATATATATTTGATATATTGTTATACTTTTAAACATCTGGAAGGGGACTTCAAACGTGGTTATGTTTGCATGAATACTTATGAATGGTACTCGTAAAATACTTGGCAGTGTCTCTCAGCGTCAGATACGACGCAAAAAGCATCCTTTAGCGTATGTATGGAACGTGTGTGTGTCCCGTTCTTATGCCGCGGGTCACAGAAATGTATGTTTTATAACCCCACCCACCATCTTTTCCTAAACCTAATTGTCCCGTTGTTGTGCCGCATGTCAGTTGGTGCACCCCGACCCAGAGCGTCAAAAGTGACATCAAGAGTCCCGACTATGAAGGAGATTTTCAGCGTGACTAATAAACGCCAAAGGCCCCCGACCAAGGGTCTGTATTTTACGCGATGGGAGAGTGAGAATGTGTTGGAATGGTATATCGCCATACAACGCATTCTCAGGAAGGGGTCCGTTTGATATCGTATGACAATTTATGCACACCAAAAGATATTCTATGAAATTAAGAGGACGGCTTGCCGGTCACGTGACGGCGGCTGGCTATGAGCTCCATGACGCCAAGCGGGAGTTGCTAGTTGTTTCAGCAGCTACAGAGCTTCCCAATGTGGGCTACGGACCTCCGTCACAACTCGGTCATATCAGTTATACATATATATACTGTATATATCAGCTGACAATGGGTGACTTTGAGCAGGGCACAGAGTACCGCGAGCTCCCGCTCGTTTCGGCGGAGATTACAGTTCAATTTAGTCCACAAAATATAAATTAGGATTAGTTAACATTAGGGAAAAAATCATAATGTATCCTTTATTAGTCCTACAAGGGGAAATTACAATTTGCACTCTGTTGTTATTACACATAGGCCTGAATTACACACAAATGGTCTGTACCTAAACATGCACTAATGGAGGGATGTCAGAGTAGGGGGGGCGCCTCGAGCAGTGTGGGGTACAGTGCCTTGCACAAGAGCACCTTGGCTCTTGCAACTGGCACCTCTCCAGCTACCAGTCCACCACCATATTTTGGTCTGTATGTGGACTTAAACTTTGAGCCCTCCGGTTCCCAGCCCAACTCCCTACTGACTGAGCTTGAAACACACATTTCCTGGGAGAAACTCTTCAGTTTCCCTGCAAACCCAGCTTCCTGGCTTAAAGATTCTGTGTCCTTTGTCAAAAGCAGTATTTTTGCCTGTAGAGAATTTATATAATAAATATAACTTAAATATAATAACTTATACTCTTTATTCATCCCCTATGGGGAAATTATAATTTACACTCTATTGTTATTACACACAGGCCTAAAATACACACATGCACTAATGAAGAGATGTCAGAGTGAGGGGGCTGCCAGGAGTTCGCTCAAGAGCACCTTGGCAGTGGCCAGGGTGGAAGTGGCATCTCTCCAGCTACCAGTCCACACTCTGTACTTTGGTCCAAACAGGGACTTGAACCAGCAACTCTCTGGTTCCCAACCCAACTCCTTATGGACTGAGCTACCCCCCAAAATTTTAGTTATATTATAAGGATATTTCCGCACTGATTACCTTCTTACAGTACAATTAGACAAGCTAGAAGGAAAGCAAAAATTAGCGTACTGGCACCTTTACCCATTTGTGCCAGCCAGTGACCCCCTCACCCTTGAGATGCTTCCCCTCCGAGTCCACCCCACTTTTCATATTCAGAGACAGCAGTCATTATTCACCTGACCACAAGATGACGCTCATCTGGAATACAAATCCATAGTTGGTTTGATCAAACAACTGACTCTGTCCTTTTGTCCTTGCAGGCACACACTTTCCTAATCCTGCAGAAGATCATAACACTGATTTTGTTTTTTTTAAACATTGCAATCAATGAACTAATAAAAACAATCATTATCTGAGTAAACATAAAATATATCATCGCTCTTCCACAAATAAACCTGTCCAGCAAGCCGAGATTAGATTCAGGTTTAATGGTCAACAAAGGAAATGTTGGCTGTTGATGCACCAAAATGATACAGCAAGACAAAAGAGATATAAGAAGAGATATTGCGGAATTTTTATTGGAAATGTATTTGTCATGAATCAAAGATAACTGTAATCCAAGACAAACTATGTTTCCCCCGAAACGTTTTTGAGAATGCAGTTTTGTTATAAGAGAACATCATTTTTAGGAGGCAGGGCTGTCCCTCCTGCCATAGGTGGAAAACATTGCAGTTGGTGGAGTGTCATATTGTGATTGATTATGTTGCTAGGCTACTAGACAGGTGGCACTGATTCTTAATTTCCAATGAAGCTGATCACGGGTACGTGTCAGCTAAACTTTTCATCTCCAATCCTATCTGTATTTGTGAGAAGTGGCACTGTCCTGAGTTGAAAGTTATTATTGGGTTAATATGCGTGTGTGTCTGAAATGCAAAAATTTTTTCCCATGGCATGAACATTTCACTTTATGAGGTTTTTTAACATTAATATGCGTTCCCCCAGCCTGCCTATGGTCCCCCAGTGGCTAAAAATGGAGATAGGTGTAAACTGAGCCCTGGGTATCCTGCTCTGCCTTTGAGAAAATGAAAGTTCAGATGGGCCGATCTGGAATCTTGCTCCTTATGAGGTCATAAGGGGCAAGGTTACCTCCCCTTTCTCTGCTTTCTCGCCCTGAGAATTTGGCCCACCCATGAGAGAGAGACATCATGGCTTTCAACCCTCCCCCCTATTAAGAAAAGCTCATTGTGGGACTGGCTCTAGTGGCTGTAATTCTGCATCAAGGCTGAATTTTGGGAAAGAGACTTCAGATATGACACATCACTCCAACATGTGTATCTTGATAAGGAAAGTAGAAGCGTGTTATTGCACCAGGAAGCTTTTGGTTTAATGTGAAATACGGTCTTAATTTAAAGAAACACTAGAGATAGCTCATGATTCATCTCCTCAATTATCTCATTTATTAGTGTAACGGTACCACATTTAATTTGACGTTGATTAATTTATGTTTTTAATGACACAAACAACTTTTTCTTATCTTTCTCTTCTCATCTTGCTCCTTTTAATCTTTGTTTACGCTCTCATTATTCAATGAGAAGTCACTCGCACATTCTTTCCCATTATCTCTCCTGATATGATTCTTGTTTCCTCATCTACACGTGTCTCCTATGTTCCTCCTTTCCTTGTTCCTTATGTCCCTCCCTCCATCTGTCCATTCCTCCATATACAGTACATATATACACACCTCTTCAGGAGTTATTACGGTTAATAGGAAGACCAATGTGTTCTCCTCCCTGGGGAAATGGGACTCATTACTTTTCATTAAGTACTTTTGATCAAAACTACTCCTTCAGCTTCTACATTTCCTGTTTTTCTGCATGATCTTCACTTGCACATGCATGTTTTTCTGTCCTATGACCTGTTATACAAAAACAAGCAACCGCTTTTTAAATAGCTTTCACAATTTCCAGGCCAAGCTTACACGCTGAGGTTTATTTCCATGAATCAACTGCACATGGCACAAGCTCAGTGAATGTTTTCAAGAGACACATGGCGGAACTGTAACACAGTTGGAAATGGTACAGTTACTGTGGTGCTGTGAGCCTGGCCTCCAGCCTGACCAATCAAATCACATATTTTCTTCCTCTTTAAGATAGTCCACTCTGTTCCAGGGCACTCAGGCCATTTAGTGATAGAGAACTCTCTGCCACAGAAGCTTTCTCTTAGAGGAAACATATGTCTCCAGTCCAGTTAAATCAGTGAAACTGAAGTAAACATTTACACTAGAATGAAAATATATATAAATATATATATAGCCTAAGTGGCCCCCCACCAGACAACAAACATTTTTTAAACTACAGTTACATTGGGGTGGCTTGGTTGGAAACGTAAGTGTAGTCATATTTTCAAATCTGCAGTGAGCTATTGTCACTGACTTAATGTAGGGCCCTATGGATCTGTCTTATAGCTTTTTTTTTTAATTCTTAATTTTGCAATTTCGTCCATTTTTTGGTATCACTGTCACTGTATAACACTGTCACAGTCTGTGACTGGCTTTAGCTGGGCCGTTGTCGAAAAAAGACACTTGCCACCTGGCCCTTGCCCTTGGGAAGAAGAAACCTATACTATAAAACCTATTCTATACTTAAATATTTCTGTTAGAATTCTTTTCCAGCTTGAAAATATTCATGGCATTGAATAAAAATGGAATGGACTACATTATGCAGAAATGGTGAGTGTATGTGGTTACCACATCTACCGTTCCCAATGCAAAGGCTTTGCAAGTTCTTGCAGCTCATGGTCATGCACCTCTGATGTGCAGACCACTAGGAATAAAAAAACTTAAAGCGCCCATATTCTGGTCATTTTCAGGTTGATAATTGTATTTTGAGGTTGTACCAGAATAGGTTTACATGGTTTCATTTTTTTTTTAAAACACCATATTTGTGTTGTACTGCACATTGCTGCAGATCCATCTGCAGAACAGGGACAGGAAGTAGTTCTTTTGGAGATTATGGTCAACTAGTGGGTGCAATGTTTTGCCATTGAGAACGAGCTAGCATGCTACGGTTAGCCACCTTGTCTCGTCTAGTGACGTAGAAAGCCGTGCAGATGTTGAACAGCTGACCTGGAGACTGAAGGCAGAGGACCTTCAGAAACCATAGCTCCCTCAAAAGAGCATGGGTAGTTCTTTTCCAACTTTGTATGTGTGTGGAAGCACCAGAGACACAAAATGGCACCCAAAATCCCAGAGAAAGTGATTTTTTTCTTAATATGGGCACTTTAAATATGTGGTCAGACAGAGACAACACACTGGGAAAGAAAAACATTTTGCTGGAGAGTGATCTTTGTCAAAGCTAAAAAAAAACAGCTTAATGGAAAGAGTGTTCTTAACAGTGTTAATAGCAGTCAACTATTTCTTTGTGTCAGCGATTCAAAGCATTCTGCAGTGTGGAGGTGCAGTGTGGTTTTGGGGCCTCTCAGCTCATCTGAAGGCCAGGATTCAACGGGCTCCTGGGAATCTGTTCCAAATTGGTGGGCCAGTCAGTGGAGAACACATTCAATGAA
Organism: Percina caprodes; assembly: GCA_013375575.1. NCBI lineage: Eukaryota > Metazoa > Chordata > Actinopteri > Perciformes > Percidae > Percina > Percina caprodes. Next base: position 4,812,329 of record JABXJD010000027.1, on the reverse strand, counting down.
AGCCACGTACTGCACACCATCAGACTGGCTGAGGAAATCTCCTGGACTCTTCCCAAGTGTTGCTTGGGAGTACCAAGAACAACTATAAACACTCATTTGTTCCTCTGCCAATACCTCTGCTGAATCAACACAGGAGGGCAAGACAAGAAGTGACATTTCCCGCCCCCCTCGCCCCATTCATCTATATATTTATGGCTATTCATGAGCTCTTGCAGGGCTCTATCTATCTATCTATCTATCTATCTATCTATCTATCTATCTATCTATCTATCTATCTATCTATCTATCTATCTATCTATCTATCTATCTATCTATCTATCTATCTATCTATCTATCTATCTATCTATCTATCTATCTATTTCGACAGTCATTTCCACTTGGAGATTGTTTCTTGGTACGTTGGTGTTGACCGTGGATGTGTTTACAGCTGTTTCTTCTTCTCTAATACTTCATACTTCTTCTCAGATTATTTCGTTTGTACGAATGCACTGAGCGCGTGCATGCGCCGCCATGGTGTCACGTGCGCTTGAACGTTGGCCTCATCATCTGAAGTCCTACAAACCTGATCCTGAAAATATTATAGTATCTTGTTGAACTTACACCAAATCATTCAAGGTGTTTTTTATTGAGAGACGTTCCTTCCAGCATGGATATGGTAAGGTGATTGCGGACAGATAAAAGGTCAGTTTGACATCCTGTGTTTGTGTATGCGGCAGCAGTTTTGTTTTAAATAGATGTCAATTATTTCTTTCTTTTGTTCAACAATGTGGCTTATTTGAAAGTGTAGTCACTAGTGTGTGTGTGTGTGTGTGTGTGCGTGCGTGTATATGTGTGTGTGTGTGTGTGTGTATATGTGTGTGTGTGAGGGTGAATACATTTCAGTCTGTTTGGTAGCATTAGACAGAGGGCAGATTGTGGTCAACTCGATTTATTCATCGCTGGCACTTGTGTGTGAATGTGTGTGTTTTTACCATGGCTGTGGGCTAAATGTGTTTGTGTGCATGTTGTCCTTGTGTGTGTGTGTGTGTGTGTGTGTGTGTGTGTGTGTGTGTGTGTTAATACAAGCCTAGTATGCTGATAGATGCTGTTGTAACTCCAAAGAACTGAATGAAGACAATAACCCACACATGCATTATCATATTTATACAGCTCACAAAATAGATTGCTTTGGCGTGTGCGTGTGCGTGTGTGTGTGTGTTGTTGTGTGTGTGTGTGTGTGTGTGTGTGTGTGTAGAGTAGACTCCACTAGTTGGTGCAACTCATTTTTAGAGGGGTCATTTTGAAAATGGCAAACACACTCTGTCCCTCTCTTTCTCACGACTCTTCTTGTTCTCTCTCTCTTTTACACACACACACACACACACATACACACACACACACACACAGTATGTCCTCTCCTCATACAGAGATCTATCTTGGCTAAAGCCTGTTCTCCTAAAATGTGTCCAGAGAAAAGAAGTAACCATCAAATCGGCTGTGTGCTGAAATTGAACATCAGCACAAAACACCGGGCCAAATGGCGGGTGCCTTCTCTCCCCCTCACACACTCATTGGAATCTTGTTCTCTCACCTTCTTTCTCTCTCTCTTTTGTTTTGTTTCTTACCTTCTAGCCTTCTCCCTCTCACCTGGGTGTAAATTGCCCTGCAATAGTGATATACTTGTGTGTATGTGTTGTGTACTCGCTGTGTCATTTTGGTCTATGTGCCCTGTGTGTGTGTGTGTGTGTGTGTGTGTGTGTGTGTGTCTGACTTCTTTCTTTTTTTTTCTGTGAGGATGTGTGTTTGTACCTGTTTGTGAATGTTGGGATCATTACCTATGTGTGTGTGTGTGTGTGTGTGTATGTGTGTGTGTGTGTGTGTGTGTGTGTCAGGTCAAGCTATTATTATGGCAGCATCTGTAGTGGTATTGCAGGGGATTGTGGGAGGTGTGCAGACAGGCAGACGGCTCTGAAGGGCTTTACGTTTGAGAGACAGGCCTTAGCCAAATATGCTGCATCCTACACAAACTATATTACTCAGTCCTCCAGCTATTAAATATAATAAAACATATATTCTTATTATGTTCAATAGCACTATCTTTAAGGTAAAATTATATACACAAAAATTTGTTTACACAAATATTAGTATGAGCTAACTACTGTAGTAGAGTGCCCCCCTCAAACATCATAAATTCATAAATGCTGTTATATGTTATTTCATATATAGTTTTATGTTGTTTTGTTGATAATTTGTGGCTATTTTTAACATGTTTTGGTAATCAGCATTGGTCCATGTTTATGTTCTGCGGATGAATTAACGATATGCTTTTGTCCCCTTTGGATTCTTTCATGATACATTAGTGCCAATACAATTTGTATTGCGATTTTCAGATATTGTGATTCCAAAAGTATAGGGATTTGATAGTATTGAGTATTGTGATTTGTTTTTGCTTCTTTAACAAAAAACATAAGTTTAATAAAACACTTCTGGAGACAATATATCATGACACATTTATAAAACCTTTGTTTTAAGAAAAGAATGCACATCACATCTCGGTTTGACATTTATTTAATTTGTAGTAAGTAGATAACATGGATTTTCTGCATTTTTGCTCTCGGTCTGTTTTGCTGGAATCAGATACGTTGTAGTCACCTGCAGCGGTAACGTATAAACAGAAGATATTTAGGTGGATCATTGGGAAAAACATGAATAAAAATTAAAGGTGCAAGCAGCGTTGGGCGGGCCCATGGGCCCACGTATCTCTGCCTGCGTCGGGGTTACTGGGCCTTGCGCCTTGTTACCGTGCATTTGCGGCACTCAGACACTTCATACCATCACCAGTGAAAAGGGAACTCCCTGCTGAGTTCAATGATACCTCACCCAAGACTCATTAGCTGTGAAAGGGAGACCAAAGCCTAGGGGTTGGGGCAAACCTTTATAATAAAAAGGAAGTCTCTGCTGAGTTCATTGAAACCTCACAAGGGGCGTGGCTCAATCATAGGGCGGGCCAATCCTGCCCAATTAAGGAACTCTGCTGAGTTCAATGACACCTCACGCAAGACTCTGCCTTAAACGGTTCAAATTGTATGAAAGGGGCATGGCCTGAGTACGTGGGGCGTGGTTAAATTATATGGTCGGCTCAGTATCACATGTAGACCACACATTATAAGTTTCATGTAAAGCGGATGATGTTTGTCATATAAGGCTGATTTCCTGTTGCCAGCAGGGGACGCTATGACCAAAAGTCAATTTTTTAACCCTAACGTCCTCAGGCCTGGGCTCTTAAATCGTGAGAAATTTTGGCCAAATTGGACAATGTACACTAAAGTTACAACAACTTCTTTGTTCATCGCTAAACTGGCCGCTGGTTAGAATCTACACCGGTTTAATTATACATCCATGATTACACAAGCAAGTTCACTTTACAACACTTCCACAATGATGTCATGACATCATCGGGCCAATAAATACAAGGAAATGCTCGGCGGCTCCTCCCCAAACATTCCTGAATGGTGGACCAGACAAAGGAGCGAAGACTGCGAGCTGTAATGTAATTTGCTTTAAATTCAACCAGTACTCAACCCCTTGATAGTAAGTGCTGAAATGTTACATAAAAGCAATTGTAAAATTATGGCAAACTGAAAATGAATACAATATGAAAATGACTTGAGCAATGTGTAGGTAATGGAGGTACACATGCACAAGGGACAAAGTGGAGGGTGGAGGGAATCTCATCCACTTTGTCACACAAATACTTGTTGAAAGCATGTGAACAGACTGACTATATAGCACTGAATGGTTGAGTTTCACCACTTTTGTGGTGTAATGAAGCAAAATGTGTTAAGTGAGGAGTAAAATGCTATGCTACTGTATGTCAAGTTGTTACAAAGTATGCAAAAAATCAATTATTTCATCCAAATACAAATGTCAACCACATTAAACCCTATGGAGCTCATTTCAAAATGTATCTCCTCTTACAAGGTTAAGCTAGACACTATGATATACTGTTATCACTTTTAAAGATTATATACTGATTTTTGTTTTTATTCTCATTTCCATACTCTACTGTAGTAATTTACTACATCTTAAAAAATACTGGGTCAATTTGAACCCAATTTGGAACAGTCTAGCACCAAATCCAATGTTGCACTTACTGTGCATGTGGCACTTTGTAGTTGAGCCTTACCAATACGAATATTTGATTATTTAAAAATCTGATATGCAAATATATCGGCCGATATACTGTATATTTAAAAAAAAAAATCAAAAAAATGTGTTACAACACAAACATTTCCCTTACATTAGTTATTTGTAGTTATTTATGAGTTTTCATTAAAGTAATATGATAATTTGTTTTATTCTCACAACAGAACAAAGGAACATTAACATATATTAAAGTTCTGATAAATAAAATGTATAAAAATACAAACTTAAGATATGAAACTTAAAGTCCTTTCAACAAAAACACATTAACAATTTACAGTACAGTAATTTTATCGGAATGCGTTTTTAAAGTAATCACTCCAACCCTGTATTTGTATACTGTATGTCTCTCCAAAAATAAGAATTGCAGAGAAGGTGAAGAACAGTTTTATTCTAAGCATTTTATTATACTTTTTCACTTTAGATACATTTTTAGAGAAACCTTGATGATAAAATTGTCAGCCAAACGAAAGAAGTTGTAAAGCCCCAGTGTTTTTCCCAAAGAAATCTTTGTGCTTTTACAAACTCTGAAACTTTGCCATTTATCCGGGGTTATTTTCATTCTGCCATTTGGGAACATCCATATGCAAATAGAGCTGACTGGAATGATATATCTGGCCATGCTAACACCTCGCCCACACATTTAATATGTCTACAGACACACGCAGCTGCACGCACGCACACACACACACACACACACACACACACACACACACACACACACACACACACACACACACACACACAACAGGCTTATATACACACTCCCACTCATGCACTTACACTCACCTGCAAAGATTAATACACAGCATGCAGAAGCAGAAGCAGCAATGAATGAATTATAGTTTGCTTTGGTTATGACCTGTGTGTGTGTGTGTGTGTGTGTGTGTGTGTGTGTGTGTGTGTGTGTGTGTGTGTGTGTTTGTCTGAAATAAAAGGCATTAGTCCAGTAGACCAAACTAATGTGATTTTCTATTAATGTGATGCCCTGTGTGTGTGTGTGTGTGTGTGTGTGTGTGTGTGTGTGAGAGATCCTCTGTTAGGTGTTGAATGGACTGCACTAACACCTTCAATTTGTGTCAACTCATTAATTTACAACCACAAAGTCAGGCTGATCTATTAAGTATTTGATTTTCCACACAGATACAATTCCAAACACACACCTTGAGTTTTTATGACTAATCTTCTGAATATCTGGCAATAAATCTGCACGTGTATGTGGATACTACAGTAAATCTCTCCTGCCTCTGTATGACTTGATGCATATTGCTAAATCTATAAATGTAACCAATTAAGTGTGCGGTCGTAAATCTGCGCCACAAACTCATGCAAATGAAGTCTTTAAATCTTTGGATGTGACTTAACTCAACACAAATTACACTTGGCACATTTTACAGAGTGCTAATACACGTGTACATTGATTTACAGCGTTAGCCACGGTAGCAATCCACATCCAGCATCCAACATCTGACTTCTGACTGCAGAAATGGTACAAGGCGCGTAACCACATCAGGGTGTATTCTCTAGGGGTTGACTTCAAAGCTGGCGTTATGTGATGATAATTAAGTGAAAGAAATATCTGTATTCATATGGCCGGCTGTGGCTCAGTGGTAGAGCGGTTGCCTGCCAATTAGGTTGGTGGTTCAATCCCTGGCCCTGCAGTCCCATGTTGAAGTGTCCTTGGGCAAAACACTGAACCCCGAGTTGGATCTGTGTGTTTATCAGATGAGCAGGTGGCACCTTGTACGACACACCTCGGCCACAGTGTGAATCGTTCATATACCACACTATGTAAAAGCGCTTTGAGTAGTTGCTAAGATATATAAATACAGCCCATAGGTGTATGCAAAGTAGGCGGGTCTTATATACAGGTAAAAGCCAGTAAATTAGAATATTTTGAAAAACTTGATTTATTTCAGTAATTGCATTCAAAAGGTGTAACTTGTACATTATATTTATTCATTGCACACAGACTGATGCATTCAAATGTTTATTTCATTTAATTTTGATGATTTGAAGTGGCAACAAATGAAAATCCAAAATTCCGTGTGTCACAAAATTAGAATATTACTTAAGGCTAATACAAAAAAGGGAGTTTTTAGAAATGTTGGCCAAAGTATGAAAATGAAAAAATATGAGCATGTACAATACTCAATACTTGGTTGGAGCTCCTTTTGCCTCAATTACTGCATTAATGCGGCGTGGCATGGAGTCAATGAGTTTCTGGCACTGCTCAGGTGTTATGAGAGCCCAGGTTGCTCTGATAGTGGCCTTCAACTCTTCTGCGTTTTGGGTCTGGCATTCTGCATCTTCCTTTTCACAATACCCCACAGATTTTCTATGGGGCTAAGGTCAGGGAGTTGGCTGGCCAATTTAGAACAGAAATACCATGGTCCGTAAACCAGGCACGGGTAGATTTTGCGCTGTGTGCAGGCGCCAAGTCCTGTTGGAACCTGAAATCTCCATCTCCATAGAGCAGGTCAGCAGCAGGAAGCATGAAGTGCTCTAAAACTTGCTGGTAGACGGCTGCGTTGACCCTGGATCTCAGGAAACAGAGTGGACCGACACCAGCAGATGACATGGCACCCCAAACCATCACTGATGGTGGAAACTTTACACTAGACTTCAGGCAACGTGGATCCTGTGCCTCTCCTGTCTTCCTCCAGACTCTGGGACCTCGATTTCCAAAGGAAATGCAAAATTTGCTTTTGTCAGAAAACATGACTTTGGACCACTCAGCAGCAGTCCAGCTCTTTTTTTCCTTAGCCCAGGTGAGACGCTTTTCGCTGTTTCTTGGTCAACAGTGGCTTGACACGAGGTATGCGGCAGTTGAAACCCATGTCTTTCAAGCGTCTCTTGGTGGTGGATCTTGAAGCACTGACTCCAGCAGCTGTCCACTCCTTGTGAATCTCCCCACATTTTTGAATGGGTTTTCACAATCTTGACTAGGGCGCGGTGATCCCTATTGCTTGTACACTTTTTCTGACCACAGTTTTTCCTTCCCTTTGCCTCTCTATTAATGTGTTTGGACACAGAGCTCTGAGAACAGCCAGCCTCTTCAGCAATAACCTTTTGTGTCTTTCCCTCCTTGTGCAATGTGTCGATGGTCGCCTTTTGGACAGCTGTCAAATCTGAAGTCTTCCCCATGTTTGTGTAGGCTTCAGAACTGGACTGAGAGACCATTTAAAGCCCTTTGCAGGTGTTTTGAGTTAATCAGCTGATTACTTTGTGGCACCAGGTGTCTTCAAAATTTAACCCTTACACAATATTCTAATTTTGTGACACACGGAATTTTGGATTTTCATTTGTTGCCACTTCAAATCATCAAAATTAAATGAAATAAACATTTGAATGCATCAGTCTGTGTGCAATGAATAAATATAATGTACAAGTTACACCTTTTGAATGCAATTACTGAAATAAATCAAGTTTTTCAAAATATTCTAATTTACTGGCTTTTACCTGTATGTATTTAAAAGGAAAGGGGCGGATAGCTCAGTTGGTAGAGCAGGTGCCCATATATTGTGGTTTACTCCTCGACGCAACAGTCCCGGGTTTGACTCTGACCTATGGCCCTTTGTCTGTCCTATCAAAATCAAAGCTGAAAATGCCCAAAAAATAATCTTGAAAAAAAAAACGATTCTAAACTGAGTTAAACAGCACCCTTTGTATCCTATATGATTTCTAATCCGATTGTTGGACGTTGAACTTATCCTTTTGCTCCTTTTATACCCAATCTTGACCAATTAACCTGTCACCTGTGGAATGTTCCAAACAGCTGTTTTTGAGCATTCCTCAACTTTCCCCGTCTTATGTTGCCCCTGTCTCGGCTTTTCGGAACGTGTTGCAGGCATCAAATTCAAAATGAGTGAATATTTGCACAAAAAAAAGTTAAAACGTTAAATGCCTTGTCTTTGTAGTGTTTTCAATTGAAGATAGGTTGCAAATCATTGTATTCTTTACAATACAATTTGTTTTTTACGTTTAACACAACGTCCCAATTTCATTGGACTTGGGGTTTGTATTGTTAATGGCAGTTATTTCTGAGACAATTAATTGTACAGCGAAATTGGGAATTGTTACAGCTCTAAGAGATTAGAGATAGACTTTTATTAATCCCACACTGGGGAAGTTCTTTCGCTAGGCTGAGTCAGATTGTGTTAATATGGTGGTAATTCTGTTTAGACTGCATTATGCGTTCATATACAAATAATGCCTTGTGCACTGGTTATTTCCAGTATTGCTTAATAAAATACCAAGAGGAAAATGACTGTGAGGGCGAGGAGGTATATCTTTTGGCCAGATGACCGATCCAAGGAGGCTTTATTGCTGCAGGGTAGAGCTGTAATTCAGAGGGAAAGTGCCTGAAGGCTTCAGTTAAAACGGAGCACATGTATCTGTGCCTCTGACGATAAGAGGGGGAAAATGAAGTCTAAGACCAAAAGGACAGAAGAGAAGGAGCAGAAAGGAGGGGGGGGATGGGCGGTGGAAAAAGGCAAGTCCATTTGGGAAAGCTCCTTGTCATTTTTTCGTCCTGACTTCTACATCTCACCAGCTCTTACTTGTCTTCCATCTACGACTTATTTTCTATTCGTTCCGGCTGACCGGGTCTCACCCCAACATCACAACACCCTCTTTCTTCTTTTCACTCTCTCTTCCTTTATTTCTCTAAATCTCTATTGTCACGTCTCTCCCACACTACAGAAATAAATCCATAAAAATAAGAAAGTCTTTCTGGCAACTCATTGCCCGTAATTAACAAAAGGAAATCATGTGTATAGCTACAGTTAAAATACATCATATTTTCTTAGAATTTTCTCATACAAAGCTGCTCAATTAGTCAAAAAGGTCAAAACAGTAAAATTACCTTAAAAAAAAAATTTGTAAAAAGGTCAAGAACAAGGCGACAAAAATGTCATGAGAAGTGTAATAAAAGGTCAGAAAAAACAACTTAAAAAAAATTCAAAAATGGAGATGAAAGTGACAACGTGGACTTCTTTGAGCCCCCAAAAACAACCTCTATGCACAAATGATACAATTCACACTGTAAAAAACTAAAATATAACTTTGAATCATGTTCTATAGACAATTTTTGTTAAAATCTACAGTCCCAGGCAACTGTTAATACATAGATATTTATTAGAATGTCCTTTTTCTTCAGTTATTGCTCACCTTGTCTTTATTTCAGTTTCATGCAAAGTATCCGGCAACACAATATAAAAAGGCAAACATTTGGCTGAAAAAGTGAAATTAAAATTTTAAAATTTGATCTTTTCTTTCAGATGTTCAATTATAGCTCTTAATACACTTTTTCATTATTGTCACTCTTTCTATTTATGCCTTTGACATACATCAAGTATAACATTTTCTGTATCTACCTCTTTTATTTTCTTCTTATTCTTTATTGCCCCCTCCAACTCATTCATAGAAGTCAACACAGGCACACACATTCTCAATTTCATATTCAATGTTTTATTGCCTTGAAAGTGGAGAACAATATTACTGAAGAAACAAAACAATCTCCCTGTCACTCACGCTCTCTTTTTTCAGTCTCATTTTTTTCCCTGTCGCTCTTTCTCCCCGCCAAGCATGTTTTCTTTATAAAGAATCGCCCATAAAAAAATTTTTTTGTGATGATTGTTCATGTTTTGCTTCCTAACCTATTTGTGTTTCTAACCCTGTTCCCTGTTTTCATCAATAATTCTCGCCCTTGCAGTTTAAAGCAGAGTTGTATATGGAGTCTTTCCACTCTATATATGTACTGTACATCTATCACCACATTCTCAATATTTCTGTCTGTTTTTCTCTCCTTACAGTGGATGGATGCATAGACTGGTCGGTGGATCTGAAGGAGTACCATGTTTTGGCTGGGGAACCTGTTCGGGTGAAATGTGCCTTGTTCTACAGCTACATCCGAACCAACTACACCATGGCAACCAACGCCAAGCTGCGCCTCATCTGGTACAAGAACAAAGGAGATGCTGAGGTAAGATCACTTGTATTGGATTAATAGCTGATATAAGAGGTGGGTATGGAAGAACACTATCAATGATAAAGTGGAAAAAAAAATCAATCGAATTAAATTTGTTTCATGCGGTTCTTACATTTTGTGTTTGTATTAATAAATAATTAGGATTAAAAGTCATCATCATTTATAATTAAATACATTTTTTTTGTTATTTCAAGCCATAACATTGTCATATCAGATTGTCCTCACCCAGAAAACGACTGTATAGGTTGATTGTGCAAGCAGCTTATAACAACCCATACTGATGTACTTTACTTAGGTACGTAAATTAAACAAATATACTTACTTGAACCCAAAATATGACTTTTTCCTATCACTACACTTGCAGCATGTCTATGACTGTTTACAATGCCTAATTTTATCTAGAATTCTTTCACCATTTCACGACGTGCGCCAGTCATGGGAAAATACATTTTTCTTGAAACCCAGAAAACGACTGTGTATGTTAATATTGCAAGCAGCTTATAACGACCCATATTTTATTTTTGTTGTTAGGCAGCGACCTCATCATAGAGCAAGCGAGGAAGTGATGTGACAAAGTACAAGAGCTTCAAATTCCACGTAAAGAGGCAGGTTGGGTTGGTTAACGTGTCAAACAACAACAGGAATGTCACTCAGGAGACCGTACTTACCGGACCGCAAACTTAACTTAACTTGTGAGAATTAATACTAATTTTAACCCAAACCTTGACTTTTTCATAAACCTAGCCAAGTTGTTTTGTTAAAATTCCCAACGTTAACGTGTTTAAAGCAGCAACTGTTTCACAACGTCGCTGGAAAATACGTTTTTTCCTCAAAGTAATTAAGAATGTAGTTTTATTTATATGAACATAAGAGACTGTCCTCCCTCAAAAAACGCCCACATAAGTCGTTTTTCCAACCAGCAATTAGTAGTAGTAGTAGTAGTAGTAGTAGTAGTAGTAGTAGTAGTAGTAGTAGTAGCAGCTAGTAGCCTTAGCAGTTATTATGAGAGCAAAGCAGGAAGTAACATGACAAAGTACAAGATTGCAAAATGTCCATCTTAGGAGGCAGGTTAGAGTGACGGTTGGGTCAAACAAACACAGGACTGTCACCCAGGAGACCGAGGTTCATTTCACGTGTAAATATAAAAGTAAACGGGGAGGTTTTTTCTTTAACTTTACAACAAACGGAGCTACGTCAGGTGTTGTGTCAAGTGCGTAACTGCAACTTTTTTTTAAATTTAACTCATTAGCATTAGTGCCTAAACATAAACACGTAGTTTGTGTACCTAAACCTAACCACACTGACCATTTCACAATGGTAACAATGTGTTTAAAGGTCCCATGACATGATGCTCTTCAGATGCCTTTATATGGACCTTAGTGGTCCCTAATACTGTATCTGAAGTCTCTTTTATATAGACCTTAGTGGTACCCTAATACTGTATCTGAAGTCTCTTTTATATAGACCTTAGTGGTCCCCTAATACTGTATCTGAAGTCTCTTTTATATAGACCTTAATGGTCCTCTAATACAGTATCTGAAGTCTCTTTCCCAAAAATCAGCCTTGGTGCAGAATTAAAGCCACTAGAGCCAGTCCCACAATTAATTTCTCTTTAGGATGTGCCATGTTTGAGTTTTTAGCTTTTGATGGGGATGGGGGAAATTTGGATGGGGGATGGGGGGGTGCAAGGTGGAGGCTGGGAGTGTGGCCTTGACAAACTGCCACTTTGCTCGTTTCAAAGCCATTATCTCTCTCTCATGGGTGGGCCAATTTTTCTGGACGGGCAAAGTAGAGAAAGGGGAGGTAACCTTGCCCCTTATGACCTCATAAGGAGCAAGATTCCAGATTGGCACATCTGAGCTTTCAATTTCTCAAAGGCAGCGCAGGATACCCAGGGCTCGGTTTACACCTATCACCATTACTAGCCACTGGGGGACCATAGGCAGGCTGAGGGAACTCATATTAATGTTAAAAAATTGACATTTTCATGCCATGGAGCCTTTAAAGCTGTGACCATTACGTTCTCTGGTTTAGGTCTGAAGGTAATAGGTCTTATTTCGAAGGGCAGATCATATTAGAGGGCAGGAATAATCAACCGACATGGCTTGCAGGTCTGGTTGGAACGTAATTATTAGGAGACAGGGTTGTTCTGCTCTATATCATTGTAATCATGTTAATAATAATAATAACAATAATGTATACTTTATTAATCCCGCAAGGGGAAATTACAATTTACACTCTGTTGTTATTACACACATTACACACAGGCCTGAATTACACACACATGCTTAGTACCTACATGCAGTAAATGGAGAGATGTCAGAGTGTGGGGGGTTGCACATAGAAAGGCGCCAAGAGCAGTTGGGGGTTTGGTGCCTTGCTCAAGAGCACCTTGGCAGTGCCCAGGAGGTGAACTGGCACCTCTCCAGCTACCAGTCCACCACCATACTTTGGTTGGTATGTTTTTTGATCAGGCACAACAAAACAAAACATGCCAGAATGAAATCCCCCTTTCAACACCATGGGTGCCACTCAACCAGGCATGCCAAAGCACTTTCAAATCAAATTCAATATTCAATGGAAAATAAGCTCAAAATGACACAGCACAACGTGGTGTCAACATAAAAAACAGCGCTTTGAAGCTGGAGAGTGGAGGCGAAAACAAATTACTTTCACCTAGGAAACACTTGTTTGTTCCTCAGGAGTGTTTCAATCCAAACCACGATCTTTTTCCTGAAATTGACGATTCATTTTGTTGTTTTGTCATCGCCGCATGACGTTCATGACGGGCACTGATCGAACTATAGACTGTTACAGGGCTTTACTTACAGTAGTTTGGTCTAGGCTATTGATGAAGTAGCATTGATCACTAGAGAGAGAGAGAGAGAGAGAGAGAGAGAGAGAGAGAGAGAGAGAGAGAGAGAGAGAGAAAGGGAAATCCACGCACCCCGACTATGTTATTACAAGAGAGCGTTTATGGACTTTATGTCTTTCTACTCAAACCACTATTTTTGTCATAATTTCAGTCATTATTTTTGTATTGCTTCAACATTGTATTTTCTATTGTGTTCTTTAGGAGCCTATCATCTTCTCAGGTCACAGACTAAGTAAAGAAGACGACTCCATCTGGTTCAGATCTGCTGAAATGGAAGACAATGGCTTCTACACCTGTGTACTAAGGTAACCTGTGTGCGCGCGCACACACACACACACACACACACAACAATACTTGACACTGTTATGAGTCATCCCGAAAAAGTAGAATGATTAAAAATGGGTTTGGGGTATATTTCGGATTCTCCAAGGCAAAGCACAATTTGGGATTTTTTCTGGTTGAGCTGGATGCATTATTGACTATAAGACTTTGTGAACATCATATAGATATATCTTCTCTCCCCACATGGGACCTAGGGCAAAGTAAACTGTGAAAAACATAAACTTTATTTAGAAGAATCATTTTCAGCCACAGCACATTTGCTTCATGAGACTAAACAACCTCTGCAAAGATTTTTACTAGTGAGCACACAAAATATCTTTGGACCCACTGACATGCAGCAGTGCTCTTAAAGTTGCCTCCGTATTGTTGATTTTATCACATGGGAACACCTTTGGAATAGATTTCTGACTCGCAGTCTTCTGTCTGTACACAGGTGGCCTATTTACATTGAGTTGGAAAATAGCAGCACTTTGTTGGTGTTTTGGATAAAACTAAATGTTATTTGAAACCTCTTGTATTTTGAGAGGAAAATGTCCCCTGCCCTAGGTAATGAATATTCATGTAATTTTAAAATACAGATGAATAGTGTTTCAAAAATAAGACCATTTCATTATTGTGACATATTCACTATGGCATTTTACTATGTATTTGAATTCCTAGTATACAGATTAGTCAGTCAGTAGAAAAAAATCTCTTTCGGCATTACTCAATTACATTTGTTGAAGTGTGTGTGTGTGTGGGGAAGGCTGCCAGTATAATAAATTGAATGTACAATATGGCTGTTGACACTACTGCAAAATTTGGCCTGAGTCCTACATGGCCCATTAGAGATGTGTGTGTGTGTGTATGAATTTCTTTGATACTACAGTGGTGGTGGTGAGGTATGAAGTTGTGTACCAGTTGGCTTTGTAGCCCAGAACAAGGCTCACAATGTTTACCTGCAGTCAGTCCTCTAGTGGCTGTAGTAATTGGTATGGTGGTGGATGGGTCAGACATACACAGCACTTTCACCCGGGAGACTGGGGTTCTATTTTAAGTCCTATTTGATACTAAAAAGTAAATTGCAAGTTGTTATTTTTTACTTAAAGCGCCCATATTCTGCTCATTTTCAGGTTGATAATTGTATTTTGAGGTTGTACCAGAATAGGTTTACATGGTTTCATTTTCACAAAGCACCATATTTGTGTTTTACTGCACATTGCTGCAGATCCTGTTTTCACCCTGTGTGTTTAGGTCTCTGTTTTAGCTACAGAGTGAGGCATCTCACTTCTATACTATCTTTGTTGGGAGCTGCACATGCTCAGTAGCTAGATAAGATCCCATCAGCTAGATAACACTTTCTCCAACTTTGTTCAGTCCAAGGCAAGATTAGCTGGGAGACTTCTTCTAGATGAGGGCCACTTGTGGAATACCTGCAGAACAGGGACAGGAAGTAGTTCTTCTGGAGATTATGGTCAACTAGTGGCTTTTGTAGCAGTGTTTTGCCATTGACAATGAGCTAGCATGCTAAGGTTAGCCACCTCGTCTCGTCTAGTGACGTAGAAAGCCGTGCAGATGTTGAACAGCTCACCCGGAGACTGAAGGCAGAGGACCTTCAGAAACCGGATCTCACTCAAAACACCATGGATAGGTTTTTTTCAAAATTTGTATGTGTGTGGAAGCACCAGAGACACAAAATAACACCCCAAATCCCGGAAAAAGGGCACTTTAACAATCGTCAGGTTCAGTGTCACACGCGTAAGTCTGATTTTAACTAAAACTAAGATCCTTTTCTAACAAAAACGAAGTACTGCGACCATTTAACAACATTAAAGACCAGTTTAAAATCGCAACCTTTACGTTAAAACCCGCGACCGATGTTCTCTTGTTTAGATACTACTGTATTCTGTATTCTCTACGCTCCTGTGGGCCAGCATATCAGTTTAGGTTCAGAATACATTTTGGCCCACTTAGTTGTGCGCAAAACTCCAGAAGATGGCAAACTGTATTTAAACTGTATTCACGCCACGCTCAAAGCAGAATTTGGCAGATTTGCCAACTTTGAGACTCAGAAATAACCCACAGTAGCAGAGAGCTTTCATGTTCAGGCTGTGGAACAGGTTAGTGTGAGCCGGATGTGTACTAGCCTGCTTTTAAAAATGTAATCATTGTTCTGCTTGATTTGCAATACTCTGTGATGGCTAAAGAACTTTTTTGCAGACTTTTGTAGGGCTTTATGTCAACAAAAATGCGACAGGAAAAAAAAAGTGCCGGAGAAAGCAACAAAAATGATGAAAAATTTGACAAACAAAAAAAGAAAGGAAAAAAGCAACAAGCAGTAATAAAGTCAAAGAAATTGACTTTTTTTTCAGTAAAAGCATGTGATTGTCATTTCCCAGGGTGGCCCTTAGTGAAAGTGAGTTTGACACCCCTGCCCTAGACCGTTTTGGTTGCTCTAGAAGAACAACTGTGTCATGAATCCCACTTCCCCCCCTCCTCTACTTGATCCTTGTTTGTTTACCACCTTCCATGTCTTCGCTGTCCCTTCATCTCTACACCTCTGTCTCCTCCATCTCATGTTCTTCTTCTTCTTTAGCTTCTTGCTTCTGTCCCATATTTCTCCATTTGCTCTCTCTCACTCTCTCAATTTTCAATTTTCAATTTCATCTTGCTGTAAATATAGAAGAATATAAATATAAATGAAATACTAGAATACAATATACATACATACAATATACATTAAATAATTATAATAGGAATAAAATACAAGAATCATCAGTGTTGCCAAAGCATAACAACAAACATACATATCAACAACAAGGAGTAAATACATCTGAATTAATAATACAGGATGATTATGATATAATTGCAGATGCATACAAATTCTGTGTATGTCCCTCAAAGGGTACGTTGAAACAATAATATGAAAAAAGAATCTCCACATATTTAGATGTGGCCCAATGACTGGAAATTAATTATCTCCTTTTGATGTTCTTGAAAAATCCCCTCAGTGTAATAGGGGGAGTTTGAGGGTGAGGTATAGATTGCACCTAAATATATATATATATATCTGGTGCTATTAGCTATAACTATACTCCAACTCTCTCTCTCTCTTCCACTCGTCCTGATCTTATCTGCAACCGATTCTCTTTATCTCGCCTCATCACCCTCCCCCTCTGCCTCCCCCTCTTCTACTCTCCTCCCACCTCCTTTTCCTCCCAGAGCTTGACACCTATCCTCCTTAATAAGCTCTCTCTCTCTCTCCCTCTCTCTTTCTCTCTTTCTCTTTTCCCCTCTCTCTCAGCATGACAACCTAATTAGGGCTTGGTGTCTGTCATTGTCTCAGGGTCTCTTATTAATGCACGCACGCGCGCTCACACTCTCTCACTCTCTCTCTCACACACACTCACCCTCACTCACACACACACACACACACACACACACACACACACACACACACAACACCTCCAATCCTATAGTTGGGAACCACCAACTGGGCAATATGTTATTACTAGAAGGTTGTATCCAGGGAAATGGGAGAATGTCTTTAAATGTGTTGCCCTTCTGATCTGATCATTGTTGTTCATATTTTGCCTTTTTTATATACGCCCACAGCCAGTGCCCTGAGATAAAAGCTACTTTCTCACATTTCCACCTGAAACTCAGTTCTAACTGACATGAGGCCATGTTTATACAGGCACAATCAACACAGATTAATCTCAGTTGCAGCCATAACCTCTCCAATATGCCTAACGTTTCACAAATTGGTGTGCTGTTTTACCTTCACTATATAAATGGTTTGCCTTGGTGAACAGTGACTTTTTGGAGAAACAAGCTAAAGAATATTATATGTATGATATGTAATTGTCATATAATATCATATATATATTATCATATAATATCATATACATAATATAGAAATATCATATCTATTGAGCAAGGCACTGAACCCCCTCCAACCACTCAGGGCGCTCGTCCTGCACTGGCAGCCCCCCCACCCTGACATCGCTCCATTAGTGCATGAATAGGTCCTGAGCATGTGTGTGTATTTCAGGCCTGTGTGTAGTGATTACTAACAACAACAGAGTGTAAATTATAATTTCCCCACTGGGGATCAATAAACAGTATAAATTATTATAAAAAAATCTATCTAGTCACAGCCCTGGATTTTCTTTTTTGTATTTCAAATATTTTTATATTACATACCCAGTACATTGTTGCAATTTCTTACAAATAAATATGTATGTAATATATTTAAATATAATTCTATAGAGTCTATTAATTATGGATGAAGAGCCAAATGAAGCTCAAAGTGTGCAGCTCTTAGTGGCTCCTTGCCTTCTTGGCAGTGCCTGATGTCGGCTGTTCCAACAATAATAACTGTAACAAGCATAGTGTGCACGCGCTGTGCAGGAGCCTAGTACATTTTATGAATGTATTAAAATAACAATGAAATGCTGGATTATTGGCTTTAGACCAGGTTTTTGTTGGTCAATGGCGCGATCACTTCTTGCTGCCTCAAGATAGCGATACGCCAAGAATTCACCGGAACACACTTCCCTGTAAGACCAGCACGCCTATGGGCACACAGATGGTCGAAGGTGCATTTGCTATTTAAGACGGGAAGTTGACATACTGCGTCGGTCTTACACTAGCAAAGACACTTGCGTCGGGCTGTGCGCTGTGCTGGGTGCAAGATAGTGCCCTATGTGTCAGATATCGCCATGAAAGATTCTCCGAAAGGCACAAACACAGCCAGGAGGTCAAGTGCAGTGACTTGGATTAGCTTAGCAGCTAGCCTCCTGTCACTTAAAGTGACAATGCCTTTAATTATGCAGAACTTCAAGCCTAAGTATATTTTACAGTTGTTGTGAAGGGGAACTTAGGGGCCTTTCACCTACTGTGTTTGGTTCAGACTTTCTCACTTTTCAGTTTGATCCAAACCAAAATTACAAGTGTGAAACCTCCCCCGGATCATGGTCTGGACCATGGATACGAAATTTGGTCTGACCAAAAGAGGTAGTCTCGGTCCGGAGCAAACTGAACCACGGTCTGGTTCATTTCTAGTGTGAAAGCATTCTTTTGGGATGGTTTGGACTCATTGACCAAATACAGGAAGCTCTGACAGGCTACCGTTGTGTTATAAGAGAAGAGTAGCTCCTTTAAGGAATAGCACAGTGCTTAGTGTGTACGTAATGAGAGAGAGAGTGGCGGTGGATGAGCTCAGAGCAAACCTCTCTTGGATATCAGAGCAAAGAATAAATCAGCAATTTACTTAAGTGGTGGTAAATGTAAAGTGTAGGTTTTAGTTTGTGTCTGAATGAATGCTCCAGTTCCTTAAAACCCAAGTAAAGTTCCCGAAAGAACTCATCAAAAAGAATTTGATGAGTTCAAATAGGAGTCATCCCCTTGCATATGAAGGAAAACTGTATATCAGAAGAACTACTTCTTGTTTTGTCTTGTTTGTAGGGAAAAAGATATCGGCTGTATTGAAAATGCATGTTTCAACTCTGTTGGCCTAAGGCAAAATGATTGTCATTCACCCTCAATATTGATCCCTTTCCTGACCTCTTCAAAGAGGCCCAGGTCTCTTTAATTCATGGAGTATGCCCTGGGTCTGCCCGGAGCTTTGTAGCTGCCCACCGACAAGCCCCTGAAGCATTCAGACATCCTGCCTTCACTTTGTTGTCATCAAGAATATTAATCTGACTGGAGACAAATATAAGCTACCAGTGGATGTTGTTGACAACTTTCCAAAAACATTGACACATTTCATGCAATTTGTGGATATTTAGTTTGTAAAAATGTGTAGGCTGGTTTTAGGCCTCTAAGATTCTCACCACAGGAGGGAGAGGAGATGGAGAAGAAATCAACCAATCAAGGTTTGTATGCAGAATTAAGAATAGCAACACCATCTTCCTCGATAACTAGCTACCTAGCTACATCCATGTAAAAGCGCCACAGAATTGTGATAAGCATGCATAAGCTTTTCTTTAAGTCATAACAAAATAAATAATGTGCACATTTCTTCAATCTCAAAAAACATAAAATGTACTGTCCCTGGCAGCCTCTACTGCAGTTTTGTCGACTGAAAATTATATTAATTTTTATTAATTAACATTGGTTATTATTATTTTTGGGTATTTTGGATGTTGATGCATACGTACAATTCCTCCAACATGAGATACTGCTGTGTTTTGCAGACGACACTGTGCTTTTGGTTATGTGTTATGTTTGGATAAGTTGGCAGATTTCCTGACAGCCTCCCTGTGTTTCTTTCTTATTCAAGTTAAATGTGATTAAAATTCCATTTTTACAATGGCTAGAATTGATATTTTTAATATAATGTATTTATAAGTGAAACTACAGAGAATTTTCTCCAGAATCTGCAGCGCCTCATAGAATTTACTGAGCTTTATTGTGAGTTTCTGCTCATTGTTAAACTGTCAGACTCACAACTTTTGGATAACACAGAATTGCACAGAAAAGGACAGATAATGATCAAGCAGGTATCATATAATGATTCTGTGGTATTATCTTCTATTGAAAATATGTGATGACTCCCTGTTAAACCATTCTAGCTTGTTTATGGTTGTAGCTGTAAAGAAAATAGTTTTGCATCTTTTAATGGTTTTCTGTGGAACAAAATGCTGCAGTGCATATTGCTGCCCCCCCCATCCTCATTTCATATGGACTGCTGTGATCTGTTTTTTGTTGTTTTTTTTTCAAAACACTGCACATCCCTGGTGTCTTGTGGAGTGTGTGGGTTTATATGAACTTGAAAGGGGGGGGCAACCTGGAGACACTGTTATAAAACCGAAGGTGAACAAGCAAAGGTGGAGTGGCATTCTCTCTCAGGAGACTATAACAGGATAATAAAAAAAAATCTGAGATGCGAGATACAGTTAAAGTGAGATGTGCCCTGGGAGAAGGAGAAAGAAATGAAAGCAGGTGGGTGGCAAAGAGAGAGAAAGAGGGGGTAAAGGGAGAGTCAAGGAGAAAGTAGTTAGATTGGAGGGATGGGGAGAATGGGTAAATGGATGGAGAGAAAAACAAATGGTTGATAGGGAAAGAGGGGAGGGTAGAGAGAGAGAGAGAGAGAGAGGAATGAGTGCAGGAGAAAAGAAAACCAAAAATCCATTTTCTCTGCAGGTACATGTATAAGAACCTCAGTAGGGGGAGAGGGCATGCTGTGACTGCCTAAGACCTATACACCCACTATGATTAGATATGACACCAATGCGCGCACACACACACACACCACTTAGAGGGAAATTGATACACACAGTAAGAGGTCTCAGTTTACTTTTTAGGCTGTGACACTGCGTGAAAGACTTTGCACCAAACCTCCATCCTGCAAAACTCGACTATCTGTGAAAGTTGGGCAGAAAGAGATTCAAAAAGAAGTGGGCGCACACACACACTCACACAGATGACAAAGAATTTGGAAGACAGAGGACAAACTGATAGAGAAAAGGACTCTGAGAGAAAAAATAATGAGTGTTTGATAGTGAACAAGGTAGCGTGAGATGAGAGATTTCATGCCTCTGGCTTTGCCCACTCTTCATTTCGCATTAGATGGAAATGTAACCTGCTCTCTGTGTGGGAAAATGACTGACAATCTGGCTGAAAAGCCGGCTGGTTGTCTGGCTGGCTAGCTGGGTCGGGTAGTGGTTGTTTCACTTGGTGACATCTTGGCTGGAGTATTGGCTTGGAACGGTCGGTGACTGCTTGGTTAGGTGGCCGGCAGATTGACGAGCTGACTTGTTGGTGGAATGACTGACAAAGTTGCTGTTTTATTGGATGTTTGACTGCATGGTTGACGACTTGATTAGTTGTTTGGTTGGCTGATTTCACCGACTAACTCGTTGGCTGACTGGTTAGTGTCAGGCTGGGCAAACAAGGGACTCAGACTGCAGGACTCAGACACGCAGTTAAAGTCTAAAAGGGGATTTATTGTTCAACAGTGGTACAATTATCTAGTCTCCAAAAACACAGGGCAAAGGCAGAGTCAAGAACAGGCAGCAGTCGAAATCTGGTGACAGTATCCAAAAAAAACTTTATTTTTGTGTGTTTTCCAGAAAAAACAGCAAATAAAACCAAGAATAACAAAGCCAACAACAATGAACTAAAATACTAAAAACAGAGGTTATATATATATATATATATATATATATATATATATATATATATATATATATACACACACGAACATGCCTGTAAATGTTCAAAGATATACAGTAAATGAGCAATGGCAGTGAAAGATAAAACCCAAAAGTGCATTAATTATTCAGAAACGCTTTCCTATGAAAGTAAGTTTTAATAAGTGATTTAAAGATACTAATGATGGGTTGTGTCTAATTTAAGTAAGCAGAGTATTCCAGAGTCTTGGGGCTCTAAGCCTGGATCTTGAAACAACCAAAAGAGCTGCATCCACTGATCTAAGGAAGCGCCTAGGCACATAGGGGGTCATTAAAATTTTGAAAATTTTAGAAATACAGAATATGACGGCCAGCCAGTGTAGGTTGACTAATATGGGAGTAATGTGATCGTATTTCTTGGTGCCTGTTAAAATTCGTGCTGCAGTATTCTGTACCAGTTGTAGCCACTGAAGGAAGATCTGGCTGATACCAACATGACGTGCATTACAGTCGGCAAAGACTCAGGTCAAAACCCTGCAGAATCGTCCAAAAAACCACTTACTAATCACACCGGGAAGTAGGCTGGGACACAAGACACAAGGATACAAAACGAACAGGCAGGAAGGCAGACAAAGACAGGAATGCGAGTGAAAGAGACAGTGAGTTTCAAAATAAAACAGGAAATGCAAAGTAAGATGATATCTAAAATGGAGCTGCAGCTGGGCGTGACAGTTAGCTCTCTGGCTAATTGACTAGTTTAGTTAGTGGTGAAACTTTCCAACCAGAAAAAAAAAACACACATGGATTTCTTTTCAAATTCTTTATACTTTATACAATGTTAGGGGGTTGGTGGGTGAACAGTGAGCAGCAACATCCCCAGTTTGAGGCCTTTGTTCCATGTCATTCCCCATCTTGTTCTCCCCTTGTTTCATTTTAATCACTTTACAGTCAATTTCATAATAAAAGCATAAGATGCCTAAGCAATCTCTAGTCTTCCTTTTGTAGGAACCTTTCCAGTGACCCAGAAACCATTTAAGGAACTCGGGTACCTTACCTGCATTTTTAATCGTGGGAACCAGAATCGAGATTTAGTTCCGCCATTGTTCTTTGTGCCAAAATCATCCCTGCTCTGTCTGTCAGTAAGCAAGCACTGGTTGCCTGTTAGGACCAAGGGTGGAGAAATGTTAAAAACAAAGTTATGTATTTGGTTCCTACTCCTAAAAAAACAAGCTGAGAACACGAATCGAGTGAACAAGAGAAAAAAAACTTAAAATCGAAATTAATATCCATAAACCACCTATAGCATATTGTTGCTAATTTGGAATCTTCATCCTCCTTTTTATTCACTTTATGTCTCCTTGGCAGTGATTGATAACGTCTAATTTAATGAGCAGAAGCTACTCCACAGTAATGAAGATTACTTTTTTATTTTTTTTATTTACCTGCATTTAACCAGGAAGACACTCATTGAGATTAAATATCTCTTTTTTAAGAGTGTTACGAAAAGTGCATTACAGACGTGAACTAATTTCCCTAATCTTCTCAGTCTTACAGACACGGTGAAAATGCAAACAGGGATATTCAAACAGGAATTTTTGTAGTTTGGTTCCCTTTAGACTTCAGTTTTACATAAGTACTTAGACTTAAAGCTTTAGTGCATAACGTTTTTTTATTTTAATGAACATCCATTACATTCAAGCCGTTACCAAATGAGTTGCTACAAAGCTAATTAAGACTATCAGCCCCACACAACTCTCTCTGTCTTTTTAAGTACAGCTATGTTCAGAACATTGTGTCATCCAGGGACTTTCCCTCACAGAAACTGGAGTAAAGATAATTACCTCCTTTAAAGAGTCATGTTTTTTTAATCCTCCGTGTCCTCCTTGGCTACTAGCAACTGTGTGGACAACGGGCGCGATCACAGAAGGTTTGTATGATGTGGACGTGGCGACAGTGTTGTCATTTCTTAGAATTCCTCATGTGGGAGACAGAAACTACGTACTATAGCTTTAAGTACTCCAGTATCCAACCCTAACCCTCCTGTTGTCCTTGGGTCAAATTTGACCCCTTTAAACAATGTCTATATCTGAAATATGGGTTTCTTTTTAACACAAAAAATGGATTGGATTCTTACAACGCTCTTTGCAAATACAATTAATCACTTTCATTCCTGATGAAACTCATCTGTTCATTCCTCTGATCTTAACTATTAGTCAAAATAATTCATAATTTCTGCTTTTTTAACTCAAATATTAGATAGAATTCTACATAACTGAGGGTTGTTGACCATGAATTCCAAAAAGTAGTGGTAGTAAGGTGGTGTCGGTGAAAACTACAAAAGAGTCTGAAAAAGTCTGAAAAAGGGTCGAAAATGTCAAATTTGTTTTTAAACCGGGAGGACAACACATGGGTTAAGTAATATGAATTTCTCTTCCCAATTAGCTTGTGGTGGTGTTGAAGTTAAATTCACAGAAAATGTTTTTTTGAACGAAGGGATCACAAAGTCGTTGGTGTTGGAGTCACCGATGTTGAAGGTTGACACCGGAGAGTCCTGCATGCAGTAAAACAAGAAAGTTGTACCCTAATTCCATCATGCTTTATTTGCTACAAGCGGATATTGTATTGCAAGACTGAATATTATAGGACAACAAATTAAATGGGATGTCAATATTATGTAAACATTCACGGAGACAGGGTTGAACTGTCTTGTCGTAAAGGGGCGTATGTTGACATTTTTCTGACAGGCGGCTTTTTGCGGTCGTGTGACTAATGACTGTCCTCACTTTGGAACAAAGGCAGCAGTAGACAGACATTGTTGAACCCTTAGTGAGGAGCTCAGGATGGAGGATTGGGCAAATAAACCGGCTGAATTTACACTGGAGATCATAATGTGCATCCCGTCTTTTAACTGGGAGTCCTTTTAAGTTATTTAACTTTTAAATGTGTCAGATTTTCCATCTGATGATCATAAATGACCTGTAACAGCAAACGAGACTAACAGTGAAAAGAATGCTATTTTTATATAGTTTTTATTAATGCCTTTGCCCAGGTCTTTTTTCAAGCAAAGTCACAAAATTATTTAAGGCAGGTACACGGTGCTACAGTTACACATTCTGTGTTAGCATACCACCCAGATAGAGGGTAACATGAAATGTCTTTATATCGGCCTAATTGTATTTTTATTTTATTTTGTGTTGTAGTTATGGCTGATACTGGGGCAGGGCCATCAGAGAAAAAAGGAAATTAAACGATGGACAGCTAAAAGCTAAAAGGGACAACAGATGGAAACAATAACAGGATTGTAAATGATTCAACACCCACCTTGAATTGGCCCTTGGGTATGAAATATGTCTAATTCATAATTCCATCTGTCCATGGGTGCTCGTGACACAGTAACAGTGATACCTGGTTTACGAGACATCCAAAGTAGACTAAGTTACTGCATGCGACAACTTGAAACGCATTAATGCATCTGTAACGTATTCTTTTATTGTAAATGAATGATTTTCTCTCTGAGCAAAGCCTTCAACGCTACAACATGACCTCCTAACTCAGTATTACAGAACTGCAAAGAAAAGACAGCAGATGTGGTAAAAACACTACCGCTTTTGTCCAAAGGGGACGCTAGAATCAACACAAACTTAACCCTCCTGTTGTCTTTTTTTCCCAAAAAACATTTATATCAGAGTTATGGTTTTCTTTCAACCAAATTGCCAGAAACATAGATGGTTCCATTTAATCCTCTTCTCTAATAAAATGAAGGATCTGTACATTACTTTCTTTGGATTCTGGGTGTTTTATTCAGTTGTAAAACATATTTCTGCTTTTTAAACTTAAAAATTAAGTTTATTGACCCTGACTCGTATCAGTTGGTAGTAGTGTGTAAAGCGTCAAAAATATTGAAAAAACATAACTTTAAAAATATAAAAACTTGTGTGCCGGAAGCCAAGGGGAAAAGAATGTTGAAAAAAAGTGTCAATTTCTTTAGCCGGTAGGACAAAACAAGGGTAAAAGTTACAAATAGCCACTTTAAGTAAGGTAGGTCGTTAATTGTTTTAAATGAAAAATCATGAGGGCAGAGCCTGTGTACATGTGGACTAGGCTGTAGTTGCATAAACGTAACGAAACCTTAGCCATAGTGGTAGCTCATCTGATAAATGCTCATATGGGTCATTTTTAAAGGCATTGACTAAAATCCCTTATTAGTAAGATGCACCCACTGTCTCTCTTTGCATTAGAGGATGAATCTAATCTCTGTGGACAGACTTGCAGACAAGAAACCACACCCATAGTTGTCACAAGTGTTTTCTATTGCCAGCCAAATGTTCAACCTTTGTCTTCATCAGATTAACAGACTCAGAGCAGGAGATAAAGACAGTGAGTGGAAAGAGGAGGGGACAAAATGATGAAGAGAAAGAGAGGGTGGAAGATAAACAAACGACAGTAGGAGAGTAAAATAGAGATGAGGGCAGAGCGAAATGGGAGCAGAGAAGGAGAGTGCGGTCATTTGAAGTTTCTTTGGCAGTCCTCTATGACTTGGCAGCCATTGAGTCGGTACCACACTCTTGCCAATGTGGACCACCACGTGCCAGTGCGAGCCAACTTAAGCCTGCTGTCCTGGCCAGTCTTTAAAAAACAAAAAAATAGGCCTTGGATTTGACACTTTGAAGTTCAAGGGGTTTTAAGTTGCTCTGAAATAGGATCTGACTTGGTTTGCGATATAAAGGAATAGACTGCAACGGAGGAGAAAGGGGGACAGAGGCGTTTGTATGAAAACCATGCAACCTGTGTGTCAGAGTGGTCTAGTGTTAGAAAGATGGCTCTGTATAGCAAAGGTGTTGGTTTGATCCTCATAACATCCACAGCGCATGTCTAAGTCCGCAATCAGACAGGGAAACATCGATCTAGCAATTGAGGCTGGTGCAGAATCGGATTTGCTTGACGCGCCCCGTGGCCTTGTTACCTTGTTATTCTTACCCTGACCAATCCCCACTCCCCATGCCTACACCTAACTAGGACGACCAGTGTTGCAGAGCCGATTTATAATCTCCTGTTGATGAAACGGCCCATTTGTGTGACGTCCTGTTCTTTAACCCCCTTGAAGCAGGGCAAGTCGATTTTATACTATGGTGATCATAATTTGATTTCCAAAAAAGAGGACACTCGTCCCAGCCTTGAAACACAAATTCAGAAAGGCTTCTCAGAAGTTAATGAACATGCTTTATTATAACTCAATGATATAAAAATAACTTAATAAAATAAAATCTGTAACAACCTGTAACAAAATAATAGCTCTTTTCAAATAAATAAATAAATATGAAATAATGTTCTAAATATGACCTATTCTGTGTCAGCTTCAAAATCCAGTTTCAACTAAATATCTCTTAATACCTTTTCAATGTAATAAGATAAGGTTGTTGTTGGTTGTTGATCTCCAGCACCTTTATTAGACACTGAAACATATGTGCTAACTTTGCACACAATGCACTCCGCCTCCCACCTGTCCTGACCGGGACGCTTTTTTTGCAGTTCAACTGTGAAGCTGTACTTATGCTTCGGCTCTGCTGTCTGATCTGCTCCCTGTATGTGCTCCCTGTCTGATCTGCTCCCTGTATGTGCTCCCTGTCTGATCTGCTTCCTGTATGTGCTCCCTGTCTGATCTGCTCCCTGTATGTGCTCCCTGTCTGATCTGCTCCCTGTATGTGCTCCCTGTCTGATCTGCTTCCTGTATGTGCTCCCTGTCTGATCTGCTCCCTGTATGTGCTCCCTGTCTGATCTGCTCCCTGTATATGCTCCCTTTCTAATCTGCTTCCTGTATGTGCTCCCTGTCTGATCTGCTTCCTGTATGTGCTCCCTGTCTGATCTGCTTCCTGTATGTGCTCCCTGTCTGATCTGCTCCCTGTATATGCTCCCTTTCTAATCTGCTTCCTGTATGTGCTCCCTGTCTAATCTGCTCCCAGTATGTGCTCCCTGTCTGATCTATTCCCTGTATGTACTCCCTGTCTGATCTGCTCCTGAAAAAGACATACAATCTAAGCTAACATGAGGTGGAGGACGTTAGACAGTGCATAGGAAATAAAAAATTTTGGAAAGAGTATGGGAGAGACAAAGCACGTATAGTGTAACTATGTAAGTGTAAGTGATTGAAGACAGAGATGGATTCTGCGAACCGAATCAAGTCCTGTAATGGCGTAAAGCATTAGTATACCTAAACCAAGGATTAAAATCAAGTTGAATGCTTTCTTTCAATTTAACCTTGCAAAAGGCACATGTAGTCTTTAGCTGCCAATCATCTTACTGACTTAAAATAAGTTTCCCTAGGAAATGTTCTTCTGTCTACCTTGACATTTAACTATAGCTTTAAAGCTATAGTGCATAGTTTCTGTAATGACAACCAAACTTTTCGTGCGTCCACATGATAGAAGGATTCTGTGATCGGGTATCCCCACCACCCCTCCTCCACGCAGTTTCTAGTAGCCAAGGAGGACACGGAGGATTAAAAAAACACGATGGACTCTTCTCAAGAGGTAATGAACTTGAATGTCTGCGTGCGAAAGTCACCAGATGACACAATCTTTCGAACACAGTCATACTGAGAAATCCAGAGAGAGTTGAGTGGAGCTGATAGTCTTCATTAGCTTTGTATCAACTCATTTGGCAATGGCTTGATTGTAATGGACGTTCATTAAAATAAAAAATGCACTAAAGCTTTAATTAACAACAGTCCAGTATCCAGGACTGCCATGGCTGGAGGACATTCAGCATTTAATAATTGAATTCATTTGAAATGAAAAAAAATCTTTTGAGATATATTATCAATTTAATTAATTTATTTAACCCTTGTGTTGTCTTACAATGAACGATGAAAAAAAGGTTATCGCTTTTTCTGACATTTTTGTCACATTTTCAGTGTTGTGGGAGCTTTTTTTGATTTTTCCAAAGTTATTTGATATTTCTAATGTTGACATTTTCAGCTTATTTCGAAGGCCCATTTTTTTGTGATGAAAAAAACTGAAAATTGGTCAAATTTGACCCGAGGACAACATGAGGGTTAAGAGGCTATATGTAACTTTCAGTTTATGTTGATTCTAGTGGTCACTTTGGATAAAAGTGTTTTTACCATGCCTGCTGTTGTAAAGGTCTTTTACGGAGCCCCCCCTGTCTCCAAACTCATTTTTTAACAGTAACTGCTGTAGTACAACTAGGAGGAGACACGTTATAACTGAGGTAAGTGTGGAGACACTACCTTATTTAATCATTAAATAAACAGATATGTTTGTGTCAGCACCGCCGGCTGCTAATGGAGCACAGATTAGGTTTTTTTTCTCAATTGACCCCAGGGTGGGGCTCGGTAGCCTTTTCTTCCCGTTGCTGTATGACATACTGTAGATAAGTGAGTTAGCGTTCCTGGGAGATCATATAGTCTCAATGAATGTTTTGCTCAAACAGAAAATCATTCATTCACAATAAGAGAATAAGTTACAGATGCATTGTTGGATTTCAAGTGTTCATTTCGGTAACTTAGTCTACTTTGGATGTCTCGTGAGCTAAACGGGTATCACTGTCACAATGTCACGAGCCAATGCATCAACCCTCATGTTGTCCTCGGGTCAAATTGACCTGTTTTAGTATATTAATGTTCTTTTTAACTACTCAAAATAACATGATTGATTCTACACAAAGCTCTCTGGCAAGTACAAATCTCTACTTTCATTAATTTTAGGATTTCTTATTCAATTTTATAGCATTTGAAAAAACAAATTGAAGTGGTTTTGAAATAGTATTGAGTAAAAGTTGACATATTCCAGTCTGTGATTATCCATCAACATACATTCCTTTAATTTTAATCTAAATAATTCCTAATTTCTGCTTTTCTAACTCAAACATTAGGTATAATTTCCTATAAATGAAGTTTATTGACCGTAAATTACAAAAATAACTGTTAAACTAAAATTAATAAGTGTTATGAAGTGTTGAAAATGTCAAAAAAGTGACAAAAATTGGGGAAAAAAGCATCATGTGTTGGAAAAAAAGTCAATTTTGACAAGAAGACAACACAAGGGTTAAGAGATTGTTGTAGCAACCAACGTAATAATAACTTAGTAATATAGCACATGGATTAAAACCCACTGACGTTTTACTGAAGTATAGGGGGACAAGGGGAAAGAAAACAGTAGACCAACATGGACTGGAAAAAAAAAACGGGCGCTAAAAAGAAGGGTGACGTAATTTAATGTTGGTTACTGAGGTACAACCACATCGCTCATTGTAAAGTTATTTTATAAATGAAATAGACATATTACATACCTGGGGGCCAATCATCATTTACAATCCTGTAATTGTAATTCATCTGGTGAAAGCCTGACTGTCATCTGTCACTTTCCCTTTTAGCTTTCAGTTGTTCTTTGTTTAATTTTTTTTCTGTTATGGCTATGTCCCAGTGTTAACTACAACAGATCAATTAATACAATTAGGCATATATAAAGTAATCCCCTGCTGAAACGGGCTTTTCCGTTGTTACGCCAAAATCTGTGACCCTTGAGACTGTGTAACTCTAGCGCCGTCATTGTGTGATCATCAGAAGCGGACCAGGGCAAACACACTAAAGAAAAAGTCTTGGTTCCTGTTCCGGGTCATTATTAATCATCCAACATAGTTTCAGAAACATATAAAAGTTACATATAGTCACTTTAAGTGAGAGTTTTAAGTATTTATTTTGAAATCCTTTATTTTTCTTCCATAACCTTTCTGCTTTAATCTAACTGGATGCAGCAATACCAATGCCAGCCTGATGAAGCTTCCGTTGGCCATCACTATCACTACTATGTACTCAATAGATGTGGACGCCCAGACTCCAGACCTGGGAATCCGGGCGCATCACTAATCTCAAAACATCCCGGCTCTAACAGAAAAAGCCTGATAGATAAAATGTGTAATGCAATTAGATAAAGTGAACTTTCTAATCCATAATGTCTGTGGTGTAAACTGTTAACAGCTAAGATTGTTGCTAATCAGAAGTGACACATATTGATCTGAGTTTCACAGGTTGGTGTTGCTGACCTTACACAAAAAGTAATATTAGCACTCAAGTGGAACATACACTCACTAATGCATAGATCTGTCCTTTCCCATGACGCACTAAAACTTGGAAAGTGGACGGGAGAGTGACTTGAAGCTTCACACACACACACACACACACACAAACGTTAGAGACTTAGAAACACACACGCACATAGGCACGTTTCACTCAAAATACACACACTTACCCAACATAAAACAAACACTGATAGTCAGCTAGTTGACACTAGGCGTGTGCGTGTGCGTGTGCGTGTGCGTGTGCGTGTGCGTGTGCGTGTGCGTGTGCGTGTGCGTGTGTGTGTGTGTGTGTGTGTGTGTGTGTGTGTGTGTGTTTTTCCCTGCTAGGTATGGGGAATGCTGCCAGTATAATAAATTGAATATGTACAATATGGCTGTTGATACTACAGCAAAATGTGGCCTGAGTCCTACATGGCCCATTAGGGATGTGTGTGTATGAATTTCTTTGATACTACAGTGGTGGTGGTGAGGTATGAAGTTGTGTACCAGTTGGCTTTGTACCTTTTTAATAACCATACGTGAGGCCGGCACATACGGGTACTTCACTAAAGACTTTTGGGGGATAGAAAACAGACGATCCCACAGAAGTCAATGCAATTTGACGTGTGTTGGGATCATAATATTGACAAATGTATGTG
The DNA here is from genome assembly GCA_013375575.1 of Percina caprodes. Lineage (NCBI taxonomy): Eukaryota > Metazoa > Chordata > Actinopteri > Perciformes > Percidae > Percina > Percina caprodes. Next base: position 4,781,084 of record JABXJD010000027.1, on the reverse strand, counting down.
GATTTAATTCTTGTTTTAAAAAAAAATGTGTTTAATACACTTTTAATGTTTATTTTCTGACCTTGGCTGAACTTGAGCGTTCATCAGTGGATCAATGACCCAACACAGTGGCCGCATATTGTTTATGTGGGAATACATACCTGATTAAATCATGTAATTAAGCAACCTGTTATTAATATACGATAAATTTGCAATACCGTACTTTAACTGTAATATGCAATTATATTCCACTGCACTTTAATTTGGATAGTTTCTGTCCCAACTTTATTTGTACTACCTTAAATCCATCGTCATTTTAGCCTAACTGATTACATATATCTATCTTTAAAAATTCTGTTCATAGTAATAGCCATCTGTATATTATGCTCACATTCTGTCTATAGTAATAGTTATCTGTATATATATTCATAGTACATATTCACCTGTTGTAGTAATATCCACCTGTATATTATATTCAGTATATATCCAGCTGTAAATTTGGCTCACAATACTAGTTATCTATACATTATATTCATAGGACAAATCTATCTGTAAAATTCTTTATATTCGTTTTATAATAGTATTCATCTTCATTTATTCAGTACATATCCATGTCCTGCACTTATGGAACCATTGTATATCCTGCACTTACTACTATTGCACTTCTGGTTAGACCTAAACCACATTTTCTTGCCTTGTACCTGTGTAATGACAATGAAATTTGATCTAATCTAATCTAATAACCAACTGTTCGATCTACAGGCTTAGATTTAGTTAGAGACTCTGTTAGCAGCCTCTTACTTAACTTAGCGTTAACCTTAGCTATCCATCAATAGTAGCTGTCACCAGCATCATTTACCACACTGACTGAGAATATTCTCGGATCTTATGAGCCTCATATATCAGTGGGAGAGTCTTGATTAACCCACTACACAACAGTCGTTTTCCTGTTTCTTTCCTGATGTGACAGCGCAATTCTTTTCCTCTACAATGCCGGTCTGGTCTATAGCCTGGAGCCTAATTCAATATCAGGATCTATTTAAGGAATGGCAGGTGGACAAATCAGAGATCAGGTTTTTTTGGGGGGCAACCAACTACTCAGCAACTTTTTGGCATAGTTATTAATTTAAAACGGTTTGTTAAAGTTAAAGTTTGGTGCGATGTTACACTTCCACTGTTTGGGGTGGCAGCAGCTCAGTCCGTAGGGAGTTGGGAACCGGAAGGGGGCTGGTTCAAGTCCCCGTATGGACCAAAGTACAAAGTGTGGATTGGTAGCTGGAGAGATGCCAGCTCACCTCCTGGGCACTGCTAAGTTGAACTTGAGCAAGGCACTGTACTCCTTCCCCCAACCCCAACCTCTCAGGGTTCCCACTCACTCTGACATCTCTCCACTAGTGCATGAATAGGACCTGAGCATGTGTGTGTGTGTATTTTAGGCCTGTGTGTAGTGAGTCTAACAATACAGAGTGTAAACTGGGGATCAATACACAGTATAAATTAAATTATTTTTATGATGTTGTTGATGTCTATGGGGAACATAGGATTCCCCCAGAAAGGGGTGGGGTGATATGAGACCTTCCCTCGGATGACGTATTGCCTGCCTAACGTATAATCATCAAAAGACTCTTTTTTTTTAAGTTAGTGCATTTTGATGCAGTTTTGTGGTATTTCTTTAAAATCATAAAATGACTTAAAAAAAAAGATCTTTGTAATCTTTATAAAATGACTCAAAGTTGCACCCGCTGCTGTTATGGATGAATGTCTCAAGTTGCTGGGTCTTAAAAATAGTAAATGTATTTCTTCCTTCCATTAGGTCCATTAGAGCTGAGCCAGGCCTGTATAGAATCGATCACCGGGGGTTGCATGTCTGTTAGATTTGTGTCCAACTCGATCCCAACTTGCTCTGACGTTATGCACACGTGGGCAGCCGTAACCTCACCAGATCGAGGCGGCCGCAGTTTGTAGAGCCAAATAACGCAATTGCTTTCCCCCGACTGCCTTGGAGATTTAAATTGATTTTTGTCTGATTTAAAGGTTTATGTCAGAGAGACTAAATACGTTCAGATTACAGATCACCTACAGTTTGTTGGATGTTAACATTAGCAACAGATCGCCTGCGGAGCATTTTAACAGGCTACTCTGTCATCGTAAAAACAACTGGAGACTGCATACAAGCTGATATATGGCTCTGATAACATTTTAATAAATCAGAATCGGACCTAACAGGATGTGAGTGATTCTGTGACCAGTGGAGGAAGAAGTATTCAGATCCTTTACTTAAGTAGTACTAATACCACACTCTACAAATACTCTATTACAAGTAAAATTCCTGCATTGAGTGTATCATCAGGAACATATACTTAAAGTATCAAAAGTAAAAGTACTTTATAGCAATCAACTTAGGGTTTAATTGGCTAATTATTTTACCAGTACTTGACTTGTAGGCTGTTATATTGTTGGTTAGTTTAATACACTACATGTTTGTTTTTTTTTCTCCAAAAAAAACATAATTTGTAAAATAAGTAAAGCTGTCTAATATGTGTAGTACCAAATCATAACAAGAGTTATCTCAAAACACTTTATGTAAGTCCAGACCACACACTATAATTTACAAAGACTCAATTCCAGTAATTGTATTAATGTAGTGGAGTAAAAAGTATGTTTCTCTCTGAAATGTAGCAGAGTAGGGGGATGAAAAGAGTTGAAAGTACTTCAAAGTTGTACTTAAGTACAGTACTTGAGTGAATGTACAGTGGCTTGCATAAGTTAACACTATCATACTAAAGTTGACTAAAAAGAGGAATAAAAAACACATCTTTTGGAAATTAATCTTAATGCCTTAATTCAAAAAATTTAGGAAAATCCTAAATTCATTAGGACACCAATTTTCTTTGTGAATGTATTGTAAATAAATAAATGTTGTTTCTAAAAATACACACCCCTATGTTAAATTCCCATAGAAGCAGGCAGATTTTTATTATAAAAGGCCAGTTATTTCATGGATCCAGGATACTATGCATCCTGATAAAGTTCCCTTGTCCCCCCCCCCACATCATCACATACCCTTCACCATAGAGATAGGCAAGTTGTTATTTCAGTTAGCTTAATAGCTGGTTTGATTTCCATTGAAAGATGATCTTATGGAAAGTTCTCCATGTCAATGTCAATTTAACATAGGGATGTATTTACTTATGCCCCCTGTATTTTAAGGAAGAACATTTTTTTATTTACAATACGTTATTCATTCACAAAGAAAATTGGTGTCCTTAAAAGGTTGGATTTTTTTGACTTAAGGCAATAAGATCAATTTCCAAAAGATGTTTGTTATTACTCTTTTTAATTAACTTTAGCCTGGGTGTGTACTCTTATGCAAGCCACTGTATTTGGTCACATTCCACCACTGTCTGTGACTTCCTGTTCAAACTGAAGGCAGCTAGAAGCGACTGTAAACTGTCCGACTTGACGACGTCTTTTTGTCACCACCGGCTGCTGCTGCTGTCTCATCCTTGAGGTTTGCCGCCAGGCTGAAGCCAATCCCAGTTGTCATTGGGGCGAGAAGCAGGCTACACGCTGGACAGGCCATCAGTGTGTCACATTCACACCTGCAAGCAATTTAGAGTTGCGACTTTACCTAACCTGCATGTCTTTGCACTGTGGGAGAAAACCAGAAAACCACATTCTTGCTGTTGGGCGACAGTGCTAACCACCGCAACCACCCCCTTGTGTAGATTATCATTAAAATTCCACTGATAACACATTTTCGTTGCTGAAATTTGGTGGCAACTGTCTGCATTAAACATTGAACAGAGCTTGTCAAAAGCCCAATTTAAAGAACCCCTGTTATCCTTTTTTTGTTTCATCTTTTAGTATGTTAGATAGTTTTTTGCGTATGTAATAGATGTATGAAGTAAAAAAAAAAACACATTTGACCCCAAATTGAGATTTCTTTCCCACAGACAGCACTTTATCTCCACTGCCTCCAACGCCTCAACTACATTCCTGTTTGAAATTCCTCAACTAGTGATGTCACTGATTGAGAAAGCCAGCCTTGTTTTTCATGTGTGTCACCCATAGGGGCTGCCTGAGCAATCACGGCTCGCCCAGCAGCTTGTTTTAATTTCCTGGGCTTTTCAGGAAGGCGGGCCAAGCGTGTTTCAGGCAGAGGAGCTGCCGCAATGGGCGATATGACAGAACATGTATTTTTTGAACATCGAAGCATGTAAACCTATTCTAGTAGACCCCAAGAGTACAAATATGATGCTGAAAAGGAGCATTTGAGGGGCTCTTTAAGACCTCATTGATGTAACATAATAAAAGTTGGTGCAACACATGCATCCTTATGTAGAAGGTTTATGTAGAAGTTTTTTTCTTCTTCTTCTAACTTACATTTTATATTTTTTCCACTGTAAAGGGTTGCTTCAATCTTGTTGCAGAGGTACTGTACTTGCGTATAATGACAATAAAGGCACTCTATTTTATTCTATTCTAGAAGCATTTGTGTTCAGAAATCTGCATGTGCAGAAAATTTGTATTTGCGTGTGTGTGAAAATGTCTCAGCATGCGCAGGTGTCCGTGCTCTCTCTCTCGCTGCCTGTTAGTTAGATTGATAGCCAAATTAATCTGCAGCTCTGTCCAGGTATAAACACGCTGCCTGCTGGCCAGGATACATCCCCCTCTATTAACGCCGTTATTCAACAGACCTCCAGCTGTCTGCCCTGATCATGCGAGGGTAATTGAAGGGAGGATGTGCTTGATTTATTGATGGGGACGATATGGTGGATTACAGGTTGATTTGGTGATTCATTTACGGCTCATTTTGCATTTTATGGAATTGGATTTGGAATGTTTTTTTTTAGAGCACAAGCACACACACACATGCACACACGCAATGCACAAACCTGAGGTATTAGCGGTCAGCCAAAGTACAGAGTACCTCGAGTTGGACTGCAGGAGTGATGCTGGCCTGCTTGAGGACACGTTGGAAGTGATTGTGGACGCAGTAGCAGATGTAGAGCAATCCCATCAAATCATAATCAGAGTGCAATGATGAAAAACATCATTATAGCCTCAATACATGTCTGTGTGTCAGTGTGGTAGCCCCAAACAGTCCTCTCAACTTGAACATGAACTTCTGAGATGGAGATTAGAAATTAGGAAGAAATTGGAAAACTAATCTAACTAGTAGACTGGCATGATTTGTAGTAAATACTCTGTTGTGTTCTCTTGAAGCTGTAAATTGTAATGAGCATTTTACAGCTTGTAATGCAATTTTCAGTTGTTTTATTTGCTTGCTTTTCATTTATCAGTCATGTTGCCAGTTGCATTGAAAGATGTTTTTGCTCACACCTGGCATCTGTTTCAGCATGGTAGCACATTCCTCATTTGTTTAACAAGAGGGACACACACACACACACACACACACACACACACACACAGTAGCGGTAATGGTGAGATCCCATGTTTTATTCATAGTTGTCTTCAAATGTAAATACAGACAACCAACTGTACCCACTCTTAACCATGTTACAAAATAACAAGTGTGTGTGTGTGTGTGTGTGTGTGTGTGTGTGCGTGTGCGTGTGCGTGTGCGCGCGCCAGACAAGAGCATAACTTGAAGCTTGCTGATAACAAAAGGGGTTATGAATATGTCAGCCACTCACATTAGACACAGAATGGCATCCACAAATCTTTCCCTTCACTGTTTAAATCTCCTCTTTCACATCATTCATTTCCTGGATGACAGGATGCAGCTTTACTGGACACATTTTACTGGCATTAAATTGTCAGGTCTGGCCAAATGTACAGTATTTGTAACACTTTTTTTTTTCCAAAACGTGTTACCTACTGTAAATAATACACAAAGCAGCAGAGGACACACCTTTTAGAAAACAGAATATAATTTGTCAAGAGTTAATTTCACAAAATGTAATAATACAATAAGGGTATAAAAATCTCAACATCCCTAATGTTAATTTTTAACACTTTCACTCATTTCCTATAGAGTATATGAATGATGGTAAATAACTAGTTTCACATTTTGGGAAATACACATAATCGCTTTGTTGCAGAGAGTTCAATGAAAAAAATCAATATCACTCTCACGTGAATGCTAAACATGAAGCTACAGCAAGCAGCCAGTTAGCTTAGCTTAGTGTAAAGACTAGAAACAGGGGGAACAGCTAGCCTACCAGCATCTTTAAAACTCACTAATTAACATATAGTGGTCTGCTTTGTGTAAACGGTGGCATGATGAGGACATTGTAGGTAAAACAAATGGGCCCATTATGAGTCACATAAACCTTCCAAAATCATAATCACTTTTACACTTGAATAAAGTCAAGTTTATTGCAGAGTGCAAAACTGCACAATTTAAACCATCTCTTTGTGATATAAGAGCTCTTAGTCTAAGAATCCCGACAGCATCCTCTTTATTTGCTAATTGAGTGGGAAAAAAACTCCTAACATTTCCAAAACATACAGGCTGACACGTAATACCTTTTTTTGTGGGGATGCACTAATCCTATTATCACAACTTATCTCTCAATTACGCAGTAAGGCTTTATTTGCTACTGTTTGTGGCAAGCCTAGGTACAGTAAATAGTGTTGTTGAAAACAGATTAGACTGCCAATAGTGTGGATATGCGTCCCATTAACACCAGCGCTGTTAACGCTGCCTTTGTTGGCTGGCAAAGTGTGCATGTCTGGAGAAGGAAATAGCCTGAGGCTATAAAATGCAAACACATCTAGAATAAGATCAAGATGAACCATAAATACCATCCCTGCACAATCTAATCCCCACTATATTAACTCTGTTATTCAGCATTTCAAGATCTTTGCTCATTTTTCTGTTTCTTGCAGCCATTTTCTTGTCTGCTTAATAAAGTCCTGTGCCACATAAATGTCCTCCTTCCTCTTGACAGATATTCACATTAGCAGCTGTCCTAAGGGCTGACATGTTCCATTAACAGCTTCTATCTTCAGGGGGATTTAGTATAATTTCTTTGTCAAATTTGTAGACAAAATAATTGTATTTTTTTATTTATTTTTTTTAGGATTTTTACCACAAAACCAACTCCTGGCTATAGAAAACGGTGAAAAAATAATATTATCTAATAATATATATATATATATATATATATATATATATATATATATATATATATATATATATATATATATATATATATATATATATATATATATATATATGAGATCCCCATAAAGATTGCAGGCACAGACATCGAATAGCTTATGTAATAGATTTCCAAAAAAAATTGTGTGTAGCTTGACATTTTTGAAAATATGCTGATTTTCTTTTTATGCTTTGAGTTGGATTAGAAGAACTGGGGCTCTCACCTGTCTGTATGCTAAGTAGTATAAGGCTACAGCCAGTGGCTACTTAGCTTAGCTCAAAAACCTGAGCTGTGTCTCCATTTTCTCAAAAACTCCGCTAGTACACTTACATGTAGTACACTGCGTACATTATGTACTTACTTGAGTAATGCTTACGTTTTGGCAGGATATTCAAGTCATACACATTATGCACTTACTGGAAATGATGATGGCAACATTTGACGACTTCTTCCTTTTAATGGTAAATTGTAACCGGGCATAGAGTTACCGCCACCTATTTTCACACACAAAACACATGTATATATTACATTTGGATAGTCAGGTATTCACTGTTTCAATCGCAACTACTGCGGCTTCCTCGCCTGCCAAATACCTTGATGGCCACGGAGTATTTGCTACCTAGCAAAGATTGCAATCATCGAGGGTGTGTAGTGTCCAAACGTTGCACAATTTTTGACCGTTAGTGCAGCATCTGGGTACTCGTCGTGCACTGCATTTAGCCATACTTCTTAATGTGTACGCACCATGTACTCAAATAGCAATTTGCCTACAGATGTAGTCAAATTCAGACACACCAATTGTTAAACGGCTTGTCTGGCTTTCTTGGCTGACTTCCCAAAGTTTTGACCTCACCATTGAGTCAACTGAAGGAAATCACTGCTCCTGGCATAGAAAACCGGCCATAAAATCACAATACACGTGTACTAGAAGGCAGATGTTCTTATTGTTGGATTGAGCTAAGCTAGCTGTAACCGTTCGGGCCTAGCTAAGCTAACCGGCTGCCCACAGCCGCTGCTTTGTAGCCCCATACATGATCATATCTTCTAACTCTTGACAAAAAAGCCTCAAAAGTGAGTCCTGAAAATATTTTGGATACCGGTGTTGGAGTCTCAAAGTTTGCATTTATTTGGACACTTTACACCTTAGTGAATTACACTATCTGAACAATTGTCTGCTGACAAATCCCAGGAAGGAAATCAGGGGAGAACTGCTGAAAATAAATCCGTTTTTAATAACAATGATGAATAGATTTCAAACATCTTTACTCTGCAACTGCTGTGATGTTTAACATTTTACTTTTTGGTATCTCCTCTGTCTTTCATTCCGCTCCATCTGCTTGTGCTTCATGAGTTGTTTCCTATAATGTTTTCCTAGAGTATAATAAGGCTATAGCTAGTTTGAATCTTTTTAAGTGGCTTCTTTCTTCCAATAATCCCAAATATATTCAGAGTTGGGTATTAATTGCTTGGCTGACAGATAATTGACAATGTAAAAAATGACTGAATGAATATCATCAATATGACTTTTGTCAGGTTTTAGGACATGTTGTCATTGATGTATGGCAATGCAACAAAATGTGCAGCTCTTGCATTGCATACTTTTTTTTTTTTAACTTTAGGACCATTTTACTAACCGAAGCATTTAAATGTCTTCCACACTGAGCCACATATTAATGCACAGCCACGCAATTTGCATCTGAAAGAGTTGCACAACATAGAATAGAAAAGAATAAATCTTTATTGTCCACCAGGGTGGAAATTGTTCTTTGCAACATGCGCTAAATCCTTCTGACACAGTGTTTGCATTGCAGTCTAATTAAATTGTCATGTTTACAGTGAGATATGAATAGTACATTCATCTTTACATAGTTTCTGTTTTTACTGTTTAGAGTTAGGCTTCTGGTTTCCAGGTTGGACAGGCGGGGGAGGGGTTGGATAGGCAGAGGGGAAGAGACTGTGACAAAGACCGATACAATGGGGGCAGCAGACATATAAATAAAAGGGAGTTTTTTTTAGTGGTCCCTTTTTCAGTTGATCTCAGTTCAATGTGCGTTACTGGCATGACTGTATAGAACAATATCATCAAAGCAACAAGATGAAAGAACATTTTAACATAAAATCTCTTTGGGCTTATGGATGTGCGAGTGTGTTTGTGTCAGTAATGTGGGAGGATCTGAATCTCTTTGAATTAAGATATTTCATCATATCAGTATTGAAAGTGCATGTGGAGGTTTACCAATTGATTCATGATCCACATATTTTGTAATAATATTTCCATTCCCATAGTATAATACTTATGAAGTCCTGTGACTTGTTTAATGGAATAGTATTCACTGTCTCCATTTACTTGGGAGATCACAACCTGCAATTATTGATGCTACGGACCCCTTTAAAAATGGCATTGCCATTTTGTAGCTTTTTAAAATTATTATGAGTTAGCCATCTTTTATTTACATATCCAGCAGATACAGAGCAACATTAGCATCCATTTGAAGTTGTGTTTCTGAACGTCTCATTTCAAATATATGCAGTTATTTGATCCATTGATATATGTGAAAATGTTCCATCTAAAGGAAGATTTAAGGGCCAACAGGACATCACACAAGAGGTTTTCATGGGTCCAAAAATATGCGTCATACCCAAAAAGACTTGGAAAATGAGAAATGTCAGACTCAAACCTGACCAGACCTGGGAAACACAGACCCCATTGGCACCAATTTGACAGCTGATAGCTAACAAGTTCACATTAACTTACAAGTTATCAAAACAAAGCTTTGTTAATGTTACCTACGGGTCATGGTCCAGGTCTAGGGTACGAGGAGACCCGTGAAGATCTCTATATCACACTCATTTTTACCCAAAAATGCCAACTGAAAGTACTAGTGGTATATCCTGTTCCACAGCCCTTCATAATGTGACATTGTTAGCTTATCTTTAAATAAGTTTCGACGTGCAAGCCGGCATGTTTTTGCCCTAGTTGTTTTTTTGCCGCTTTTTGGTTTTATTTTCAGTCAGATCGGATGTATTTAATCCACAGATTTTTCCAAGAATGGGTAATGCTTTACAGATGGAGGGGGCAGGCTCTAAGGCAACCTAAGGCAACAACCACCAACACAGCAGCAATGCCTATGGTGTGTACTGTTAACAGCTATTCCAATTGATCAAATCTGCAAAAAGCCATGGCTACTTTCAAGAATTGAAAATAGCAGTACATTAAAGGGAGAAGTTAAAAAACCTCAAGGGTGGCAGACATGGACCAAAAACCTCCATCCTTAGTCTGGAGGAGCGGCGTCAACGAATGTGTTGCGGTACCATACCTTGCGTTGTTATTCATTTTTTTATGAATTACCTAGCCCTGCAATTACAATGTGCTGTGACAACGTCTCTTCATTTTCTGGCCACGTCGACGGTTGACCTAGCAGGTAATCATTAGTATGTAAAGTTAGCTAGCCAGCTAATAGCCTGACGCCACTGGTGCATCCAGCTCGTAGCCTGTGATGGGGCGATAGATTCTTTTAACAGAATCGGTTGAATGTAATCTGATTCATGGGTTATTCCGCATCCCAACAGGCACGTTCCAATTTGTGCAAAATATGGATTAATCACTTCCTGCCCTCCATCTAAATTATACACATAACAGCCACGTGACTGCAAACAAGCTATGCGTAGTTCCACCAATGCATGCATGTCATTAAGTAAGACCAAATCAAAAGGGTAAATACAAATTGATGTAAATAACATTTGTTCATTTGTCGGCTTTCACATTGTTGTTTTTTAATTCATTGTTTCATAGAGTCAGTTGAAAAAAATGAATACAGGTTCATAGATGATGTGTGTGTGTGTGAGAGAGAAAGAGACAGAGAGAGAGCCACGGTAGCACACAAGAAAAGGTAACTAAATCACTGGAGGAGAAAACAAGATGCTGTGGGCTGGAGATGGATTGATGAGGAGGAGAGAAACTGAGAGATGGATGGATGGATAAAAGGCTTTCCAGGCTAGTTCAATGCTCAGTGGTCTTGGTTAGGTCAATGACTAAAGAACACCCTGTGTCCCCTGTATGACACGCCCACACACACACACACACACACACACACACACACACACACACACACACACACACACACACACACACACACACAGCACTGATGGGATAAGTGGTTTAGATCCACTTAGATGAGAGGTTATAGTTAGGGGACAATGGGTGAGTTCTGTGTGTCTGCATGTGTGGGAGAGAGAAAGAGAGAGATCAATGTGGTCTTTTGTATTTGGAGGTGAACTTGGGAGAACACACAGCAAGACACACACAATTACTATAACCTTGAGCAGATTTCAGGACTTCAAATCCAAAACAATGATGACAACACATTGCCTCATACACATCATAACAAACTTCAAACTTTGTTCTTTTTATTTCATTGGATGATTAGGCTCCAGGCTCATTCTGGCATATGTGACATTACAGCAGAGTGTAGTGTGTTATCTCTATCCTCTAACATTTCACCAATAAAAATAACAACTCACATTTTCTAACCAAAGTCCATAAAGCCTAGATGTTTTATAATTTATTGCTTCAGCTGTGTTACTGCACACCTGATCCAATTAAAAGATGGACCCTAATTATATCAGGTGTGCAAACACAAGATAGGCCTAAGCCATAAGTAGGCTTTAGGATTGGTTGGAAAAACATTATTGTAAGTAATTTTTCAAGTAGTATTAAACAGAGCATTGAAAATATTATCCCCTAGGTTACTGTGGCTAACACGTTGGCTTATTTACACGTCCAGCAGACATGTAGCAATAATAGTATTTATTTGGAGTTGTCTCAGTATTGATGAATTTCAGTCACATGTTCACTATCCTCTGCTCTGTTTTGGTCTCCACAAGTTCCTGAGGGAAATAGGCTCTTTAGAACAACAGCTGCCTGCTTCGACTGCAAAAAAGGCTAATGAGGGCAGTAAAAGTAACGTTGAACAAAAGTTGTGTTGTGTAACCGAAAACAAATAACTTAAGAATGCTAAAACGGTCTGCAAAGCTAGCAGGGACTGCAGAGTCAAGTAAGAATGATCTGTATGTCCCTTTCACATTACAAATAGTGAATTAATTGCATCGTCAATGAAAACATAAATAAGTGTAACTTAAAATGTATTTGTACTTTAAAATAATTAATCCTATGCTAAATTTAACTACTCTATTTTGTAACAAATTTAGCTACAAACTACTCTGCTGGATACCAACTTCAGCTACTAGCTACTCTATTTTGTACCAAATTTAGCTAGCAACACTCTTCTTTGTACCAAATTTTGCTACAAGCTACACTGCCGTGTACGAACTTCAGCTACTAGTTAGTCTATTGTATACCAAATTTAGCTACCATCTACATTCTGCAGTACCAAACTTAGCTTCCAGTTACTCTGTTTTGGACCAAATTTAGCTACAAGCTATTCTGTTTTGGACCAAATTTAGCTACAAGGTACTCTGTTTTGGACCAAATTTAGCTACTAGCTACTCTGTTTTGGACCAAATTTAGCTACTAGCTACTCTGTTTTGGACCAAATTTAGCTACTAGCTACTCTGTTTTGGACCAAATATAGCTACTAGCTACTCTGTTTTGGACCAAATTTAGCTACTAGCTATTCTGTTTTGGACCAAATTTAGCTACTAGCTATTCTGTTTTGGACCAAATTTAGCTACTAGCTACTCTGTTTTGGACCAAATGTAGCTACTAGCTACTCTGTTTTGGACCAAATATAGCTACTAGCTACTCTGTTTTGAACCAAATGTAGCTACTAGCTATTCTGTTTTGGACCAAATATAGCTATAAGCTACTCTGTTTTGGACCAAATTTAGCTACTAGCTATTCTATTTTGTACCAAATTTAGCTTCTAGTTACTCTGTTTTGTAGCACATTTATAGATTTCATCTATTACATGACAGATGCTGAAGAGAGGAACAAATAGGTCTTTTTAACCTAGTACTGAAACGTTGCCATTATCTTTGCAAGTTAGACAGTGTGCAGGAGTTTTTTTTGCAAAGTTTCTTAAAGTTAGAAATTTAATACAACCAAATATCAACAATTTCTCTTTGTCATGGTAGACAAACTCTGACATTTTTAACCTCAACCGGGATGAAGACTGATCCTTCAAAACAAGCCTTTAGGGACAAAATAGGATGCATGCAATACATCACTGCTTCAAAATTGCCTAAATATATACATTTTACAGAATTTAATTTCTTATTAAAGACAACATTTGTGTGTTAGAGGTTGTACAACCTATAATTTCTTTGGGTGTGGCAATTCCGTCAATGTTTTCAACACCGAGATGTCAGAGGGACTATAATTTTACCGAAATACCCACAATAGCCCCGACGTTTCAACCAATACTTGCAAAATTCCAGTTTTGGAAAAGTGGAGGATCACTCTTGTTGACTCTTGGATGAATAAATACAGGTTTAAATGCCGGCTAATGTCAGTAGAAAAACATGACAAAAACATGTTCCCAATGTTGCTTGTAATCTGTTCAGGAACTCAACATACTGCGTGAAAGTGTCCATGTCGATGACTGTGGAAGAGAGTGATGAGGAGAAATGCTTCAGCAGCAAAATCCGACATCTGGAGAAAGCTGAGATAACCCATGGCAAAATGATCACCTGTCCTGATATAGAAGACTATTTGGCTCCATACAAGCAGCCACAGATGACCTGGTATAAGGTACGACACACACACAAAGGTTTAGAGTACAAATAGTCGCTGTCAGGCTTCTGTAGACTGGTGTAACTTGATCCGTCTGTGTCTCTTGTCAGGAGTGTGAGCAGGTTGAATGGAGAAGCTCCATCACTTTTAACAATACACACATCTGGATTCCTGAGGTAGAGGAGGGCGACGGGGGGAATTACACCTGTGAGTTACAGTATGGATCCAGACTGGTTCGGCGGACAACAGAACTTAAAGTTACAGGTAGGACATGGTGCATGGATGGATGGATGGATGGATGGTTGCACACACAAGTATGTGGTTAAGAAAGGGCGGGGGGTAAGATTGGATAGGAATTGATGATGATTAAATCATGGCAAATCCTCTTGTTACTAACCTGGACTTAGAAACAGATAGGGGATCCTTGCCAGAGGACTTCAGGCTGCAGTCCTGCTTATAAGGTGCCAGAATTTTATAGCTATACTTTGGGGCCCAGCCCTACTGTGGCCTTAAAAGTAATTATTACAATTTTGAAACAATTTCTAAAACACCAGTGAAGAAGGGGAGGCTAAAATAGGGGTGATGTGGTCATGCTTGAATTTAAGATCCTTGCTGCTGCATTTTGGAGAGAGAACTCTGGCTTAAACATGAATAAATGTTAAAGTAGTCTTAACAGCATTTAATAAAAGAATGGGTAACTTTTGACAGGTCAGGAGATAGAAATGGTAAACAAGATCTATTTTTTGTAGTGTTTGAAGTGGAGAAAGCAGAACCTTGTTGACTTCATCAAAACTCAGACTCAGAGGTCAGTCTCCCAAGTTACATTTATTGACAACTGCCAATGTTTTCAAGGCTGTTAATGACAGTGAGAAGGTTGCAATTTCCCCCAGGTGTTATTGATACATTGTTGGTGGCGTGAAAACTAAAATGTAAATTTGCAATTATTTCCCCAAGAGCAAACATAAAACCTTAATGGATCTTAAATTGAGCCCGTGGCACACCACTAGCCATAAAGGCCGTAGAAGAAGAGGCATTACCAATAGAAATAGATCATGTTTTATATGTTTTCTTTGTTCTATGATGGGATATGATGGGTTGGGATGGTATGTTCATGGATAATACAGATAGGTAAGGATGGGGTCTGTCAAATGTTTGACAGTGCAAACATGTAAATTGTACAAGTATTTGGTGTCCATTGAGTCGGGCAGACTCAGGAGGTTTGCCAACAGTACCAGGTTATCAATTTTATGTCATCAATTCATTTTACAGAATTGATTAATTTTATGTGCATTACACCACTAAGAGTGGTTTTGGGTAAACGGATTGCATCAAAGACAGAGAGAGGACTTAAACTATGGCAGGAATATGGACTCTGCCTGCTTTTAATATAAAATGGATCTCTCAGTGACTCCAGAGCATCCATTATTTTGACAGATGCCAAGACTCAGCAGTACATCATTTGTCATTACTACAGCACTTTTAAAGTTTCCTCTTTGCACAACACAACTCTACCCTGAAACAACAGGGGGCATTTAAATTCATAGCATCATTTTGTGTATTTGTATTTGGTCTAATTGTTTCATTCCCAGATTAAACCTACAATGTTTAAAGCTTTAGTGGCTTTTGTCTTAACGTTGACTCGGTAAGAACATCTGCACTTTGTTGTTCAGAGTTTAAGCTGACCTCCATCTGCACTTTTGTACTGTGTGTGTAAGAGTGTGTTTGGGGCTATGCAGAATGCATGTTGGTGTCTGTGAGGAATGACAACATGGTGTGCTTATTTTACATGACACACACACTGTAACATGCACCCTGCCTTTGCTAAACACATTCAGACACTGTTTGGCAATGCTTACACACACACACACTCAGTGATTTTCTAGTCTGACATAACGTGATGTGCTGTGATAAGCAGCATAGAGTGAAAGTGGATATGCATTGAACAATATCCTTTTTAGAGCATGCTGTCTTGCATTTATTGCTCCATATCGCTTACATTTTGAGTCCCAGAACCAATGTCAGGGTCCTTTTAATCTCACACTTTGTGCTCTGGTTGAGATGTACAGCAACCTTTTTGTTGAGTAGAGTCGATATGAACAGGCATTGCTTCATTTGTCAAGGAATTATTCAAAACCACTTTTCCTCAGTTCCCTTCATCTACTTTCCTGGGGAGGAAGATAACTTTGGAAATCACATTATCTGCCTATGAGTTTATTGTGTAAGTACTGTTAACAAAATGGTTTTCTGTGTCTGTTGGCTACCATGTTGAAACGTCACATTGGAATTTATTGGATTATACTTAAACCAGTGCTAAACACTATGTTGATATATGATCATTTTTGCCTCCTGCTAAAAGAGAGCAAGAGCTCAAGGATGGAATGAGTATTAGAACCATAAAAATAAAATAGATGAGAAAGACATAAGACAGAGTGGCAGCCGTTTTTATGTGTATGTGTAGGTGAAGTAGAGTAGTATGTTAGGAGGCACAGAGAGCAGGCCGCTAAATGAGTTAAATTTAACAACATTAGTCCTTCATCCGCACACTGTTTTCATAGCGTAGGAAAGCTCTTTCACTAAACCATGACTAGATTATTTACCTGGTTAACACATCATAAAACATACTTCATTCAAATGGGACCAAAAGTAAATCAAATTCACCAAACCTGTTAGTCTTTCCAACAATCCAACCAACACTGCACATTGCTCTCGCCAGATGAGAGACAATTTTGGCTCCATCTCTGTGCTGTGACTGGTGTAGCGTGGGGGCATATCGGCGTTAGCAAGATAGCTAACTAGCAAACCATCTGCTAGTTGGATGGGTCGCTTGGTGATTCCGCTGTGATTTCATGCTGCATTGGTTACAGTAAATGAGCCAAACTGTGGGCTGGGTCTAATGGTCCGCTGCGGTCCCTCCCTCTCACTCACCGCTGCTCGGGAGTAGGTGTCCCAAGCTGTTTTGGTTAGCTATACTCCTATTGAGCTGTGACACACTTTCCAGCTATCAACAATTGCCATTCCCCTTTGTACTAGTCAAATGAACACAACAAGCTGCTCAATGTCCTTTCTATCCATTTTATTTCTATGATTACAATATAAAAAGTTAGAGTACTTCAAAGAGGTTTACCATACTATAGTGTTGTATTTTGTTAAATAAAATACTAAAAATCAATGCAGTTTGTGACAGTAGTGACAGTTGCTAACATAGTGTACTTCGTATATATATGAACAAACATTAACAAATTGGTACAAACATAGCCAAAAGATCACATTCTGGCAAAAAACATGGTGTTTTATATGTAAAGGGAAAAGGGAGTAGGAGACTTGTATCAGCAGTAGTAGCCATATTCATCTATGTATATAATCACTGGAACAAAACATAGCTTGTAACAGCACTTACTTTTGGCATTCAGCCCACTATTTTCTTCAATACAGATGTTGCATTACACATCAAATGGCACAGATGCCCAGGTGACATAAATCAACAAATTCCAGGTTACCTGAAGTCAGAAAGAGAGCCGTGTTGTAGAGGATAAAAATAGACAAGAGGAACTGACTTCTAAGGACAGGATGTGGGTACAGCTCATGCTCCAAGGGAAAACACATTATGCAAATATGTGTATAAAGAGATGCATTATGTCATCAGTCTGAATTTACATAGCGTGGTAAATGATCAGGTTTGCCCAGCAACCCAAGACTCTGGGTTGTTTTATCTTCATAAGGCAAACAACCACCAACATGATGACCCCATACTGAAATACTGTCCATCAGTTGGATTGTTCTTACTGTACACTAGTAAGGTTTATGTCCACCTTCCATTATATCCCTGTGTTTTTAGCTTGATTTTGGGGACAGACTAATTCTGTGATGCTGTGTGTGTGTGTGTGTGTGTGTGTGTGTGTGTGTGTGTGTGTGTGTGTGTGTGTGTGTGTGTGTGTGTGTGTGTGTGTGTGTGTGTGTGTGTGTGTGTGTGTGTGTGTGTGTGTGTGTGTGTGTGTGTGTGTGTGAGAGAGAGGCTGATGCTGTGAGGCCAATTTATCTAGAAAGCCAGAATATCTCTCTCTTATTACTTTCCCTCCTCATTCAGCTTCTCTTATTCCTCTATATATTTCTCCACATTTAGATCTTTGACTCTCTCTGTCTGCCTCTTTTCTCTCCATTTCTACACACAAACACACACACACGCACACACACACAAACATAGCTCAGAGCCAATACTCTGGCCATTCCAGGCCAATGCTCATCACCCACGGCAAGATTTCTGTGTGTCTGTGTGCATACATAAATGTGTGTGTATGTGCATTTCTTACGTCTGAATAAACTTTCCGGCTGGAAAAGAAAACAGAGATTTGTGTAAGATTTACTGTGTCATGGTGCATTTTAGCAGCGATATTTTCTGTAGTAAAGAATCCATCTCACATTGTGGAAGCATAGGATTTCTTCAATTTCAGCGCAGTGTTTCTGACAGCACGCTTAGACTGTAAATGATTTTCAGGTGAAAGCAGCCCCCAAGACATCTGTCACTGTGTGCCAGGCCTTGGCTAAACATCTCTGTCCTTGATCCTGTAGTTAGGTCTGTGTCTCTTGGCAGCAGGTTTTATCACCCTGCTTTCAACATTAAATGGAGATTAAAGTAAAGACACAGGCAGAGCCTGCAGATCAGCTGCTGGCTATGATGTTGACTCCAGGAAAATACACTTAGCTGAAAAGAAGTGCTGGAAATGTACACAAAGTTGTCTGTGAGATTGAGGAAAAACATGCAATAGGAATAGCAATATCGCACTCAATTTTTGCTTCATTGAAAGCTTCTTATGGTTAGTTTTTTAAACATTTACAGCTTTTAATTAACTGCTGCACCCGAGGGACGGGTACACTGTCTAAATCTGGGGTAATCACTTGTATGTACAATGCTGCTGTCAATTCTTAACTGGGATGTTTTGAGGGAGAGACGTGAGGCAAAGATTCTGCATGGGACAAGTGGATGCTAGTATTCTGAGTCAATTGGAATTTAGTTTTTGTGTTTTGGTCCTCTGATTCAGCCCACTTCTTATTACAGTCAGCAGCGGCGGAGGCTGTGGCTCACAGCTCATAGAGGCAAATAAAGGATAATTTTGATTTTTTTTTTTCAACCTGGACCCTATTTCTCCATGCATAGACTGATGTAAAGCAGAGAGTGAACTCTATGCATACATTTTGAAGACAGTGGGAATTGGCGACGTAGATGGTGAGGAGGTGAACTGATGGTGGACTGGTAGCTGCAGATGTGCCAGTTCACCTCCTGGGCACTGCCAAGGTGCTCTTTGGCAAGGCACTGAACTCCCAACTGCTCGGGGCGCCTTTCTTTGGGCTCCCCACACACACACACACACACACACACACACACACACACACTCTGACATCTCTCCATTTAGTGCATGTAAAGATCCTGAGCATCTGTGTGTAATTCAGGCCTGTGTGTAATAACAGTAAGAGTGAAAACATTGTAATTTCCCCCTGCGGGATTAATAAAGTATATATTATTATTATAATTATTATTATTTATGGTTAAAAATGGGCGTGTACAGGGCGGGATAAGATGCTGATTCATATAAGCACACTTATGGGGTAATCTGATTTGTAAAGGGAACATTGCTTACACATTGCCATTTTTGGTTTTTGGGCGTACGTACACTTTTAGTCCTACGCAGTTTTATAAATGAGACCCCTGGATGTTTTGAGTCGCTGTGGCAACAAGTGACAGCTGCTGTTACCATAGCTTTAGCTCAATGGTTTAAGCAATAATCACTTATATAATTAAAAGTTGTCATCTAAACAATAAAAACCAATTACCATCAACAGTCATAAACCTTAGGACCTTAGACTATTAGCTAACAAGTTATTTACAGATAAGCAAAATAGGATCACAAATCCCTGTGGAACTATGGTAGCATAATGAATGACCATAATCAATGGCCCGTTCCGCTACATTGTCATCATTTACGGTAATGTTACTTATTTAACAAAGCATAACAATAGATTAAACACAATAGATGGACAAATACTAAAGCATGTTTGGTGGATTTTTAACGTTCAAAAGCTGTATTGAGCTGGTAGGAATCCATGGGATGGGATAGCTACTGTTCTGTGACGCTACAGGGTAGGGTTGCACAATATTGCGATATTGATTATGAATATTGCAATATCGATATTCATTTTGATATTTTTAAACATTTAAAATTACAAAAGTTACAGAAAAATGCATCAAAATAGATGTGTTTATGTCAACTGTCAGCAGTCATTTTGGACTGGTACAATCTAAATAATTAAGGACCATGTCTATAGAACAGGACTCGTTTCACTGGTTGGACAGTATAAAAAATAAAGAGACCAGGACACAACTTTTCTTTCTCTTCTCTGATTTGTTGCATTTTGTTATCTCTATCTGTTTTGCCACTTACACGTCACTCTGTTGAAATATGCACACACGTGGTACGCGCCATAGGGTTTCTCTGGGGGTCTTGTAATGGACCCGTGCACTAACTGGCAAATGAAAACAGGATCATTATAGTGTTTCATACGGGGTCTAAATCAAACACATATAAGCCACTCAGCCTACAGACTGGACGCAGCGCTCCACAAAATTAACAAAATATTGTACACTTATTGCAACACTTTTGATACATTGCGATAACGATATTTAATCAATATATCTTGCATCCCTCAATATAATATTGCGCCACGTAATATAGCAATAATGAGTCAATATAGCTTGCCCCCCCACCACAGGCAGCACGCAGCTATTAGAAACATGTTTGATGAATGAAAACTAAAGTGTGACCCATCGCATTCAAAAAATGCTGTAATGCTTTAATTGCAGTTAAACAAAACGTTATGTAAAAAAAAATTGAGATTGGAAAATTATGTCATAATATTTAGAGGCCTAGGGTCAGCTAAGCCTAATGCCTCTTCAGCATGAGTTTAATACACCGACAGGAAGAGAGGAACTTCAGAGTTGGGGACGACACGGCACAAAAACACATAAAGTTTAAACTATACTGTTTGCCGGAACCTTCTTCACGCATATGAATACCATTTGTGCTGCTCCTGAGTTTTTCCTTAACAAGAACCTTAAACAAGGTTTACTTGGACTGGATCAAGGCATTCATTTGTGGTTTGTATAAGTATTAGCAAATTATAGCATGCTCTAGGCTAGGTGGGTACCCCACAGATGTCCCATATCTGCCCTGATCATAAGATTAATCTGTTTTCTTTTGTAAAAAAAAAGAAAGATATTACAAGTAAATCTCACATCCTTTACTCACACCTTCTCTTGTCGGGCACTTGGAAGCATTCAGAATTTTTTTTTTTTTTCTGTGGCTGTTATCTTTTTTCTGACTGTCTGTTTGAGCTCTGTATCATGACATTCTGTGACACCAGTGATTTTGGCTGCCTGACAGATGATTCATTCCCAGTCTGGTCCTGCACTTTCAACTCCTTTTAAGTCAGGAATTCATTTCCTGTGCTGCATCCCAATCCGTCACACGAACTGCCAGAAACTCCTGTACAGTAAACTAGACTGACTAAACACTATTACGGGTGACTGACTCTAAAAAACACACTTTAACTTGAAAACTTGAAAAACAACTTTTTGGCTAGTCATAGAAAAATACCACCCCACATTTTTTCAAATTTGAAAATAATAAAATAAAAAGATTCAGGCCAATACAGTATAATGGACAGAAATACAAAAAGCAGATGGACTTAGTAGATAAATCTCCAAGTGTTATTGTATTATGAGGCATGTTTGAGACAAGAGGACATACATTTTAGAAAATAGCAAAGATGGATGCATCTGATGTGGGACTTTATGTTGAAGCCGCATTTGTGATTTGGTCTGGCAAAGTCCGACTATTTAGAAGCTCCTTTCTTCAAATTCAGATGGCAAAAACAGCATCTCTCGTCAATAGACACATTTCTCTGTTGTAGGCTGTAGGTTTATCCAACTGCACACAGAGGCATCTTGATCTATGCTCCATGATAACAGCTCTTGGAAACAAAAATAAATAGAGAGGTTCCAGACTCTATCCATCTTTGTCCCCTTATCCAGTGTCGGGTCGCGGGGGCAGCAGCTCCAGCAGGGGACCCCAATCTTCCCTTTCCCGAGCCACATTAACCAGCTCCGACTGGGGGATCCAGAGGCGATCCCAGGCCAGGTTGGAGATATAATCCCTCAACCTAAGTTCCAGACTACTTTGTAGATTTTTTTGTAGATTTTGTCTGGCAACGGCAGGCTAGTATCATCAAGTATTCCAGTTAAAACCCTGTGTGATCATAACATCATTTGGGGCAGTCTGTGATGCCTTCAGCCCATTCATGTCAATCTCCCCAGGTCCTGATTGTGGGAGAGAGGGGGAGGGGCGTGATGGCATATGTCAATGTCTGTTGCAGTCTTTTCCTTTTTTTTAATGCTTTTACTAAAAGTAGCCATAGTCAGAACTGTTCACATACTATGCAGAAATGCTTTAAAATATACAGATCTGGCTCATGAGTATAATACAAAAAGCTTGATTAGGACATACTAGACTGGTTTAAAAAACATTTACATTGCAACAAAATGTTAATGTGAGTTTTATTAAGATAAAAAAAAGTTATTGGCATCCCAGTAGGATACTTCTTCAGTTCTAATGCTTCTGGAGTAGTACAGCTGCCACCTTCACATCAGTTATTTCAGTAAATAGATTAATGCTGATTATTGCCAAGTCACAATCTGACCAAGGACCGCTAACAACATCAGCCACTTATAAATTAATTCTAGAGGATACTAGGAGGAAAGGCTTACATTACATGCTTTATGGAACCTTAGTCAACTGGCCTAAACATAAACACCTCACTACTATTATAATGGGTGGGTGGGTGGGTGTGGGTGTGTGTGTGCGCACAGTCATATAGTATCACTGCTGTAGCCTGGGGGCCAATAGCCAAGAATAGATCACACAGGGAGACACACGAATATACTTGAAGCAAATGCATAGACACACAAAGGAATAAGGCAAATGCATGGTTGGTTGGGTAGAACAGGTCTGATCGGGTCAGAGCAGAGATAAGACAGTGTGAGGGGAGAAGAGGGAGAGAGATGTGGGGAGGAACAGAGAAAAAAGAGGATTCAGAAAAACAGAACAAAGAGAAAGAAACCATTAAGGACAACTGAGTGAAATAAGTACAATACATGTAGAAAGGGGAATTAATGAAGAATCTGGCTCTGTCATTCTGAAGTTCTCTCAAAGCTGTGCTCAAGTGCATCTTCATAGAGCCGCGAGCATGGCTGTTGACTCTTGAGTCTTACACCTCAAGTAACAGCTCAAGTTTTAAAGTCAAGCTGTAGGGAGACATACACTTCAAAATATAGATAAATAGATGTAAGATGTAACAACTAAAAGATAAAGACTGAGAGAGCAGCGAGGCAAGAGAAAGATGTAGAGTGCGAGAAACAGACTGAACTATCCAATCTTGTTTTTGTATCAGTCAGGTCCCACAGTTAAGAGCTCCATCAGCCCTGAGCTGCCTTCAGGAGCAATCTGCTACACACCGCACCACAGCTGTGTGTGTGTGTGTGTGTGTGTGTGTGTGTGTGTGTGTGTGTGTGTGTGTGTGTGTGTGTGTGTGTGTGTGTGTGTGTGTGTGTGTGTGTGTGTGTGTGTGTGTGTGTGTGTGTGTGTGTGTGTGTGTGTGTGTGTGTGTGTGTGTGTGTGTGTGTGTGTGTGTGTGTGCGCAAGAGTATTGTAAACTGTATGTGCTCCTATCTTTAGATGTGTGTAATACGGGGAGGAAATCAAAATGTGTGGACAGCTGGTCGTACATGTTAGGAAATGGATAATAAAAGCAAAACAAGGATATCACTGAAGACATACCATATGTTGTGATTTGAATATCTGTCCCCAATGTGTCTTCTTTAGAAGATCTCCTGACATAAATTTAAATGTAATAACACATTTGACTTGCAATATAAGAGGGACCTGATCACAGAAATTATTTGACTTCTGTTCTATTAAGACCAATACTGATAGTAAATGTAATGTGAAAGCAGAACTAAAATAGTATACAAAGCTCAATTACTATATGCTCCAGCAAATATTAATACATTATTGAAAACATTGTTATTCGGAGTGCCCTTGTAGCTAGTAGGGAAGGTACATTTTCATGTTGTATTTGGGATGATGTAGAATTATATTTCAGGTTGTACTTTTTGATTTAACAGTGCTTCACAAAGGTTGACTTTGTTGTTTCCAAAATATTGTAGTCTGGCCCATTTCAAGGGTCAGTTCACACAAATTACTGGGGATAATGACCAAGTGCTTTGTAAAAATCTGTCTCTTTCAGCTTCCACCTTTTAATACAAATTTGATGAATGGACTTCATTTGTGGTGCTAACAGAGCAAAAAAAGCATGCAAAATTAAATCAACAGCAATTATCTCTTCCCAGAATCCACACATATGACTGCATACAGTTTCCATAAATAAAATAAAAGTAGCCCCTATGCAAAATGTCCTCACCAAGGTCTGAGATGACAACGTCAGTAAAATGGCATTCACATTATTTTTGGCTAGAGGCAAAAAAAAAAAAAAAACAGGACTTACATAGTCGTGGCATTTTATTGCGGATGTTTCTGCCTCCCTGAAATATTTTACATCATAAAAGATAAATTTCACTCCAGGTTGTTGAAAATTGGCCCTGGTTTTAGTGTAACTAAATCAAACTTGGAGGCATTGCTGACACAGCATTTCCATTGATTATTTACAGCAATTAGGGTAAATGTGGTTCATATGCCAGAAACAACCAAGGAACCAACTGTAGGCCACTGACGACAGGTGTTGGCTGTACCCACAAGCTACACGCTATCTTTTTTTAGTACAAATTTAAATGCTTGCAGCTCATTCTCATTTGTCTGCCTCAATTTACGCCTTTTAGAGCGAATAAACATCTGTTCTCCACTCCCCTCTTGTCATAGACATTGTAAGCAGTTTTAGCAGCTCATTCTGAGCACACCTTTACAATGTGCACCGTAACTTTATTTGTCTCTGTTCTATGCTGAATCTCTGAGCTCAGTTAACAGCCATTTTCTAAATCTCCTGAATGTGACATCATCATATAATCTTGTTCTTCTGCATACTTTGTCTCATCCAATTCTTTATTCTAACCCCAGAGTCTCTGTCTCGCTCTCTGTCTCTCTCTCTCTCTCTCATTCTTTCTCTTTTCCACAGTCTCTTTCCACCCGTAGCCATTTTTCAGTCTCATCCATATTTCAGAGTCATTTTAAAGTAAAATGTGTGTTAGCAAAGTACATAGCATTCAGGCTAAATTTAACACTGCTGAGGATTTCTGTGTTAAGATGTGTAGTTGTGTGTTTGTGTCTGCATGTGAGAGAGAGAGACAGGAAGATGGAGACAGAGAGACAAAGAGAGGGGATTTGCCATGGTGCAAAATATTTGTAACCTCATTGGAATAGTGTTAAGCCTAATGCAACATTACTTTCCACGGCATGACAGTTTTACACACACACACACCCACCCTCTCTATAGGACGCAGGCCACATTAAACGATTCTTTCGTTCCCTTCGAACCCACTGTCTACATCTGTTAAAGCCTGTCTCTCACCTCCCTCCCTCAGTCTCTTCTCTATTCATATCCCTCTTATCTTTTCTGTTTGTCTGCCTCTCACTCTGTTTTCTGTCTTCTGTTTTCTCTCTATCCCTTTCATTTCTTTCGGTGTTGTTCTTCCCTTCATCTCTTATACTTGTATTCTCTCTTCCTCCCGTTCCATCGCTTGCTCTTTCCCAATTTGACACACTGTGTCTGTGTGTGTCTGTGTTTTTGTGCATGCGTTAAGGGCCCATGACCTAGTTAGAGACTCACCTCCTAATTCATTGTGAAATTGGCTCTGTTCTCCAAAGACAGATGGGCTCGATGAGGTTACTACTCTCTCACTCACACACACACACACACACACACACACACACACACACACACACACACACAAAACGCGCATGCACACACGCACGCGCGCACACTCAAAAACACACACACTTCCCATTAACATGACTTTGCAACCTAACGAGACAGAGATGGCGGGAGACGCAGGGGACAAACATCTCTAAGAACAGAATATCCCAGTGTTGTTTTTGCGGTGTTTGTGAAGAGGATTCATTTATTTAAAAAAGCTCAGCCGTCAATCACTAACATTCTGGAACAGTCTACCACTCCACATCCGCTCTGCCCCATCCCTGCCCATGTTCAAAAAGCACCCAAAACATTTTTCACTAAATCCTTTGACCCATAAACCCCCCCTCCCCTTTTTGTTAAGTGACCTTGGCTACCTTGAAGTTGTTATTGTTGTTATTATTATACTTATTAACTTCTGAATTGGACTACTGAGACTTTTTTGCTTGTTGATCTGTTCCGTCCATTCTATGAAAACTCTGATAAAAGCCTCTCTTTTAATTGGTATTACAAATTGGTATCATAGATATTTCCAATATTTATGCATGTGAACCCACCAATCATCTTCTCCCTGGTGCCTCTTTCTTATCCATCTACTCTCACATCACCAAAGTGAATGGAGCTATTGTTAGAAAACATGTATTTATATAGTATGTATGTTTGTGTGTGTCATCAAACCTTAGGAACTGTGTTGAACTGCTTTGTGTAGCTTTGTTCTCTGAGATTTTGTAACTGTGTTTGGGTCAAGACAGTAGATGATAGGATAACCAAACAAAACAAAAAAGCGGGATTGAATTGTTTCGTAACACGACTGTTGAAAATCTCATTCAAAGAAAGATTTAGTTCTACATACAGAACAGTATTGGTGTTTTGACACTCGCTGTATAAAATAGAATTGGTCTATAAAATAATTATTAATTATACCTGACAAAATCCTTGTGGAAAAAGCAAGAACACATGGGGCCCTATTTTAACCATCTGAAATGGAAGTATCATATGCCAAACGCAAGTAGCTTTGTGGGGGGATCTCGGGCGCTGTTGCTATGACACCAGCAGGATAAATGACTCTTGCGCCTAACGCAAATCTAAAATGGGTAGGTCTGAAGTAGCTACATTACTCAGGTGTGGTTTGGGCGTAACGTGCAATAAACCAATCAGAGCGTTATTTCACATTCCCTTTAAAAGCAGGCGTGCTTGTTCCATGGCGGATTGCTGTTATAATGGTGGGTTTGCTAGGCATACGATCCTAATACATCCATGGGCCCACGCCAGGAGTGGTTCACAGCCGAGGAGACCGACGTTTGCTATTGAGTTTTCTTTTTGACAAAATATAAGAAATGTCACAAAAATATACTTTCCGATGTTTTGGGCTCGCTCTCACTGAATCACAAGCTTATGAATAATGGTGATATTTTTAGACGGAGATGACCTCACTATAGACGATGCAGCTCTTCTGTCTCTCCGCTGCCGTGTTGCTGCTTCTGGGGCTTTGGGGTTATACACATACAGGGGCACATACAGTTCAACATCACATCGCCTTAAGTCCTCTGATAGTTCCTCATTTATGTCATCAACACATCCACAATTCATGGAAATGTGTAAAACAAGGTCATATTTTTCCTGGTATTGATGTATGGTTTTTAAAAATGCAAACTGCTGGGTCTGTGAGATGAGAGAAGCAAAGTGTTTGCGTGCTGCGGTGTGTACACTCTACATTACGGCCAAGCATGCGCCCTTAAAATAGCATCTGAATAACGCGCCACTGACTTTAGACTAGGTCTTTCCTGGTCTGTGGCAGAATTGTTTTCTGAAACTGTAAAATAGCACCAGGGAACGTTTGCGCCTGAACACACCTCCTCACAAAGTACAAAGTCATGCGCTGGATGCAAGATAGGGTCCATTGTCACAGTCTTGTGATGATTAACGGGAATGTGTGATGCAAATGTATGCCACTAACAGCCAAACCGTTGTGTTACTTGGTTGTATAAAGACAGTTTGCTGAAAAATTCAAACAGCATTCAAATGGGCTGCAATGAGGCATTTGTCAGTACTGGTTTTAGGATTATTTGGATTTTTTATGTCTGTATAATGCAGTGGAAAATGACTCTGAAGGAGCATAACAGACAGTGAATCCCTGAACTGATAAATCATGTTAATGAAATGTTTTACTTCCTCATCACACATCCCCGTGCTATAGTTTAAATTTAATTCAGTCTTTCTATACAGAGGTAAAGTGATACACACTGGTCAACAAGCATGGTAAAACTAAGAAGCCATAAAAATGTAACTTGGCCTAAGAAAGGGATTTAGATTTTTTTCTCTTTTAAAGCTTGATATTTTTTTGTATTTGAAAGTAAAGTAATTAACGTCTAAAATATATACTTCATTGATACATGAATGTCTGACATTAAAGTCACAAAACCAAATACATTATATTATAAGATCTCACCTTGGATTTTCTTGATCTATATACTTTTATTTAGCATCGCTCACTCCTAGTCAGTCATCCCCAGGCTTTGTGGTTGAGAATTTTTTTGCCATGTCATCACCATTTATGTGTTTTGGCCAACCTGTTCTCACTCCATACCGACAAAATGTGGCTGTGGCTCAGGGGTAGAGCGGTCGCCTGCCGATTGGGAGATTGGTGGCTCGATCCCTGTCGAAGTGTCCTTGGGCAAAACACTGAACCCCGAGTTGTTACCAATGCTGTACTATCGGTGTGTAAATGTGAGTGTTTATCTGATGAGCAGGTGGCACCTTGTACGGCAGTCTCGGCCACAGTGTATGTGAATTGTGATCTTCTAAATGACCATTATTATTCAGTTAAAGAAATGAGGAATTAGGAATTATTTTAACTAATTGTTAAGATCTAAGGATGCAAGATTATGTTAATACGTTGACTCTTTGCACTGATACTTTGCTACGCTCTGCCTCTGTCTGCCTCCAACTTTAGCAGCGGCTGGTTTGACCACAGAGATGCGAGTGACGGCGAGCTTGACAGGCAGCATTTCCTTGCTGGGGTCAAACCATCCTCCACTAAAGTGCCCCTGTATTTAGACTTTTTATAATAAGCATATTGAAACAGCCCAGTATACATATATGAATACATCTGCTTTTCAAAAAGGTGTTAACACAGAGTATGTACCAAATACATGTATATGGAAATAATATTTGTTGGATTATTGGAAGTTTAAAGGTCCCATGACATGGTGCTGTTTGGATGCTTTTATATAGACCTTAGTGGTCCCCTAATACCGTATCTGAAGTCTCTTTTACATAGACCTTAATGGTCCCCTAATACTGTATCTGAAGTATCTTTTATATATATACCTTAGTGGCCCACTAATACTGTATCTGAAGTCTCTTTTATATAGACCTTAGTGGTCCCCTAATACTGTATCTGAAGTCTCTTTTATATAGACCTTAGTGGTCCCCTAATACTGTATCTGAAGTCTCTTTTACATAGACCTGAGTGGTCCCCTAATACTGTATCTGAAGTCTCTTTTACATAGACCTTAATGGTCCCCTAAAACCGTATCTGAAGTATCTTTTATATAGACCTTAGTGGTCCCCTAATACTGTATCTGAATTCTCTTTTATATAGACCTTAGTGGTCCCCTATTACTGTATCTGAAGTCTCTTTTATATAGACCTTAGTGGTCCCCTAATACTGTATCTGAAGTCTCTTTTATATAGACCCTTGTGGTCTCCTAATACTGTATCTGAAGTCTCTTTTATATAGACATTAGTGGTCCCTTAATACTGTATCTGAAGTCTCTTTTATATAGACATTAGTGGTCCCTTAATACTGTATCTGAAGTCTCTTTTATATAGACCTTAGTGGTTAATATAAATAAGGTTTCTTGACCATGAATTTGAAAAAGAAAATAGTGTAAAACTAGTGGTAATATATTAGTGTTAGTGATGTCTACATTATACTGATGGTAGTGTTACAAAAATTAAGAAAATGTTGAAAAGTCTCAAATGCGTCAAAAAAGCAAAAAAAGTGTTGAAAAACCGTCAGAAATTGTTAATTTTCTTTTCCTGGGAGGACAACACAAACGTTAGAAATATACAAAATGTTCTCCTGGTGGAGCATGCTCCTGCAACCCTCTAGAAGGCCCGAGGACTGCCCACCACAGTCCTGTGGGAGACATTGTGTCCCCTCCTGTCTTTGTCCCACAGAGACTGAGACGACAGGCAAGTTGGTTTAGGATGATAATCGCAGTCAACTTCAGCTGTTAAAAGATGGATGCTTCAATCAATGATTCATCAAAAGATTTTTATTATGTCTAGCTTTCGTTGTTGATGTGTATACTACGGTCTACTGTGTGATGAGCAGGGACTCTAACATATGGGGACAAACTAACTCTGTAGGCTTGGTCACATCAGCGCGATAAGGCATTTGTTGTAAAATTGTGTGTGTGTGTGTGTGTGTGTGTGTGTGTGGAAGAGAGTTAGAGAAAGAGGAAGCAGACGTGTAGACTGGAGCAGAGTTGGTGGAATAAATTTACGTTTTGTACACAGTGTGTGCGGTGTCTGAAATAAACCCCAGACTGAAAGCAGAGTTCATTCATTTGCTCACCAGAAACAGGATTTTTAACCTCGACGTTATTCATTTCATAACGTCGGCCCTAAGTCTCCCCTGGTTTTCTGACCACCACGGTCGGAAACCAAGCAACCAGGAAAGGTTGACACATTGAACATTTTAAATTAAAAACAGCTTATTATCTGTTGACATTTCCGATTGCCTTCCTACAATTGCTTAATAAAAGCGGGCTTTCCACACACCATGTGTCATTAGTATGAGGAAAAAATGAGATTTTAACTGTGTCCAGGTCGGGTTGGGTTCGGTTACTGCTCTGTCGGACGCGAGCCGGGCTTGGACCGAAAAATGCAGCCCGATCTGCACTGTGTGTGTGTGTGTGTGTGTGTGTGTGTGTGTGTGTGTGTGGTTGAGGTGAGTTCATACCCACTTGAAACATGATTTGACATGATTCAGCCACTGGTCTGGAAAATAAGGGAGTCAAGAGGTACATTATGTATATGTGCACACAAAAACGAAAGTTTGATTTGTCCATTGATGTTGAAGAAAGGCACAAACACATGTTTAACACACACACACACACACACACACACACACACAGAAAACCCAGTGGTCAAGTTAATTGCATTAAACAACCTTAAGATGCAGACCCTTCTGTCTCTCACACATCAATACCTCAGACAGAGAGGCAAGCAAAGAAAAACAACCAAAAGGACAAAACAAGAAGAAAAGACTGAAAAACAAGTTGAGAAGAATAACAAAGTGGAGCAATTTATGTAAATTGGTTTACACCTGAGGCCTGTATTCAAGTTCAACATGCCCTGGATTTCTTTCAGTTACCCGGCTTCACCTAACCTAACAACCACGGTCTGGCATAAGCTGTGTCACGACGGTGGTTAACAACTATTAAACCAATCCAGGGTTTCCCAATCCAGCGATGCACGTGCTCCCATAAAAGAGGCGATGTTTGCACAGCATGACCAATCACAAACATCTACCAGAGCCGCATATTTTAAATTAGAAGCGCAAACTATAATTCTACATACAGATGAAGAACATAGACATGGTTTCACAGGCAAAACGCAATATGGTATCTGCTTCCTAACCTAAAAAACTAGCAAACAGTGTAAATGCGTAAATCACAACGCTCATCAATATCACTTCCTCATCAGTCAGGCACAAGAACTGACCATATTTACACTTGTGCTTTCCTAAAAATGTCATTGCTTTAGCCTGTTATTTCAGTTGCAACCCTGGCAGTGGGAAGCAATCGCAACAGCAAATTAAAAAAAATATAAAAACATAATTCAAACCGATGTGCGCATTGGCAACACACAGCTCAACAAGCTGACAATGATACGTAATTCTCTCCACTGACAATCTATATCTTTTGTAAAGATACTCATCAGGAAACATTAACTGGGTTGTCGCTCTCTAAATGTTTTAACTTTAATGAGCCCACATCTCTCTCTCTCTCTCTCTCTCTCTCTCTCTCTCGCACCGCGCGCCACCGGATCTTCTAAGAACTGTGATGCCGTTATCACTTGAGTATTAATTGGTAAGTAGGTGGTGCTTTTACGCCGGTTGATCTCTAATCTCCAACATAACCCCAAGCAGGTTAGTTGTTAAGCATTAGATACCACGGCGATTGAACCCGGAAACAAGTGATCCATCGTCGTGATACACAAAACCCTGGGTGGAGCCTGAAGTTACCTCGGTAACACCAAATCTTGCTTCGTAGTACAGGTCTCTGGTTAGCCACACTTGGACAAAACATAACTAACCAACTTTGTTTGCTCTGGGTAGACTTTGACTAACTTCCTCCTTCGCATTAATATCTGAGGCCTGCAGAGAACAGAACATTTCTTCTCTCTATCTGTTACTTCCACCTGGCCGGAAAAAAACAATATGGTGAGAATAATCCATAATCCAACCTTTCCAAGCAGAGACCCCACACACTATGTCATACTACACGTTAGATACATTATTTAAAAAGTAATATTTAAGAAGTGTTCAAATGGGTTAGATTTAATTATAAAATAGAGGTATTCATGTTTCATAATGCAGTGACAGGTATGAGGTTGTGTGTGTATATATATCTATATAGATAGATAGATAGATAGATAGATAGATAGATATAGATAGATAGATAGATAGATAGATAGATAGATAGATAGATGGATGGATAGATAGATAGATGTAGATGTTCTGTAATAACACAAGTGCAAAACAAACGTAAATTCATATTAATGACCGCTACCTGCACATTATTTAATTCACCAGAATAAACATTTATTCTCTAGCCGGCACTGCAAACTCAGTCAAATAAATCACTTACATATTTACCCCAATTATGTAAATGGAAACAACAGCCTGCTTGTGCTACTTTTACAATGTTCTGCTTTGTTTGATAGAGCGAGAGGACTCTCGTTTGGGCTGTGTTGACTTCAGAGCTGGCGTCAGGACACGCTTGGTCTTGCTTAGAGAAGGGCGGTTGGCTCGGTTCGGTCCAAAGATAGCAGATAGCCCGCTAACACATCTCATTTGTTTTATGCGCACAAACAAAAAAATGTAAAAACAGCAATACTATGGTGGTGAAGGTAAAAGCAAATGGCTCTTTCCTACTGCAGCTATTTTGACAGGTGTAATTAACTACATTAATGAATGGTGTTCCAGTTCCAGGGCCGGATCACTGTCAGGGCTTACTGGGACACCTACATCCTGTGAAACAGAGCCAGCACTAATGTTTGGAGGAACACCTGTTCTTTGCCTGCTCCGAAAAGCTAAAAAGTCAGCTGTTAACAGGGCCATCGTCTGCCTCCTCTCAGCGCCCGATTGGCCAGAAAGGGGAACACTAGTCTCTATCGACCATGTTTCATGTACGGTATACGGTATGTACGGTGCCGCCGGAGGTTTCACCAGATGTCCCTTATTTTCGGCCAGATGTCCGTCACCTTCTGCTTTCTTTGTGTTGGCATTCTAAACTCCGGTCGATTCTGGAAACAAGCTACAACCGACAATTAAATTATATGTATTTTTTATTTTTTTTGGGGTAAAATTTTCATTACACACTCAACGGCCATTTCACTTCCAGAGCTCACCTCCCTACATGCACATGTTCAGCAGGCCGGCTGTGGCTGAGGTAGTACAGCGGTTGTCTACCAATCAGAAGGTTGAAGGTTTGATCCCTGCCCTGCAGTTCCATTTCAAAGTGTCCTTGGGCAAGACACTGAACCTGTGTGTGTGTCTGATGAACAGGTGGCACCTTGTAATAAACCCAAGTACGTTTTTCTCCCATCTCGGAATGTTGTGTGGGGCAAAGCAGGACTAGGGCAACACTAAAATAACGGATATCAATCAATCAATTTATTCATTCATCACGTGAAATCATATAAAATGCAGTTTATGAACTGGAATGTCAGTTGCTTTAATGTAATAAGTTCTTGTCATCAGTCATAAAGCTCCTCATTGTGATTTAAATGGACATCACATCCTCTGAGTTTATCCTCTGCCTCTACTCTATTCTCTTTATATCTTTTCTCTCGATTCTCTGTTCCTCCCATATTTTTCCTCTTCTACTTTCTTCTAAAGTCCTGTCCATCTCTTTTTTACTAAGTCCATACTTACCCTGACTTCTTTCTTTCTGTTCATGTTACCGCTTCATATTTTTACTTCTTTAACACAACTCTTAGTTCTCCCTTTTCCTCCTCTCCTTACAACTATAACAAGGTTTTTATCTTTGAGAGTTTGCTATTATGTCTTCAGAAAAAAATCTGCCTCACTGTCTCATCTCTAAGCCACCTAAAGATTTTGGATGTAGCCAGTTATGGCGGTACCAGGTGGTTTATTTTTTTGAGGCCATATGTATCTTTATCATCAATGGAGTATGTACCTACTTTGATTCATGCTACTGTCTTCATGGTTCGTGTTTGAACTTGGAAAAGAAATAGGGCAGTTCACTTTTTAGAGCTTTATTTTTTGTATCCAAAACTGCAAACTTTTGCAAACTTTTGAAAGTTAAAGGAAAATTACAGAAGTCATATTTATAAAGAGCGTTTCCATCCACCTGTTTTTATGTGCATTTTAAATTTGTGCATAAAATATAGTAAAAACATTTTTACGCTTGGATGAGGTGGCAGATTTCACTTTTGTGAAGAAGAAAAAAAGTCGCTAAAATTTGCCGCAAAGTCGCTAAGTTGGCAACAATGTTTTCATGGAGAAAGATGTGTCTGGTGACGGAGGGGTGGGTGGGTGGGTGGGTGTGTGTGTGTGTGTGTGTTTGTGTGTGCACTAGATGGAGAGAGGTTGCCTTTTGTTTTGGGTCATAAATCATAGTGTCACACATGTCTCTTCCCCTTTTACTCGTAAAAACTAATTTATTTGTATATATCACCATAATTAGAAGTCACTGAGCATATAATAATTCAATTATCTGATTATAAAGTTTTATTTCTTTGCATCCACTCCTCCTCCTCAGGTTTGCTGAGTGTGCAGGTTCAGTCTAAACACCAGTTTGCTTCACCACAGTTTTCTACTGATAATGGACAGCTACAGTCGCACAATTACAGGTTAAGTGCTTTTGCTCAACGTTTGAAACCGCAGTTGGTGACTCCCGATCAGTGTCTGACATCGCTGTGTGTTACTTGCACTTCATGTGAACACTGTACAGAGAAGGAGGATGAGGTAAAGAAGAGGTGTGATGGGAAACCTGTGGAGAGAAACATAATGCAGAGCAAAAGAGAACACAAATGGGAGGGAAGAGTGGTTACAGAGCGACACAACTGAATCAAAATGCATTATAAAGCATGTCAGTGTAACCTTTTTAGTGACCCGAATATCTTGAGTGTGGAACTTAATCTGACTGGGAGTCATTTTTATCTTTGTAAAGCATAAGAGGACAGGAGTATTTTTCTGAGAAGGTAATTTCCACTTCAGCCAGGCAAATTCATCACGAATGTGTGTATGGTTTCATCCCTGTGCATCCGTTTGTCTTTGAATTTTAATGTCGTTCTGTTCCCTACCACTCCATCTGCCTCTTCTGTCCTTGTGTGATTCACACAGATATTTCACCTGTGCTTTATTTAACTCTGGCAATGTCTCAAATTGACTTTCAGTTGCCATTAAAGATACTGTACATACACATTTAACCTATTTTGCTCTTTGGGGAGGCCTTTGGACTTTCTCCAGCTACTGCAGTGTTGGGCGATCTTCTCTGCTTCTTTAAAGAATGATTTTTCCTTGAGGTATGCCTCCACAAACCTTCTCCAACTGTTCCTGTCTGGTCGGGCTCAAAACAAGGTTTTCTCAGGGTATGCCCAATACAGCCCCTTTTCCTGCGTTTCCTGCATTAAAACCAAGATTTTACTGTCCTGTCATGTACAATATGCAATGCGTCCTCGCAGTGGATAGTATAAACAGACCTACTATGCGTCTCTGGGATCCGCAGCTATTCATGTACGCACTTGTTCCAAAGCATGTCGCAAACATGTTAGCGACCATTTATGGTTAATGACCCTGGCTGTTGTTCTTTGGTGATGCCGAATCATGACGACGGCGGAGAAAAGGCAAAAAACCTCTGACGCTCGGGAATTGCTGCAAATCGATTTATAACTTTGGCCTGTTCTCGCACAGTGTAGGTAAACCTGACTGCACAGGCATTACGGCACTCGGGGACAGCTTCAATACATGCCAGACCTACAGGTATATGATAAGCTTTAACCTGAACTATATTATTGCCAAACAAGTCTTAGTGATAAAGTACTATCAATATTTTAATAATTATATAAAACACTTAGCTGTAAACAGCCGGTTGCCAATTGTTGAGTTCAATGATACCTCACACAAGACTCTACGTCATACAGTTCATCATCTGTGAAAGGGGGCGTGGCCGAATCATAGGGGGCGGGTCAAACCATCGCCAATGAAAAAGGAAGTCTCTGCTGAGTTCAATGACACCTCACATAAGACTGTACCTTAAACGGTTCAGATGTTTCGAATTAGTTCAAATTTGGTGAGTTTTTGAATATGTTAAGCCCCTCAAAGGCAATTAATTTGCCAGAAAGTAACTCGTGCACTACTTTCAAGTTTTTCAAAATTTTAAATGCTCAAATGCGACCCCACCTTAATGGAACTTAAAATACATGTGCATGTTGAGGAAGGCCTTATATAATATTTACACTGCTCTGTTAGATACACGTACAGTGGCTTGAATAAGAAAACATCTTTTGGAAATTTATCTTAATGCCTTAATTCAAAGAATTTAGGATAATCCAACCTTTTAAGGAAACCAATTTTCTTTGTGAATGAGTAATGTATTGTAAATAAATAAATGTTCTTCCTTAAAATAAATATGGAATTACAGGTTGTTGTTGTTAGTGTCTCAGATTTTGATCAAACCTTAGATATATCAAGAAGGTGTCCCAAAACCAAGGCCTGTCAAATATTTCGGATCAAAGGTTAGATAGCAAGCAAAGTCTACTTAGACAGTGATATATTTAGAAAAGAAAGCTGTTTGGCTTAAATATCTGATCACCATTTTGGCTGTTTATAGCATTATGTCTTTTAATATGACACACTAAATAATAATTTTGACTATGTCTTAGTATGTAATTTCCGGTCGTGTAAGGTGCTGGAAAAAGCTTTTAACCCTCACGTTGTCCTTGTGTCAAATTTGACCCGTTTTCAGTCAATTGTTGGGTTTTTTTGTCATAAAAAATTGGCCGTTGAAACAAGCGTTACATTAAAAATATCAAATAACTTAGGAAAAAAAGAATCCACAACATTGAAAAAGTGAAAAAAATGTCAGAAAAAGCGATAATGATGTTGAAAAAAGTGACCAAAACAGGGTTTTTTTTCATGGTTGACAGGAAGATAACACAAGGGTTAAAATGGACCTTGAAAGTTCTTGAAAAGTGCTTGAATTAAACCTTGGAATAGGTGTACGAACCCTGATTTTAAAATCATTGGATTCATTGATTATTCCCAAAAAAGAAGTAAACTGATAATTGATATTTACCAAATAATTAAAGTTTGTAGCTGAGTTGACAATAACCAGTGTATATTCTAAAGCATTTCTTCTTCATAAAACTTTGAATTGCAGCTGTGTTTGAAAGGCTCTGGGACGCTAAATCAACCTGTTTTGTCTTAAAGTCTAAAGCTACATGAGACTCGTAGTGAACCTGCAAAATGTCCTCAAAGAAATGCCCCCGGGTTGTTCATTTAACCCTCGTGTTGTCTTCCCGTAGACCAACATTTAGTTTCTTTTCTTCTTAAGACAAGTTCTGTGTCAATTTTTTTTGGGGACATTTTTGTTGTTTTGACCAAGTTGTTGAAGCTTTCCCTACATTTCTGTTACTTTTTTCAGTGTTCTTAAATCTTTTTTTTTTTTGTACGAGATCTTGGCAGTGGCGTGGCTATGTACCGGCGGAGGAGGCGACACACACTCGGCTCCTCTTTCAGCCCCTGAAAACAAAGAGCTGTCCGGTGGCAGTAGCTGGAAGCAGAGAGTGGCGAGCAGAAGCAACATGTAGCATGCAACATGTAGCATGCAACATGTAGCATGCAACATGTAGCATGCAACATGTAGCATGCAACATGTAGCATGCAACATGTAGCATGCAACATGTAGCATGCAACATGTAGCATGCAACATGTAGCATGCAACATGTAGCATGTAGCACGCACTGACTACAAGCTCTACTATTCCAACACTACAGCACTGACACATCACACGCCCTGCGAGCAACACACACACACACACACACACACACACACACACACACAGACATATACACACACAGACAGACAGAGACACACACACACACACACAGACGGACCCACACACACACAAATAGACAGAGCCAGACACACACACAGATGGACAGACCCACACAAACAGACACAGAACCCACACAGACAGTCCCACATACACATAAAGACAGATAGGCAGGCACACACACACACACACACACACACACACACACACACACACAGACAGAACCACACAAAGACAGACAGACCCACACAAAGACAGACCAGACAGATCCACACAGACAGACACAGATCCACATAGACACACAGAGAGACAGACCCACACAAAGACAGACAGAGCCACACAAAGACAGACAGACAGACAGATACCATACCAGTACAAATGCATGTTCTCTTCCTCAGCCAGGCAGAAGCTTTTTGTACCACTTCTTCTTCTTTGACTTTTGCATGATCTGGCTCTGAAGATCTACCAGCTGGGACCTCAAGGTGCTCTCAGTCCTCTCCCACTCCTGCTCTTTTTCCTGCTGAGTCAGCTTCAGGCTTTCTGTAGCCTGAAGGAGGGATGATTATTCCTCCTTCCACTGGTTGAGATGACTCTCCAGCTAATGTTCATACTTTTTCTCAAGAGCATCCATGAGGCTCTTGTTGTTTTGGTCCTGCATCTCTAGCTGGGCTCAATGGGAAGCCTGGGGTTTTTCCAGAATCTCATTTGCCTCCTTGTCCTGTTTTAGGAGAGCTTCCTCCACCTTGTTCAATTTATCCTTTAGCTCCTGAGCTTGAGCCCTCTCCATCTCCAGATGGCTCTCCAACATCATGTTGGTGGTCTTACCTACCGCGAGCATCTGTCTCTCTTTTCGACGCTTCAACTTCTGAGTTGCAACAATATTTTTAAAGGCCTGCATCTCTCCCTTCATCTGCTTTAAATTGACTTTCAGGGCTTGAAGTAATGAAGGTCTGCAGGTCCAGATCTTTTTGGGCTTTTTCCAGCTGGGATTTCAGATGCTCTGTTTCCCTGGGTGGGGAGTGGACACGTTCAGCCGGAGCCTCATCCAGCTGGGCTCTAGGGGAAGCCTGGGATCTTTCCTGTATCTCCTTTGCCTCCCTCTCCTGTTTTAAGAGAGCTTCCTCCATCTTGCTCAATTTATCCTTCAGCTCCTGAGATTGAGCCCTTTTCATCTCCAGAAAGCTCTCCAACTCCACGTTGGTCTTACTTACCTTGAGCTTCTGTCTCTCTTCACAAAGCTCCATCATTTGAGTCTCCACTTCCTTTTTCAGGGCCTCCTTCTCTCCCTTCATCTGCTCCAATTCAACCTTCAGGTCTTCAGTAATGAAGTACTGCAGGTCCAGATCTTTTTGTGCTTTTCGCAGCCTGTTGAGGGGACACATTGAGCCAGCTGAACTTTCAAGTCACAGATCTCCCTCTGCATCAGCTCTTTCTCATGGCTCCAACTGCTGCCCTCTCTCTGTTGTTGGAGCTGATTGAGGAGATCGGCCAGCAGGTCCTCTCGGATGATCAGGTGAACTCTCCCCTCAGATTCACATTGGGTGAGCGTCGCCTCGCTGTCCTTCAGCTCACACTGTACTTGTTCTTCAAGGTAACTGAGATAGAAATGGATTGATTGAATCTCTCTGGAGTTGAAGTCCATGTTTTCCAGTGTTTTCTCTCCTGTTGCAATGTGCATCTTTGGATTCTCACAGTCAAATGACTCTCTGCTACAAACTGCTGTTTGAGTGAATTTGTGTCAGAACTAAAGTTGGGTCCCAGTATTCAGTGTGTTGTTATGACAACAACATGTATTCTGTTTTCAATCCAAATGGTTATTGATTCTATTCCATTTTATCTTTGATTCTGTTGTTGCTATGAGACACCAGTTTGTTTGTTTGAATATACAGTATGAATGTAGTGATTTCTGATGATTCCTAAAATATGGCAGAAAGAACAGTTTAAGAAATATGGAAAGGAAAAAGATGAGCAGTACACACAAGTATGCACCAGTTGGGACGTCATTTTCTCTAACTCCATTTACCATGTGCGCTCAGCAACTACCTATTTTTTAAGATGTGCATTTACCACAATAAAAATAAAATAATAATTATAATATATAATAGTGCATCAACATAAAATGTTGATATAGTTGACTGTAAAACAATAAACATGATCACTCATACACTGAAAAGTGGCCAATGAAAAGGGAACTCCCTGCTGAGTTCAGTGATACCTCACACAAGACTCTGCGTCATACAGTTAATTATATGTGAAAGGGGGCGTGGTCAAATCATAGGGGGGTGGGTCAAACATCACCAATGAAGGAACACTTTGCTGAGTTCAATGACACCTCACACAACGATTCAAATGGTATGGAAGGGGGCGTGGTCTACGTGGGTGGGCGTGGTTAAAGTAATTAAGTAAATCACAGATGCACAACCAATAACAAAGTACTCTTAGTGATTGTGGGAAATTTCAAGCAGATACAGTAGTTACAGCCACTTTCTCCTTCATCGCTAAACACTCAAAATGGCCGCCATGCCACGGCCACCCTTTTTGATGAAAAGTTTTTCTTTTAACAACTTCATCGTTAAGGTCTTTAGATGACTCACACTGAATTTGAAGTCGATCTGATGAAATCTGTAGGAGGAGCTCGTTAAAGTATAGCACCTTGTCTTTTAGGCCTACTTCCTGTTGCCACTACGGAGCATTATTACTTTGAGCCAATCTTGGTGTGTATATGTCGTCAGGGGCGGACTCTGATAAATCCTGAAAAGTTTCAAGCCAATCGGACAATGTACGCTCAAGTTACACCCACTTCCTGTTTCAATGGCGAAATTCACAAAATGGCCGCCCCTCTATGGCCTAGCCCTATGACGAAAAGTTTTTCTTTTAATACCTTTTCATCTGTAACATCTTAAGATGACACACACCAAGTTTGAAGTTGATCAGATAAAATCTCTAGGAGGAGTTTGTTAAAGTACAACGTGGAAATGGCCAAAATTGCACAAATTTCAAACTTTCACTTCAAAATGGCGGACTTCCTGTTGGGTTTAGGGTGGGGCTACAATGGAGTTTTATGTCCGTCCTGCCATGCTTCATATGTGTACCAAGTTCCGTGAGTCTACGTTAAACGTAATGCAGGGGCTCAATTTTCTTAATTTTTTAGGAGGCGCTAGCGAGCCATTTTGTGCACCCATTCCCGAAACCATTAAAATACGAACATTTTCACCAGACTTGATGCAACCGCCAAATTTGGTGACTTTTTAAATATGATACGTCCCTCAAAAAGGCAATTCATTTGCAGAGAAAAAAATAATAATTCCTTCAGTTTCAGTCGGGCCTTCTCCGCTTTCGGAGCGGAGGCCCTAAATATTAAGAGCATTTAACTGAACAGCAACATGCACCTGTTGTATGTTAATGCAGGCTGATAACAATAAGGTAAACCCACTGCTGAGTGAACAGAAAAGGCTCCAGGATGAATAAATCATGGTTGTTAGCCTGGTTGGAACCTGGCTAGCTGTAAAGAATACCAAGTCTAGGCTAAATCCATACAGGATAACTGGAATATCCTGGCTTAATCCGTTATCCTGGTTTTGTGCAATAGCACTCTGGTAAGCTATTGGCTGGTTTAACATGACGATAGAGAAGCAACCAAGCAGCTTCTTGTTTACATTCAACGTAGCGGCCACCGAACGCCACCGAAGTACAGCAAACCCGTTGATTCCGCTGTCGCTTCTACGTCACCCGGATCATTGGTCGGATTTGTTGAAGGACTTTCCAATTGTATACAGAGTCATTTGAACTATGCCTGTTGGTCACGCCTGTTGTTCAGAGAACATGCAGAGCAGACTCCCCAGACCAACGCTCAGTCTCAAATCTATTGAGCTTGGCTTGGTCTGGTGATAGCCAGACTACAACTCACCATCTATGTCGGCAATTCCCATTGTCTCTAAAATGTGTGTACGCATGGTCGGAGTTTGTGTGGAGGACCGCACATTCTCCCGTCAAGTTTGTTTTTTATAAATCGCAACCTCTGCGTGGTTAAGTGGTGTATGCACATTTGTAAATGAGACCCCAGGTCTTTAGCTGCTAAATGCTAAATTATGTTCACCACCTAGTTGCTAATGGGGTTTTTCTATACATATGTGCTGGTGCAGCACGTCAGCACAGCTGTCAGTCTATCCAACAATTTGGTCTAGAATGAGATTTACTTATTCCATGGCAATTTAACCAAATCCTGTGCTTATCTACATAAAATATAGAAACCTAGCAAATTGAAACAAGCGATGTAATGTATTCAGTAGATCCATACTTCTCAAAGGGTTCTGGATACTTATGCAGAAAACACACCACAGTGTCAATTCACAAAGCATCCAATAATAGTACCAACAGCATCCCAGTCTCGATGTGTTGTTTGTTCCATGTAACACTTTAGTACGGTGGTGTGTAATGACCACTGCAGCCTTGAGAGAACTTTAGATTTTGGTGTTACTAAACTATCGTCTTTAACAGTCAACAGCAAAATTACCTTGAGCGTTTGAGCCTGTGTTGACACGCTTCACACACATAATTGAACATGTTGACATAACTAATGAAGACTACATGGAAAGTCTCTCCATGTATACTTTTAGTTAGCACTAAAACGCCCCCAAGAAGTCAGCAATACAGTGTAAAGGAAGCATTAGCCCACTGACATGAGGACATGATTTCTGGCAACTGTGGAAAAACCTATTTTTCATGCAGCACGTTTTTGTTGTTTCCAGAAAAATGTCCTTCAGTTTGGGAGAACAGCATGTCATTTCTTTTTTTTTTTTAGATTATTTTTTGGGGGTTTTCCCTTTATTAGTGACAATGGATAGACAGGAAAAGGGGATGCCATGCAGCAAAGGGCCAGAGGTTGGATTCGAACCCTGTGACTCAGCCAACATGGGGCGAACACTCTTACTGGGTGAGCTAGAGGTCACCCTAACAACATGTTCATTGTGATTTCCCTTAAGTACTCT
This sequence comes from Percina caprodes, assembly GCA_013375575.1. Lineage (NCBI taxonomy): Eukaryota > Metazoa > Chordata > Actinopteri > Perciformes > Percidae > Percina > Percina caprodes. Next base: position 4,738,003 of record JABXJD010000027.1, on the reverse strand, counting down.
GTGTAAGGGAAAGGAAAGGGACAGAAACGAGCCAAGAGAGACAGAGGACGATATGGAATGTGACACAGGTCATTACACTGGACTTAATGAAGCCTGTTTGCCTTGATAAAAATCCATTTAATTAACCGCTGCTACACAACACGTGTCACGGTTTGCTCGTGACACGCACACATACAGTAACCCACCCTCCACCCACCTTGTCCATTGTCTGGGTCCATGGAGTGAGACATTACCTTAGATGAGAATGTGATTAATGAGTTGCCCATTAATTATAGACAATTACAAATACATCTCACTACCTTTTGTCTCCTTTTTCTAATTCTCTCTCTGTCTTTCTAATGTCTCTTCTTACTACACTGTAGACAGAATAGAAGGCCCTTGCTGGATAAAATATTTCCATTAAAGTGACACTTAATGTTGGACAACTTAAAAATGACTTTCAAACCAGCTGCCCCTAAAGTTGGAGACAGACACCTGCAGAGCAAAATCTTGATGTCTGTGTCTTATTGAAATTAAATGAGCTGGGTTAACCATGGAGATCCAAGAAATATGCAGTAGTCCAGAAGACAGGATCTTCTTTCTGTATTTACTTTCTTGCTCCTGCCCCAGAAACATCTGACCAATAAGCGGAGTAAACATTCTTGCGTGATTTGTGATAACACATTTGCTACGCTTGGATGGTACGCCTCCTCCAACAGCGGTGCTATCCATTGTTGAAACAACAGCTAAGCGAGTCATATGTAACTCAGCCAATCATTTTGTTGTGTTTTTTTTATTTCTTTATAAATACATGAATCTTAAACCGAGGGCAACTGAGTAGGCTCAGTACCCTTAACAGCGCACGTGGCGCTGGGCCGGGTCTGAACACATCCCGTGGAGACAGACTGGTGACTAACTGCTGCTCTGCTAACCTACTGCTTTCCCAGTTGTTGTCTGGTAGCTAAGCAAACTGTCTAGCATCTCCGGTGAGGCAGTTGTAAGAGGCCAAAGCTGGAAGAGCAAAGCACATGTTCAGAGATCCGATATGGGAGCATTGTAATTGAAAATAAAGAGTTGAGGAAAGCGTACTAGGGTAACAACCATCAAATATGCTAACACGTCTTTGACAGCATAGTCAATGTGTATTATTACTGCGAGAACAAAACAGACTGAGATGAATAGAAACCAATCACACTCTCTGCTGATCTAGGCCCTGTCCAGGCAACAACCACGCAGATATGTAATTACTCACACACAAAGTGCTTGAGCCCCGCTGTAATGTTTGCTGCAAGACATTTTGTTCTTGCTTTGATTTAGTATAATCATGCTACTCGTACACCCAGTTCAAACCATGTTCTCTCTCTCTCTCTTTCTCTCTCTCTCTCCCCCTCTCTCTTGTGCTCTCTCTCTCTCCATCCCTCCGTCGACCTTTCCCTCTCACCAGTGCTTGTGCCATGACTCAGACTGCATTGTTAAAACAAGGTTGGGGCTAGGATGAGGTTAGAGGAGAATGAAGAATGGAATAGAACATAATAAAATGGAGCTCCTTGAATATTTAAAGACAGGCTTAACTGCTGATTGTTGGATTTTGTTTAAGGGTATTTATTTCAGCTACTGTGCATTAAAATATAATATAACCAACTCATCGTCCCTTACTGCAATAGGATTTAAAACCTGTTAATATTGCGTTCAGTGGTGGAAGAAGTATTCAGATCATTTACCTAAGAGTAAAAAGTATTAGTAAAAATACTAATACCACTCTGTTACAAGTAAAAGACCTACATTGAAAATGTTACTTACGTAAAAGTATGCAAGTATCATCAGGAAAATATACATAAAGTATTAAAAGTAAAATGCTCAAAAATCCTCACATTTTAAAAATTGGAAACAATCAGAACAGTTCTATCAATCCACTGTTTAATCGTCTAATTATTTTAGCTGGACTTGTAGGTCGTTTTATTATTGGGTAGTTTAATTATAATAAAATGTCATATTTTATAAACTACATGTGTTTTGTGTGCAAAGAATTAGCGTTATCATTAACGTTATTAGTAACACTTGTGCTTTTCCTACAGTGACACGCCCAAATATCTGCCATGAAAGAGTACTGATTGACTTAACTCTCACTCTCTTGATAATTTTGTTGTACCTGCAACTGTTACATGTTACTTTACGTGTTTATCATTCATATCGCACTAATGGTTAGGTAAAGTTGTGGGGAAAATTAACTGGGAACCAAGCAATCGGCCCATTCTGAACAGGCTGCCGCTTGAAAAGGGCACTGCACAAGTATTAATAAATGAAGCTTGGTGGCATCATGTATCTTCTGTATTAGCATAGCAGGATGAGAAAGAAGACATCATACATTATTGGTTGGTGTGTTAGAGGCTGTGACAGTCATGACAAATCGCATTCATCATCACTTTTCATCTCTTTAATGATGTCTCCTTTAAAGTTGAACAACAACACGGCTGGTCCGTGCATCAACAGTAGTGAAAGCTGTAGTGATATACAGTTTCTTAGCACTTCTGTTTTATGTTTGGGTCTCATTAAACCAGTTGTTCACACAGTGCTGTCCACCAACTACTATCTGGTGATATGTTGCTCTGGTGTTTGTACAGCCCGAATACAGCCTAATGCTAACAATGGCTCACTTGGCTAGAGCAAATCCTACTATGTAATAATGGTTAATTAATTTTGGATTGTGGCCAACTTGAGTGTGACATCATTCCCAGCTCTGGCTTCTGATTTTTGAGGTAAACTGAACGCAGTATAAGAGCGCGGAAATGTGCATAGGGAAGAAGTCGGGTTGTTGGATGGATCCAAAACCAAAAGACCATCACTTGTAGAAGCGATGTTCATGTCCGGGACTAATTTCAGTATTGAACTCATTTGACTACTGTATTGCATTTATGCACACATTGAAAGGCACATTGGTTCCATTAATAAATAAGACTTGTGTTACCACCATAGACTGTTACTATTAATGGACAAAGGATACGGTTTGGCAAAGTGCTGCAAATGTGGAAGTGCCTTAAACCTGCATTCTTTCTGAATTCTAGCAGGGGGAGACTCCTTAAACCTGCATTATATCTGATCTCCACCAAGGGGAGACTCCTTAAACCTGAATTCTATCTGAATTCCAGCAGGGGGCGACATGTGCGGTTGCTTAAGGAGGTCGCTTTCTGTAGAAGTCTGTGAGAAAGTGACCCACTTCTCACTGGATTTATTAACTCAGTAAACATTTTCATAATGAGTTTATGGTCTCAAGTAGTTATTTTATTTAACCTTTATTTACCCAGGTAAGTCGATTGAGAACAAATTCTCATTTGCAACGATGACCTGTCAAGTTCACACAGTTCCACATTCATACCTGGCAGTTGCCCAGTACATCTGCTGGCCTCTGAGCAGCCCAACTTGAGCGGTTGGGGTTAAGGGCCTTGCTCAAGGCCACCTCAGTGGTGGGGATGAGAGAGGGACAAGTGCTGCTCTTTCACTTTCCCCACCTGATGTTGTAACCATGCATGTATATGTGTATACAGTGAACCCTCGCTATATCATGGTTCACCTTTCACGGTTTCGCTACTTCACGGATTTGCATCATGCATTGTGTTCTGCATTCTGCAAACATAATCAATGGTGGCATGTCGGTTTATAAGAATCTTTTTGCCCAGAAGAAAAAAAGAGCGACAACAACTACCGATAACTATGTTCTTCTCTCGAAAAAACACACCTGCACCGCGGGCTTTAGAAGAAAAAAACGCTACAGAGCGGAGTCGGGATGCAGCGGCTCCGTCAGAAGAGCAGGGAAATACATCTGAGTCACGGTTTTTCCTACTGTACTTTACTTTGTATTTGTTTTCATAATCATTTTTCATTTTCTCCCGTTCCAATGACTCTGGTCGCGGTGGGGCGGTGCTGATCTCCGCAATTTGAAGCCTTCAGTTTGTATTGATGATTAAAATTATTATTTTACAGTACAGTAGTTATTTGTAAAAAAACGTTTATACAGTACTTTTATTTGTTAAATAAATGCTTGGGCCTGTAAAAAGGTTTTGTTCTTTGGTTTCAGTGTATAATGGAGTATTTCATCGTATTTTAATAATGGTAAAAAATAAAAGGTTACTACTTCACAGATTTCACTTATCACGGGTTCTTCTTGGAACGTAACCCCCGTGATAAACGAGGGTTCACTGTACTTCCTTTGTCACATGAAATGGAATGTGTGTGTAATCAGTGAATGTTATTTGTCTTTGTCACTTCTCAGCATGTATTGATCTATACTCCTCATAATTAAGAGGCAGAGAAAGAGCAATTTGAGCAAAGGTGAAAAAAGAGACAGATAAAGAACTGTGTGTGTGTGTGTGTGTGTGTGTGTGTGTGTGTGTGTGTGTGTGGTGTTGTTCTACCACCTGCACTCATCCACATCTTGTTTTTCCATCATTATCCCAGACACAGACAGTGAGAGATTCTGGCATCTATTCAATAAAGTGTCAGCACATTCAACATCAATATGTTAGGACTTTGACGAGCAACTCAAGCAACACAGCAGAAACGGAGGCAGCTGTTCGTCTGACACGGCTACAGAAATATTCACTCGTACACCAGCGAGAGTCAAAGTGTGTGAGTGTGTTGCATTCGGTGCATTGTTTCTGCCAATGTACAGTCATTCAGTCTTCAGTCAGACTTCAGTCATTTGGTTTCTCGTTTTTACTGATTACATTTTTTACTTTCCACCTCATTTAATTAACTTTTTGCAGGAACTCTCAACCCAAACACATGCTGTTTTTATTTTCAACATTATCTTCTACTGGAGTAGTTGGCTGTGACCACAATCTTTTTCTAAACTAATTGGTATTGGTCCCAAAACATAACCAAGTTCTTTTTGTACCTAAACCTGATCAAACTGCGACCTTTTAACAATGTTAATGAAGTGTTTAAAACCGCGGTATTTACGTTTAAATATAAGGTCACATTTCTGCCTCCACTAGGGGCACTAATTTATGAAATGGTCGTGTGGGTCGTATTACAGGGTAGGAATAAATTACCTTTATGGTCGTATGATTTGGAGGACGTCTTATTAACTTAAAGGGATACTTCACCAATTAGCATTAAGCTTTGGATCAGTAGAAACCTGGTAGTATTTTTGGAATGACCGTGCTTCCCTCCTTCATGTCCACCTGAGACGAGAGATCTCTGATTGTGTATCTGGAAAAAACCTCAGATGATGCAAAAATCGTCATTTTGCGTCATTGGAGGCATTTTTGCCTAGGGGCTATGGACTACAAGCCAGCTAGTTCCGCATGTTTTTAACCCGCCCATAGGGGATTGGACCTGAACCAAGTCGAGTGTCAGCCATCTTGGAGCTAAGCTACAGCTCTCTATTTTCAGCAGTAAACTTTTACAACAATTATCTGCATTCAAACTACCACACGTGTACAACTGGGATACATAGGTACAGATCGGCAAATATGCAGGAAACTTTATTACAGACGGAATACTCGACACACACATTTCTACTACATAACTGACCCAATTTAAATATATATTCATCTCTTAAACGGTGAAATACCCCTTTTAGTAAATTCATGTTATGCTAATGTAAGCAGTCAAAGCAACTGATATGAGCTGATGCCTGGAGCGTCTTTGGTCCAAAGTTTTGAAAGGCAAACCCATAGGCTACTCAACTTTACCAATCTGCTAGATTTCTAAATTCGAATGGACAGTTTCTATAAAAACAAGTGAAAGGAAGCCAAAATGAATCCGAGCCAACATGGGACTGAATCCATACTCCCAATAGACAATTTGTGTAATCTCATTATTTCAGCTAGGGTGAAAATGTTAAGTCTATATTTAGAAATTTGGCATGTCCCTGTATGCCACCAGACAGGCTTGAGCTCAGTGGGACTAATGAAACCATTTGAATACACTTAAAGGGAAACTTAACCCAGATACCCCATGACTATTGACACCCCACGGCTTTGACAGAACATTGCTCCATCGCCCTTCTATTGTATCCTCTGTCTACACCAGATATTTCCCTTCCACGTTTTTCAGTCGTCAATCTTAGTTTCGATCAATACAACAGCCAACGCCAGTAGCAAAATGACAACACGCAACTGCGACCCTACTGCTTTCGGTCCTACACTTTTAATCTCTTTTCAAATTACACCAACTTGGAAAAAGAGTTACATCTGCAACTATGGTTCTGTGAGTTCTTGATGACTTGGATTTCCACTGTCTGGCAGTCAGGGAGACTGAAATAGTATGCCTCACATCTACAACAGCTGATTTCTGTTTTCATATATTTGAATGGGAGGTGTTTCCCACCATGAATGTGATGTCGCTTTGTGCTTCGGTATGTGAGTACAAGGAAACATCCCAGATATTTCACATATTATATTTGATTGAGGGCAGGGGTCTTCAACGTTTTTTTAAACCAAGAAGCCCTAACTTTAAGAGAGATGGAGCAGGGACCCCCTATTACATATATTGTATAAAATTAAGTTGTATAATAAACTAGGCCTACAATATTGTGTAAGGCCGCCTAGAATACTAAGCTATTAAAATAACCTACTGATAGTTAACATGATTTTATAAATCATGTTTAAATGTTACATACTGTACAGTGAACCTTAGCGATGAACTGTGTATGTGGATGGCCTTAATGACCTTACCTATGGGCCAGTCAGCAGTCGGGATTTATGTTTGCTAATATGTTGTATTCATGTTAAAGCGCCCATATTATGCTCATTTTCAGGTTGATAATTGTATTTTGAGTTTGTACCAGAATAGGTTTACATGGTTTCATTTTCACAAAGCACCATATTTGTGTTGTATTGCACATTGCTGCAGATCCTGTTTTCACCCTGTGTGTTTAGGTCTCTGTTTTAGCTACAGAGTGAGGCATCTCACTAGTTTTAGCTACAGAGTGAGAGATATCACTTCTATACTATCTTTCTTGGGAGTCACAGGTAAGATCCCATCAGCTAGATAACTCTTTCTTCAACTTTGGTCAGTACAAGGCAGGATTAGCTGTGAAACTTCTTCTAGACAAGGGCCACTTGTGGAATACCTACAGAACAGGGACAGGAAGTAGTTCTTCTGGAGATTATGGTCAACTAGTCTGTGCTGTAGCAGTGTTTAGCCATTGAGAACGAGCTAGCATGCTAGCGCTAGCATGTGCTACGGTTAGCCGCCTTGTCTCGGCTAATGACGTAGAAAGCTGTGCAGATGTTGAACAGCTCCCCTGGAGACTGAAGGCAGAGGACCTTCAGAAACCGGATCTCACTCACAAAAGCATGGATAGTTATTTTTCCAAGTTTGTGTTTTTGTGTTCCAAGACACAAAATAACACCCCAAATCCCAGAAAAAGGGATTTTTTTTCCTAATATGGGCACTGTAAGACTTGAACCTTTTTTATAGCAGATATTTTGACTTGTCATAGTAGGAAAAGCACAGCTGAAATTGATAAACTTAACGATGGCTCCATTCCATCAAGTGTCCCAGTAAGCTATTTCAGTGAGTCAGCATGGACAATATCAGAATGTTTTTTTTAGAGCTGGAAGAAAAGTACATGTTTCACCAAGTGTCCATGTTTATGCTTATGACTAAATATGTTCAACAACCTTTTTTCCATGATGACAAAACTGCACCAATGTCCAAAAACGCTGGCTAAGACTAAATGAACATGCATTATTGTTGATGAAAAAGACAAGACTGTTTTGCATAAAATAAAAACCAAGATAAAATCGCTCTTCAGTTTCATCTACAATCGTCTTTACTTTTTCATCATGGGATAGTACTATTGCAGTGGAGCGTGTGCCGGTTCCAAACAGGCCAATTGCTCCACTAAGCGCAGTTCAATCAGGTGCGGCTCTCTAGATGTCAGTTTTTTCCATTTAGCCATCACACATCCAGGTAGCAATGTGGCCCGTGCAGGGGAGGTAGGAAGCCCGGCTCAGCCTGCTGGAGAAGCTGCTACAGCACGTAGCGATGTTCCCCGGCCCCAGGCAAGGAAATTGTTACCGTGAGGCCTGTTTAGTGCAAATATATAACCAAACCTTAACCATAGCAGAGTAAGATCAGGAAACAGCGCTGATGCCCTGTCAATAGTGCTATTCAATTACTCTCGAGGCATTGACAAATGACGCATTTTGTCTTTTAATTTGAAGAACTGGAGTAGTACTGCAAAAAGATGATTAAATAAGTTCATACCAAATTCTTTCAACTTGAGAACTGTTTGTCCGCACAGGATATGTTAAAATTCCTCTGGACACCAGAATGGCTTGAAGGGGGTGAGGGTCATACTTAGCTGATCGTTAATTAGCAATAATGGACTGGCTGTGAGAATAGGCCATTAACAGTATTACGATGGGTAATAACTAAAGACATTTATTTAGTGCAAAAAGGTGCTATTATGATCAGTGTTCACTGCAGCAGTGTATTTACTAACATGAAATGAATGTGGTTTCATATTCACCAGTATTCTGTGTTATGAGCAGAATACCGCAGTATATAAAAATTGGACTTTAATGAACCACTGCATCCGTTATTCTGCTTGATATAATGCTCCTACACAAACTGCTGATAAAATGTAATGCTCCTAATAGTCTACAATAGAAACAGACCAAACAGACACACATTCATTCAGCATACGTCTATGATACCATGAGTGTGCAGACTGTTAAATACCAGATGGCCACACATCTAAATGACAAAACGGGGAGATTTACTGCCTAATTACACTCATCGGACACATTTACAAAACAAGCACATTAAAACACTGAATTAAAGACATGAGAGAATAGCATTGTTTAATTGTAATCAAACACACACCAATGCATGTACACACTGTGTGACATCTGACATTTTAGAAACTGCCTTTCAGAGTGTGTGTGTGAATATACAAAGTCTTGTGTATTTTAGAGTGCACTAAATTCAGAGTAGTAACATGCTGCATTAATAAGTGTCAGTGTAAAGAACTCACGGAGCCTCTGGCCTGGATGTACTATAAAATATATAAAAATACACTCACCTAAAGGATTATTAGGAACACCTGTTCAATTTCTAATTAATGCAATTATCTAAACAACCAATCACATGGCAGTTGCTTCAATGCATTTAGGGGTGTGGTCCTGGTCAAGACAATCTCCTGAACTCCAAACTGAATGTCAGAATGGGAAAGAAAGGTGATTTAAGCAATTTTGAGCGTTGCATGGTTGTTGGTGCCAGACGGGCCGGTCTGAGTATTTCACAATCTGCTCAGTTACTGGGATTTTCACGCACAACCATTTCTAGGGTTTACAAAGAATGGTGTGAAAAGGAAAAACATCCAGTATGCTGCAGTCCTGTGGGCGAAAATGCCTTGTTGATGCTAGAGGTCAGAGGAGAATGGGCCGACTGATTCAAGCTGATAGAAGAGCAACTTTGACTGAAATACCTCGTTACAACCGAGGTATGCAGCAAAGCATTTGTGAAGCCACAACACGCACAACCTTGAGGCGGATGGGCTACAACAGCAGAAGACCCCACCGGGTACCACTCATCTCCACTACAAATGGGAAAAAGAGGCTACAATTTGCAAGAGCTCACCAAAATTGGACAGTTGAAGACTGGAAAAATGTTGCCTGGTCTGATGAGTCTCGATTTCTGTTGAGACATTCAGATGGTAGAGTCAGAATTTGGCGTAAACAGAATGAGAACATGGATCCATCATGCCTTGTTACCACTGTGCAGGCTGCTGGTGGTGGTGGTGTAATGGTGTGGGGGATGTTTTCTTGACACACTTTAGGCCCCTAAGTGCCAATTGGGTATGGTTTAAATGCCACGGCCTACCTGAGCATTGTTTGTGACCATGTCCATCCCTTTATGGCCACCATGTACCCATCCTCTGATGGCTACTTCCAGCAGGATAATGCACCATGTCACAAAGCTCGAATCATTTCAAACTGGTTCCTTGAACATGACAATGAGTTCACTGTACTAAAATGGCCCCCACAGTCACCAGATCTCAACCCAATAGAGCATCTTTGGGATGTGTTGGAACAGGAGCTTCGTGCCCTGGATGTGCATCCCACAAATCTCCATCACCTGCAAGATGCTATCCTATCAATATGGGCCAACATTTCTAAAGAATGCTTTCAGCACCTTGTTGAATCAATGCCACGTAGAATTAAGGCAGTTCTGAAGGCGAAAGGGGGTCAAACACAGTATTAGTATGGTGCTCCTAATAATCCTATAGGTGAGTGTTTCTGAATGAGAAAACAGTGTTCAAAGGTTACAGTCAGACAGGTGAAGTCATATCAGATTTATCAAGCGTTTCCAGCCACATGGTGGACAGCATCTCGCTTGCTCATCTTTTTATTTTTCAGTGAAACACAGATACACTAAGACTAAGGCTGCGTTCACACACAATCAGGCAGTCGGCAAAACGCAGGTATTTCAGTTTATTTTGAACGGGTTAGTGAGGTTAGGCGGTGGGGGCTGCAGGGGGAGATGGAAAAAACGCAGCGGCCAACGTCACACTGCATTGGCCAATCATATAACCAGACATTAGACATTAAAGTCTGTTTTCAGGCAGTGTGAGAGTCCCGGACAGGAAACAGGAAGCATCACTGCCTCTGTCGCCGCCACAAGAACGTTTTAAAACACTCTGAAGGTAAAAAAACAAAAGACAATCACTTTACTGCCCAGAAGTTTCTGTAACAGCTGACTAGGGCTGTAACGATATGCAATATGAAACCGAAATCGCGACACTCGGATCCACAAACCTGTGTTGCGGAGTGAGAAGGCAGAATCGTGACACCCCCCTTCCAAGTCCCAGAGTTATCCTTCCCCTCCAGATCCAATGCTACCGCATCTTTAAATTACTATTAGTATTGGTCCTTTTGGTGCCTTGTCTTTGTTTTGTCTGGTAAATTTAGTAGAGCCTTCAAATGCCCCCCAGCTGACTGTTACTTGCAATAACCTCAAGCACAAAGCACAGTCCTCCCTCTGTTTTTTTCTCTCTTTTTCCGTAAAATTAAACTGCCTTTAGGTGCGGTCAGAAACGTCAAGGTAAACAATATTTTTTAAATATCAAGTCTACTTCTGCTAAATAACACAACACAACATCACACATATGGGCCATTTAAGTGACACTCCCACGGCTGCACAACAACTAAGCCCTCTTGACTAGGTGGCAAAAACAAGCATCTAATATCTAATCTAATAGTAACTGTGACTTCACAATGTGGCTTAGAAACCACTTTACGCTCCTTGACCAGCAAACCAGTGATTTTGCAATTAAACAAAAATTTTTGTTATTGACTGTAATGTAGTATTTTTCTGAGTTACTCATGTTGTTTATTGAGTAAGATGACACCCTCTTGTAACCTGTGACCTGTGTCTGTAAGTGTATTTCAATTAAATTTTATTTATAGTATCAATTCATGAGTTATTTCGAGACACTTTACAGATAGAGTAGGTCTAGACCACACTCTATAATTTGCAAGGAACCAACGGTTCTAGTATTTCCCTCCAGAGCAAGCAACATTGCAACAGTGGCGAGAAAAAAACTCCCTTTTAGGAAGAAACCTCAAAGAGCTGTACAATCATACAGTATACCTTGAGCTGTATATTTGTGTTTTGGAACTCTGTATGATCCCGCGAAGGCAGAACAGAAGTGGAACTTGACACAGCCGAGACCACATCAGTGGAGGTTATAGTGCTGATCATCAGCTCACATGGGCTGTTGTCCAGAACTGGCTTAACCAATTAGAGAAAGTATAGACCAAAATGGGAAGCTTCAGAGGGTAATCGGCTAAAATAACGTGACGACAAACTGACACACAAACAGTTAATTAATCCCATGACAGAAAAACTCATCCTCATGTATAGTTCGGAGTACAGCTGTCTTGCCTTCTTAGGCAGTTTAGCAGATATCCTGCAATCCCTCTGTCCAAACAAATGGAGTTAGTCAGTGGGGGATTTAGTGTTGCGACTGGGCCTGTGTCTGCACCACAGACATGAAAACTAGACTATTTCTGCCAGTCGCATTAGTAGCTTTCACAACTTTTTCCATAATTCTTAAAAGAGGATTTAACTCTCCCAGAAAAACTATGTAAATAATGAGGGAAATCAGGCAAAATCAGGCAAATGACCAGGAATGCCAATAATAAAGCTTCTGTCCAAACTAGCAGAGCAGGAAATTTATTTGGGGTTGTTTTTTTAACCGAAAACTTCCTCCAAACTGGCTACAAGAGGCTGCTCCTTAACCACACCTCAACTGCCTTCATTTCTTTGTCCCCCCACACCCTTGTTCCTGTACAACCGTACTCTTCTCCTTTTTTTCCTCTTCTCTTTCCATTTTCTTATCCTCTTCCGCAGTAGAAGATGCTGCCTTTCACTTAGATTAAGTACGTTCTAGCTGCACATAATGTACGTTCCGTAGTCATTACAGTTAGGGTTTGTCAGCACTTTCAGTATAAGGGGAGAATAAGCATGAGTATGTCAAATACCATGGCAAGCCAGTACAAAGGGAGCACTGGGCCTTGTCCTTGCTTCTCTCGCCTTCCGCTTCTATCATTCATTTATCCCCTCCCCCATCCCCTTGCATTTCTTCTCACCTTTCTCTTCCTTTCCCTTTACTCTGCCCTCCAACCCTTGTTTGCTTTTTCTCCCCTTTGGCATCCTCCTCCTCTTTCTCTCTCTCTCCTCTACCTCATCTATCGCTCGCTAAGAGGCTGCGTCAGGGCAGATACATGTTGGACAGATGTTATGCAGAAGTCTCGCCCTGGGTGGCATGACTGAATAAGAGCGTGTGTATTTGCCTCTCTGTATGTGTCGCCTTGGGTGGCTACAACTAAATAAGAGAAGTGTGTGTGTGTGTGTGTGTGTGTGTGTGTGTGTGTGTGTGTGTGTGTGTGTGTGTGTGTGTGTGTGTGTGTGTGTGTGTGTGTGTGAGATTTAGAGGCGGTTTTCAGATGGATGAGTGAATACAAAATGCAATACCTTCTGCCAGATTCACATATCTCTCTCTTTCTTTTAGTGGCTTGCTGAATATCTTTGTTCCTTCAGTCGGTCCTCAATGACACATGCACACTAGGACAGACAAACAAGGGAAGAGGAGAAAAACAGAGGAAAAGGAGGAGAAACCTTTTTTTTCCTTCTTCTCTGGGCTCTGTCTGTGCTGCTGTGTTTTGAGACTTTGGTCAGTAATTTGCATTTGGCAGTCTCCCTAGCTGTTCTATATTCAGCACATTAACATGATTAGCACTCCTTATAAGGAGGAAACATCCATATAGAATAATGAAAATGGAATCACTAAGTGGACTGGCTGGCTGGCTGGCTGAATGAATGAATGAATGAATGAATGAATGAATGAATGTGTTGGCCAATGACTCGCTGAGAGAACGAGAGACTGACTAATTGACTGAATTGCTAAGTCACTGAGTCATTCTTGTTGACTTGCTAATTGAAAGACTGAGGTAATAACTGAATGACTGAGTTCCTGTCTAAGTACACTGCCTGTTGACTGACCACTTTAATGACTGTGTGAAAGTTAGTTGAGCTCCCTGTTGTCAAATATTTCAGCGGTTTCTGTAGCTATGTTCATCTGGTCAGTGTTTAAGAGAGAATCATGATTTGTCTTTAGAATTTAACAGCTCATTTTGTGTGTGTGTGTGGGGGTATGGGTGTGTGTGTCCAAACCCTGATACATCTTCCCCTGAGCCATAGAACGCCACTGTTGTACAAAAGCTATTAAAAAGACATCAGTGAGTTACACTGTTGCACTGGGTGACGTCTTCCTCTATTTTAATGGACATGGGCACTGTAGTTTATTTTCATTTAATCCCACATTCTCTGTCCTGCTGGCATAAATACTCAATAGAGTATCTAAATACTCCACAGTGCTGTGGAGGAAGGTCTGGCTTACGGTGGCCAAGATGGTTCAACACAAACACAAAAGCTACAACACAAACATGATGGTTAACAAGTTACAAGCACGTAACAGTGGGATATAATATTTGTAGTGATTTAAACAGCTACACTAAACGTGACAAACTACAGACTTTAAATGTAGCACTCACACGTTAAAAAGACGCTGGGCGCCTTTTAGGTAACGTTATAGCTGTAGCTTCCTAGCCTAAATGATAGAGTACATACATATGAAAATAAAAACTGTGACAATCACGTAGCAACAGTAATCATAATTAGCCACGAACCATGTTTCACTTACTTCTCAAATGTACAATAACTTTCCTCCTGCTCATCGGCCGTTTGCCAACAACACGCTCACTTCTGTTGTCTCTTAAGCGTTTGTGTTGGAGCTTTTTATGTTATAGCTTTTATGTTTGTATTGTAGCGTTTGTGTTGGTGTTGAACCATCTCGGCCACCGTACTGGCTAGTCCACACAGCATTCCAGGATGGGAGAAAAAGGTTTAAACCAATCACAATCGTCATGGGCGGTGCTAAGTGCCGGACAGAGCCACGGTGCCTCTGCAAAATAGCCTCGAGAAGGAACTTGTTTTTGCTGTGCAACAGAAACCTCAGATTGGACAGATAGTCAAGCTAGCTGTCTGGATTTACCCTGCAGAGATCTGAGGAGCAGTTAATCATAGTCTTCATTAATCCATAAGAGTTTAAAAACACAAAAAGTGGAAGGAAACGGACATCCGACCGAAAAGAGTGACATCCTGCGGATTTTCCGGCGGCAACCCTGGAAGTGGAACCCCTAAAGTTTACGTAACTCCGCCTCTTCCAGCAAGCTGAAACCCGGCAACAGCAACTTCCGGGGGAAGCAGCAAAGGAAAGAGAAGCAGAGCTCTTAATATGCTTTTTTAATACCAGGTCTGCATGCAATGACCCATGGATCAGATGTCATTACCTAGATAATGTATCCAGATCATAGATGTTTAAAGATAACTGAATCCATCGTTCATTTCTATGAGAGTTGCTCAGTGGATCATGACTCCAAAAAACTTCCAACTTTTGTACATATGTGATAACTAGATAATCGGCTCTGCATCCACACTGTGCGGCCCATAGAGCAGCCGCACTAGAGACCTCCGCTGGCCAAGCCGGCTACTTCTGGTTTAGCACTCCGCTAACTTGCATTGGAATTAACTAATTTAATTGTGCAGCTCTTCTAGACTCCAAATCTAAACGTCCATCAGAAAAGTCTTTTGGGCCTGAGGACATCATGTGATGGACACAGACGTTGCATTTCACCCATTTGGCCACTATGTCAACTTAGCTTCAAAGCCTTGGCGACTTCGTGGGGGCCTGATCCAGCCTCCTCCTCACGTCTTTTCCTCTGAAGCGTCACATGAATTCATCAGCTGTATAGGTGGAGTTAGGTATTGGATAGGTGAAACGGAGGGGGAATGTTTTTGTTTGGCGAATTAAGAGAAATCAGTCGTTTTGTACTACCTTTCTTCTCTCAGAAATACCAGTGATGATGGATTTGGAACATAAGTAGGGCAATTGTGATCATCATGGTAATTATGGATATGATGGTAGTGACAGTTAGTGATGGCCA